>CM021791.1:1167696-1188643 GCA_011076525.1 Nettapus auritus | reverse complement strand
AAGGGAAAGGAAAGGAAAGGAAAGGAAAGGAAAGGAAAGGAAAGGAAAGGAAAGGAAAGGAAAGGAAAGGAAAGGAAAGGAAAGGAAAGGAAAATATATTTCCCCAGCTGAGTCTTTATTTGGAATCAGCTATCACTGACTCTCAGGCATTTGCAAGCACATATCTGCAGACATCCAACATGCCAAGACGCCTGCGAGAGGTTTCCAAAAAGTAGGCTGACTCCCAGGCTGGCACTCATGGTTGCAGAGAGCAGAGGTTGCATTTACTGCAAGGCACCTTGAAAATTTGGGAATTTGCTGGTTATTCAGAGGGTGCATTGTCACCGTCTGGTGCACACACCTCCACACATGCTCTCTCCTGCTGTCCCTCCTTCCCCACCTCCACCACTGCCCTGAGCTGAGGCACCAGACAGGCAAGGGGTGAGTTCCCACATGGCTGTAAGGTACTCCCTGGGAGCAGACCTAAAATTTCTGCAGGCAGTTTGGTGAAGGGGTTGAATGAGTGTGGGGCATCCAGATGGCATGCACACATCTTGAGCGGCCTCATTAGGTCCCACCTGAGAAATGTGGACCAGAAATCTACCCTCCTTCTGCCAGTGGCTGGAGGGAAGCTGGGAGTAGCCTGCTGGGCCAGGAAAGGGGAGATCAGCATGGAGCCTTCCATCAAACAGCAGTGAATGCAGACCTCATCCTACACCTCTAACCCATTACCGTCATGATCAAATTCCATCTGCTGCTTTTAAGAGCCCCAGGCCCTGGGCAATGTCCCTAGCATGGGAAGGTCTCTCCTCACAGCCTCTTTCCTCGTCCTCTGAGAGTGCCCTGAGCACTTCTGGCAAATGGCCCAGGGCTTTCACCATCCCCACAAATGATTAGCTACTCTGTTTCCCAGCAAGAAGATTGTGAGAACATCTCCTCCCTACTCTGATCACATTAGGGACCAGAGTGAACATGGACCAGAAATTAAAGGAGGAAGAGTTTGTGCTGGCTGCAACCACCCTGTCAGGATTTTGGCATCGCCAACAGGGGCAGAATGGGCTACAGCTGGGCACTGGGGAGAAGCAGAATGTGTCCTCAACCAGGGCTTTGTGGCCCCACATGGCTGCAAGCTGGACTCCTCCTGTTCCCTCCCAGTTCTGCAAGAGCTACCCATTAAATTGAGCTATCAGTCCTTGAAAAAGCTTGAATGCTGTGCGAGGCCCTGGGACAGCCCCTGCTGTGGCAAGGGACAGGTGCAGAGACATCCGTGCCACTGAATGCCCATGCAGCAGGAGCCCCGTCTGCAGAAATCAGAAATGAAATGCCACTCTGCTTTCCAGGAACACCTGCGTTGCTGTCACCAGCATGAATTATGGCTAATGATAAGTTAAGCTTATTAAGTATGTCAATAATTTACCCTCTTAAAACAGGAAGGATGTATTTTATCTCTGGCTCGAAGGCTGCTGCAAGTCCAATAAAACAGTGTAAGTCAGCTGAAAGCAGCACGATCCCTGAGCCAGGTTGTGGAGCAAAAGATTCTTGTGTTGTAAAGCAAGCTCCCCAGGAGGGATGCAGAGCTCTGAAAAACGGAGCACCAGCACAGACCCCATCACCATAGTCCTCAGCGTGGACCCCACTGGTCCCTGTGTAATGTTCCTCGAGAGTAAGCAAGGTGCAAGGGACAGGTTGGGCACATAAAAACACCTGTAGAAGCACACAAAAAATGCAATGTGCAGCCTTAAAAATACATTTTCTGGGTAGTTATATGTTGCTTGCCTGCTCCCCATGTCCTAAGGAGCTGTCCTGAGTATTGTATGAGCCTTGTTGCAGGCAGAAGGGCTTGCAGAGTTGCTGGAGGGATGGAAAACACATCATTGTCCAAGTCTCGAGGGGCGATAAATACAAACGTAGGGTTTTCAGAGCACCAACTGGGCAAATGAATCCCAAAGCCCAGCTTGGGAAACTGGGGGAGCCCTGGGTTAATGAGGCTAGTGCAAGGCAGGGTAGGGAGATGAGGCCACTTCTCACCCAGGCTCTCTTTTATCCTCTTTCCTCATTGACAAGCTTTTATTTTCTTTGATTGCAGGGTGTGGGCTGGCAATTTGCCACTGACAATTTTTTTCAATCAAAAAATGGAGGGTTTGATTACATGCAAATTTCTGCCCAAAATATCTGCTTTTCTCTGACAAGTTTGATTGTGCACTCAGAGAAAAACATTCTCATTTCCCCTTATGCTTCTGTGGGCAGAATATGTCCTTCCCTTCCCTCTTGTGGAAAGATTCACTGTACAGCTCTGCCGTTGTCCATGTCTCCCTCTGTCTCTTCAAGGTCCAGGTTTGCACAAACTCCTTCTCCTCCCAGCCAGACAGGGCTTCTTTTCCGATGCACACATCCACAAATGTCTCTTGCATCTTTCAGGACACAAAAATTTATTTTCTATTAACTCAAGACCAAAGGGATGGGCTTGGAGGGAAATAAAAAGGACTGTTTCTTCTCCACTTCCTTGTCTTTTTAAGCACATTCCTGAGAAACAATGGGTATTTGCCAAGATGTCCAGTGACAGCAGCTATCTCCTTCTCCAGCCCATATCCATGCGGTAGCTGCAAGTTTTGCTTTGTTTTGCCTGCATTAGATGGGGGGAAACGGAGGGAAAAACCTTTTGATTTAGAAATGGAGAGACTCCCCTCTCTTAAAACTTTATTTATGATGCTTTTCTGCACTTGGGTGATTTTCCATAGCCCTTTCAATCATGGGTCCTTACGTTGTCCAAGTTCTCCACCCAGCAGGGCTGCTGAGAAGCCAGCTGGTGACTTGCTGGCAGCCACACACCTCTTGTGGACTGCAAAACCAGCAGTATTCCAGCACTGTGTGAGTTTTAACTGGGAGTTGTCTGGATACAAACAAGAGCAGGCAGCTCCTGTTCCTCCTATGGGCCAGGAGAGCCCCAGCAAGGCTGATTGAGAGACCTCAGGTTGCATGGTTGTTTCCTCCTACCTCGCAGGTCAATAAGAACAAGCTACACGTGGCCCCATTGCAGGTCATTAACACTGCATTGATCCTCCCAGGCTTTATGCTTTTTTAATTAAACTCCTTTAAAGGTTTATTGAAGTCTCAGAGGATCTGACTTCATTTCAGAAAGAATCATGTTCTGCAGTAGTAAAGAGTTTGTGGTTAATACGGTGATGTGCAGGCAGGATTTGCCAGTGGTCTGGGTCAGAGGTGTGCAGAAATCACAAAATCACAAAATCATCTAGGTTGGAAGAGACCTCCAAGATCACCTAGTCCAACCTTTGACCTAACACTAACATGTCCTCCACTAAACCATATCACTAAGCTCTACAACTAGACGCCTTTAAAGACCTCCAGGAATGGTGACTCAACCACTTCCCTGGGCAGCCCATTCCAATGCCTAACAACCCTTTCAGAAAAGAAGTCCTTCCTAATATCATACCTAAACCTCCCCTGGCACAACTTAAGCCCATTCCCCCTCGACCTTTCACCAGGAACGTGGGAGAACTGACCAACCCCCACCTTGCTACAGCCTCCTTTAAGGTACCTATAGAAGCACACCTTGTGGTGGGGATAGGGAACAGCTTTGCAAGACCACATGGGCACCAGAGAGGCCAGGCAGGCTGCAGAGAGCCCAGGGGAGGGCCACGAAAGTGGGGGGACCAGAGCAGCTCCTCTGGGAGGAGAGGCTGCGGGAGCTGGGGCTGCTCGGCCTGGAGAGGAGGCTGCAGGGATCCCAGCCATGCCTGTAAATCCCCACAGGGAGGACAGACCAGGCCCAGGGGCACTGGGCATGAAGCAGGGCCCAGGAGGTGCTCTCTGACCGCCGGGAAGTGCTTCTGTGCCCTGGCGGTGGTGGAGCTAGCACAAGAGAGGCTGTGGGGGCTCCTCCTGGGAGGCCTCCAGAAGTTTCTGGGACCTGGCCCTGGGCACCCCGCTCTGGGCACCCCAGCTGGAGCAGGGGCTGGAGCAGAGCTGCTTCATTCTCAACCATTCTCAGGTTCTTTTAAAGGCTTTGATCGTGCCAGGGGAGCAGGGAAGCATGCACAACACCAGGGTCTGACTACCCTGTGCTCAGCAGTAAAAGAATTTGTGTCTCATCCTGGCCCCATGGTGCCCAACCCAGTCCTGGCCCCAGGTCCGCCCTCCTGGCCCAGCCACTTGCAGCATCACTGATACTGATCACACCCCAGCCAGTGTGGGGATTTTCTTGGCAAGCAGGGCCGGCGTGAGGCCTGGCAGCTAATAACGGGTAGAATGTAATTGATTTTACAAGGAAAACAGAGTTTCCAGAACATGCACTCAACAACAAAGAGATGCAAGAGTAGTAATTGGGAGAAGGTACAGGCATGACTCACAGTATTATTAAATCACAAGCAAACACATTCCCAGCACTCAAACACAGCCCATATGCTCAGCTCTGAAACCAGCTCGATCTGCATTTATTTCCAAACACCAAAAACACAGTATTTTATTTACTAGGGCCAGCTGGGTGAAGCTACTCAGAAAATCTCCATTGTGGGGAAAATCAGAGCTTTGAACACACAAACCTGTTGGAGATGGGGGTAAATACTCGTCCTGAGCACCAACAGGAAGCATGGCATGGAAAAAAACTCTGGTACCACTGCTGTTGGAATTATCACTGGAGTGGCTGGATGCCCCAGGTGCTGGCAAGCACATCAGGACTGAAGGAAAGCCGGCACTCCAGATAGTTCTCCCTTTAGCTGAGAAGAGATACAATGTCCTGAGAGATGGAGGCATGGTGTTCAGGAGGGAGTACATCCCCCATGAGACCTTCTGATGGAGCCTGAGAAAATGAGTAGTAGTTGGGCACCGAGTCCATCCCTGATGCCATTCCTGGCTACAGCAGGATTGCACTGAGAAATGAGGGGATTTACCTCAATGGGAATAAAATCCATCCCCATAAGGAAGAGAACTGTATAATCCGTGCCCATGCTTCAGATGTTGACCATGTCGTGGGTCTCCCATCACAGAACGCAGCAGTGCTGGAAAAGATTCAGCGCATGGTAATGGGGGCCAGCAAAGCCCTGGCACTCCTTCTGGACAAGGAAGAGTTGAGTAGACTAGGCCAGGCCAAACTGAAAAGATTACTAAACAGTGGCTATGGTACATCAAACCCTGAATGGCATAGAAAAAAAAATAATAATCAGAAAATAATTGCTTATTGTTTACCTCAAGGAAAAAAAAAAGGGGGGGGGGGTGTAAACAAGGGAACTAGCAAAAGCCATGCTCTCTATGGGCAGCAATGTCGTTTTCACACTATGCCTGCAGTGTCCCTTGCTGCAAGATGTGTAACTTCAAAAAGTGATGGGCATAATCATGGAATATATATTGAAAAAAATCAAATGCAAAGAGACCATGTCTGTCCCCAAAAGCACCTGCACTGATAGCTTGTGAGGGCTGGGAAAGCATTTCAGAAAGGCATCACTGCTTGCTCCCCAATTCTCATATGCTTTCCAAGTTGCTGGGATGGTGCCAAGCAGGTTGGGCTGCCCCCAGGCCACATCCCAGACCTTCTCCCCATCTACTCTCCCATGTGCCTTCCTGTAGCGCCTCTCAGCTTCGCATCCTACCTGCCAGGGAACTGCTCCAGGTAATTCTCTGCCTTTTGTTTCCTTCAGCAACTGAGATTTAAGAGGGCAGCTCTTTGAACTCACCATTTGGATTGAAAGTAAGTGGTGGAGCATGATGCAATAGATGCTCCTTGGTGCATTGCAGTGTGCTGGGGAAGAGGAGAGCACCGGGATCCCAGAGGTCTGCAGAGCACCCACCCACGAGCACAAAGTTGGGAAACTCCAGGATGCAGAGCCTCAAGGGTATTGGGGGACCCTGGTCATTGGAATCAAAGTCATTGGGGTGGATGCTTAAATTGATCCAAAGTCCTGGGTCTCAGCCCCAGTTTTGTTTCAGCTTCTCTCCCACCTGTGTGATAGCAGGGCTGGCACCCCCACCACCCAAGGGTGAAGCATGATGAAGCATGCAGAGAACTGGGGAGTAGCATGGGTACGCCAGGATATGAATGCACAAAATGGTGATTTAGTTCTAAACTCATTAAGTTTTCTCGTTGAACAGATGCGACAATGGTTATTACCTGTGCAAAATCATAGCAGAAGAGCAATCATGCAGCTGGAAATAGATAAAATCCAAAGTCAGTATATTAGCAAATTATCTGTTTGGGTCTGTTTCCTATTGACAATATTAAGCCTATTCCCATTAATATTTCACTCTTCAGGGAAATTAAACTTTAATCAAAGTATGGCACTTACAATGCCAGCCTGACAATTCAAAAGGGCTGACAGCAGCAAGGCCGCTGCTGTCTGAATTAGCCCTTGCAAATAAGTCATCTAGGAAGTAAAAGTCCTTGTTTGTCCAAAAATTACTAAAGCCCAGCCCCAGCTGCTGGGAAGAGGCTGAACCAGGCTATATGTGACAACGTGGTGGCCACTGAGGGGACAATATGGGAAAACACGTGGTGGCTGTAGTCCCCTTCATGCAGAGGTCCATGCACAGCTCCCCATCACTCCAGGGTTATCTCCTACTAATGCACCCTGCCATAGGGCCTTTGGGGTAGAATTTGCTTGCTTTGCTCCCTGTATCTTTCACTTCCGGAATTCCCTACCTGAAATAAAAGGGTCAGCAGCAAATATTCATGATGTGCATGAGCCCAGCCCATCAGCATGTCCGGGAGAACCTGCTTGGAGGAAGCAGGTCTTGGAGCAAACAAGTGAGCTCTGAGCCACACGCACCAGTGTCTGCATGACAGTGATGTATGGTGCAACACATCATGTATGAAGCCTCATTTGGAGTCTGAATTAATCTTGTGTGATCTCAGCTGCTTCAGTTTCAGCTTCCCCCATTACCTCCAGAGCCCAGCACTTTGGAAATCCAGTTACTGCTCAGCATTAAAAGAATATTTTTCTCTGTCACCACTTGACATTTCATTTTTGTCAAGACAAAGTAACTATTACTGTAACTGGGGTGAGGGGGGAGCTGCTGCTGCAAAACAGCAATGCTCTCCTCCAGACTGTGTTTGCTGGCGCTGTGGCTGCTGATGAGAGAAAATTAATTAACTTCTTGGAATGCTTCCTGGGCACCCAACAGCACCAGCTAGAGAAACCTTGCAAAGAGAGCATGTGGTGAGCCCAGCTCTGCCCTTTGCTGCTCCTCCCAGCACCCTCTCCTGGCAGCAGTGACTTCCAAGCAGGCTGACCCTCTGCCCAGCAGTAACACAAGGAGGATTTTTTCTCCTTCACCATTGTATTTTGCAGCTCCAGTCCAGAGCAAGTGCCAGAGCAAGCCCAGGGGTCAGCTTTTGCCATGCATCAATGAAGGGAACATCATGCTGAAGGATAAAGCTGCTTGGACCCAGCTTTGCACTGGGTAGAAAAAAAAAGATTTCTGCTTACAGCACTGCATTGCCCCATCTGCAGCTCTCCCAAAGCCTGAAAATACTCTCAGCCATCAAGCAGACAAACCACCTGCTCCTCCACTGCCCAGCACAGCCCCTGCAAGCACCCATCTCACCCTTGGGACATGCCTGCATCTCTCCATCCATCTGGGGCTGCACCGATGTCCCTGCATAGGGCAGAGGCACCCAGAGCCCTTGCATAGGTGTGTCTATGGTCAAGATACCTATCTTGGAGTTCAGGATCAAGAGACTGGATCCCTGGCACAAAAACCCATTCAAGTGCTTCAACCCAGTCACAAGAAGGGGCTGTGGTAGAGAACCTGTGCTCCCAGCCCTACAGATGGGTCCTTCAGAGCCCCATTAGTAGGATGAGAGCCCCCACAGGGCCATGCCTCTGCCTCTCAACCACAGAGGGTGCCCAGAAAAGCCAGCTCTGGGTCTAGGTAGCGATAGGGCTGCAGAGTCCTCCCTGTTCCCCCAACAACATCTGCTGAAGCCCAGGGGTTTCCCAAGCACAAGACTTCCCCTTGAAGTTTTTATAGGAGATATTAATTGAAAACAAGCTTTTTGCAGGGGCACAGAAAACTCAGTTCAGGAAACAGACTTTGAAGGCTGATGAAGGTGCAAGTCAGACCTAGAGAGGAAGCTCCCCAAATAGGTGTCAGCCCCATGGTTACAACCCAAAGCAGAGAGGAAAGGTACAAAACCTCTTCCAGTGATTTTTCATTTCTGTAAGGACATGTACAGAGCAATTCTGCCAACTGGGTAAGCACAGAGCAGTCACCAGTTCCTGGGGCTACTGGGCTGAGTTTTATCCCAAGGATGCCAGCATCCCCAGACTCTGGATCTCCTTTCGTAAATAAAATCCTGGGAAAAAAAAAAAAAAAAAAAAAAAAAAAAAAAAAAAAGTCCCTATTTTCTCCTACATGGAGCAGCACATTTTATGAGTGGCCAGAATTTGGCTTTTCCACCCCTCCGTGTTCATCGCTGCACCCAATCAGCAATTACAGCATTAAAGCATCATGGAAAGTTTGGCTTGCTTTTAAAATCAACCATAGTGCTTCTTCTTCTCTTACAATGATTAGTAAATAAACACCCCTGGGCCCAGTAGTAGTTAGCAGTGACATGTGGAATAACCCCAAGGAATTCACCTGTCAAGAGCAGCACAGCGCAAAATGGGGCTTGTTGGGATGTGCTTGGTCGCAGCAGTCAGCATCTCAGGGCAGAAGGGGCTGTTTGCTTTCTGGAGGCATTCTCAGCTGAGTAGTGGATGGCAGCTGCCTCACACTGTGCAATTTGAGATCATTAAGTGCAGATGTACACACTGCCATCAGGCTGGTGAAGTATCACACGCAGCATCTGAGGTCAACAGAAAATTGGAGAAGAGTTGGCTAAATTGCAGAAATTGTGCTCCATTTCTAGAGAAAAATGATGGGAAATTTCTCCCCATTTTTCTGTAATGTGGATTGTGTGTCACCAGCTATTTCACTGCTTCTGTGCAGGCCCTGGGAGTTACCTTGGAGCAAACTTGAAGCACTCCTTGAAGCATCCTCCCCTTTACTTCTTAAGTTGCCTCAACTCCACATCTTTTTCTTGCCAATACAGCCAAGCCTAGGAAAATCTTAGCTCTCCAAGAAGCAAAGCTATGGGCCACTTCCTCCTTCATCTTGCTGTTTTCCTACTGCATGGAAACAAAAAGCAGAATGTTTTTGGAGGAAGTCAGGCTTTTACTAAAGTTGCAAGATCACACGTTTGTGTGATTCAGAGCTTCCTGGTGCCCAGGAGCTTGTAGTTACTTTTCACCTTGGGATTTCAGTCCTATCATTTTCCTCAGTGAACTGTCTGCATTCATAGATGCCAGGATGTTGGTTGATACAACAGCAGCAGCAAAAGCTGAAGAACATTCTGCAAGGAGTTTCTACTTCACTAAAACTTGCTGCAAACAGAAATTGGCTGTTTCTGTGCAATCCTGTTCTTGCAGGTCAGAAGTAATCCCACAGGACACCAGGCATAACTTTCTACCCTTACTGGTTAGACTGGGCAGAAGTGGGTGATGAAACCTCTAACTGGCCTGGACTCAAACCCTTCAGAGACCTGAGGTATCATTACTATTATTTAGGTACGTAGCAAAATGCATTCAAAAGTTTAACCCCCAGACATTACCGAGGTCTGCTCCCCCATGACCCTGCATTTGCATCTGGTCTGGGGATGGAGAAGGCTTCTTGAGGGTTTTAGCACAGAGCCACCATCCCTTTATTTTTCAAGGAGACAAGAAGTGCCAGCAACCTTTGCCTTGTCCCACCTCAATACCTTGCCAAGCCCCAGTCAAGCACTATTTGTGTGTTGCCAGCCTTGCTGTTATTCTCCCAGAGACCAGCTGCCACACACACAAACAACCACCTGTGGGGCGGGAAACAGAGAAAAGATTTAAGCTGTGTTACCAAAATGTGTAAAGTATAATGGGGTACGATTTTGACATGCCAGAAAAATGCTGCCAGTTCTGCCTGGAAATCCACCGGTGCGTGCATCCCTCCCTCTAGTGTCTAAACCCAGCACCTACAACCCCTCCGGGCTGGAGACTTTGTCCTGCCAGAGCTGAGCAGCAAATCGGGCACCTCCACTGCATCCAAGGGGCCACAGCACCGGTGCTGTGGCAGGTGCCCACTCTGGAAAGAGGTCTAGATGCTGCAGAGACGCACCATGAGGGCTCCTCTACTCCCCTGTGCTAATATTGCTCACGTACTACCCTGCTTTTACCCCCAGATTATTAAAGAGGGGGACTCTGCCATGGCCAGCCAGGACTGTGATGGGATAAAAGCATGTCCTGGGTGATGGGGACATGGTAGATGGGCACCTGGAGAAGAGGGGATTTGAGTTCTCAGTGCTCAGGCTGGACCTCCAAGCCTGGAGCACTGGGTTCTGGTCCTCCCATCATCACCTAGAACCTCAGATGCATACCTTCACCACAGATCCTCCATTTGAACAGCTTCTGTCCAACAGCAAAGACATTCAGGACAAGAAATGGCAGCCTTTGCCTAATGCTCCTCTCCTCACATCTCCACGCCCCTCCCAGAGCCCAAGCAGGGCTGGAGAATTGGTGGGTAACTAAATTCTGGTGCTCCCCACTGCAAACAGCCCCAGGCAAGGCTGTTCCATCTGAGCCCCAGGGTAGGGGCTGGGGAGGAAAATGCCTGCTGACCTTTGAGAACTGCCAGCTTGGTCTTGGCAAAACTCCTCCTTTGCTATTCATTGGACAAATCTAGCTGCAGAAGTAGGCTTCTCTGGACAACACTTCTGTGTAAGAAGAATAAGAACATCACACCAGCTCAGCAGGGATCCATCTCAGAGATCCCCACTGCAGCACAGAGCTGCTTAAGCACAGATATCAAACTCAGTGCAAGTGCCAAATTAACACAAATTCAAGGCTTGCTCCATAATAAGGGTTTGGTGCAGGGCTGCAAAATAGCACATGGGGACATTCCCAACCCCCCCCCCCCCCCCCCCCCCCCCGCCCCCCCCCCGCCACCCCCTCCAGCCCTGCTGTTCCTTATCAGATCTCAGGAATACACCAGGGATGGTACACATGAAAATAGCCTTGCATGGGGGAGATTTATGCATGGAACAGAAGGAAAACTAAAATTAAATCTAATTTCTTGGCTTGGTCTCTGACCTAGCTGTCCAGGTCACTGCTGAGTCAGGGAGAGGAGAGAAGTGCAGCATAGGAAGGGTGAGGACAGACTGTGCATCCTTGTCATTTGCTCTAGCAGAGCTTTGGTGTCTGAGGCAGCATTGGAAAACATCTCTTTAAAGCTTTTAATCAGCTTAGCTCTCCCCCATCCCTCCATGGAGAAGGGGCTCCAAGCCCTGCAGGAAAAAAAGACTGAGATACAAGCTGCTGGGATAGATGCTGCTGTTCAAGAACTTTGATCCCTCGTTCCCATGGACAGCAGGCAATGCCGACCAGGCACACTGCTGCAGGGGCTGAGAAGAATTTTCCCAGATCTTTATGAGATGGGGGAGAATTGCCATCAGCCAGAACATGTCTGTGGTCTCTGGAGCTGGTGACTGGGATTAAAGCACCTGAGGGCTTGCTCAGCTGGGGCAAAAGCTGCTTACTGGGATGAGAACTGATGCCTCGGGGAAATCCCTGGTGAAACACAGCACAAAGTTCTGCAACACTGCTGAACCAGTCACTTGCTGAATACTTTCCCTGGCAAAATAAAGAAGTGTTTTGTTCAAGACATGTTTCACAAAGAGGTTTCTGCTCCCTGTTGGAGGTATTGATTTCTGCTGTAAGAGATATAACTACACGGAAGCCCCCAGAAAGCCTTCATATAGGAAGTGTTGACAGAGGGTCTTGTGGAAGCTGAAGTCCTTTTTTGGGGGGGTTAAATGAGGCTGTAGCGGCCATGTGATCATGGATGCCAATGAAACCATGGGAGGCACAGCATGGGCAGAGAAATGGCTCAGCAACAGCAGATGAAACCACTCCCTGACCCCAGGCACAGAGCTCCAATTGCTAGTCTTAGCTGAAACTTAGAAAAAAAAAAAAAAAAAAAAAAAAAAGAAATCTCTTTTCCTCCCTTATTGTTTACTAACCAAATGAACTCAGGAAACTATAGAAGCAAAATTGCTAGGTGCACAGCAACGAGAGTGCAAATGGGGACTGCCAGGATCTCTACCCAGAATGAGAAAGATTGGAGCTGTAAGTCACACTCGAGCTGCTGGTGGTGGTTTGGGAGCATTTGCTGTGCACACCCCACTGCAATGCATGCTGGCTGAGAGGCAAACCTCCCTTGGTTTCTTGCCTGGGATGCTGCAGCTGGTGGAACAGGATTTGGCTTAAAATGGGGTATTGAATCCAGCCACATCTCACCTCTCCAGGGAGGAGAGCAGCTGGGGACTGTTCCCATGGGTGAGCATTGGGATATACACAGCCAAGGTCCCACTTGTACGGGAGGCATTAATTTTATTATTGCTCAGATTAAGAAGGATTAAGCAGATTTCAGTTTGGCTTGACTCACAGCTTTGTGTGCCCTGTTTACCATGACCAAAGCCATCCTGGAGCTCTCTACACAGAGAAGTGATTTCAAGAACTGGGGCAGAATCATTAAAACAGGACACTTCAAGTACCAGATTTCCAAAGAGGACAAGAATGTTGTTTTCTAGGGCTCAGTTCTGAGAAGTTTCCCAAGTGAGTTCAGGAACCAGCATGGGGACAACCAACCTCAAACAGCTTTGCTAGGTCCAGTCTCAAAAAGCCACCCTCCACCTGAATGATGCAAAAAATTCTCACAATTGGAAGCAAATACCTTTCCAACAGTTAGATCAGACTTTACAGAAACACCAGCTACCCTCTATTGCTGCACTCGGCTTAGTTAATTAGTCATGTCTTGTGGGAAAAGAGCAGGTCAGTATTTTAGTTTTCTATGGCCAACTTGACACCACCAAGTTTATGGCTCCAACAAAATTTCCATCTGTCTTGGGAGGAATTCGCTGCCACAGCAGAGCTCTCTACTTGCCATCTGCAGCAGGGGAGGAGAGAAAAGCTTTTATCCATTAAACATGAAAGCAAATCAAGCGAGGACTGTAAAGGAAAACAAACATGGGTGCCAACCAAGAGAAGAGATTAGAGATAAGCATCATGTGGACAGTCAACCTCTATCATCTGCTAGAACTGGTTTGTGGGACATCTGGGACCAAGAAACCCTCTTGAATTTTGTTTAGGGGCCCCGTAGCAGATGCACTGTTGGAGTACACTGCAAGTGCCCTCTCTCCAGTAGTCTGTGCCCATTTTGGAGCATCATGGCTTGGTCAGACCCCTCTGCTACCTAACCCAGTGATGGATAATAAATATCACCCCTAGCCCCAAGGCAGCATCACAACATTTGCAGTCACCTATATTAAGTCAGTTAGCTTGTGTTAACATCACTACTCCCAGTGGAGGTATATTACAGTCCACAATCAACTCAAAGCAATATCACACACACTTAAATGATGATTTAACATGAATTATTTAAGAAGGTCTAATGGGCTGGGAAGTTTAAATATGAAGAAGTTATCCATGATTATTGCTGGCTGTAAAAAGTGTTTATGCTTCTTCATATCATATTAGTGGCTACATGGTGATTTGCTAAAAGCAGAAGAATAGCGGAATTTGGGAGTGTCATTTAAACAGATCTAACAGAGGAAAGTGGTGCTATCATGAGCAGCATGAAGGAGGCTCCTCTGTTAAAGGATGCCTCAAAAGCAGTTGGGTGGGGGGACAGTTCAAAGCCATCCCAATTTGCTTTTAGAAGGATTTCTTTTTCACTTTCAGGAGGATTTTTGCAATAAGGGTGAGGCTTCCCTTCAAGATTCAGCCCCTGGATTTCTGTAAATGTGAGAAATTCAGCTTCAGGAAGAGGTCTACATTTCTCATCATTAAAGAGATAAGGCTGAAAACAGCCAAAGCAAGTGATGGAGCATCACCAGCAACAACACAACATTTGGGAGCTCCACAGCATTTCTTGGTCCTACTAACCCAGAGCAGGGCTCAGAGGCAGAGTGATGCAAAAGCACCTAAAGCCCCTGAACTCAATCCATTCAGACCTAAAAAAGGCCCAAGCATGGTGACAGGGTGCTGCAACCACCCACCTGGGCTATGCTATGTGGACTCACAAGCTCTGGTCCCCAAAACCCTGGGACACCCAGACCAAGCTGAGAGTACAGTGTAGGGCAGCCGCTCTGGTAGACCACTGCATTAGGATTGCCAGGGATGAAACACATCACGTGCATGCAGGAAATCAGATTTTTGGCAAATTAGTACTTTGGGGAAGCTCAAGAGACAAGCAGGGACCTGCTCCCAAGAAATTGCTAAGAAAACCACTTATTCCAGGCAGCACAGATGCTTCTGCATTTCTCCTGCAGCTACAACAGAGCTGCAGATCTCTTCCTCCCCAAAGACTAATGGTCAAGCACAAAGAAAAAAAAAAAAAAAATAGAGCTATCACTTCTCCCCAAGTGTTGGAATGTGATGCTCTAAACATTGCATAGGTTTAGATTTCCTACCCCTCTTCCATAGCGAACTTATTACCCGGGATTTTTAGTGAACTCATTTCTCTTTGGGAAGTGTTGATGTTTATTCCCCTCTATCTCCAGAGAAACAGTTCTTATAATCTCCCATATTTATTTACTATTTCACGCCCAAGTGGGTCCAGCAGCACTTTGCAGATCTGTGATTCACCCCATGTACAACTCTTCCACCCAGTACTGAAACAGCGAAGAAACAAATAAGCAGGGGAAAAGCCATACACACACTTCCTAACTGATGGGAAAAGCTGCTACTTGCTTCTATTTAAATCTGATAAGGACAGAACGCTTCATTTCCTACACAAACAGCTATGAATCTCCTGTCCCCAAATAGTCCAACACTACAAGCGGCAAAATAACTGCAAGTTTGAAGAGGCTAATGCAGAACAAGCCAATAATGGGTGAACTTTATTACCCAGCAGCGATAGCAGGTTGTATTAGCATGCCACAGCATCTGCTCGCCAGGACCCACATATGATGGAGGATGCTGTGCTGCTCAGAATGGCTGGGGAGCCATGGCATTAGTGTTAACAACTCACTCACATCACACTCAAACTGTGGTTTGCCTCCATTGCACTGGAAGCACAGAGGAGCAGCATTTGCCCTTTATCCCCATCACCTCCCTCTGCACTGTCTGCTTGTCACACCAACGCCAAGTGTTGCACTGACTTCAAAAAGCAGAGTTCCTGTGGGGATAGAAATCAATGGCTCTTGTTTGAGAGAGCAATTAGCTCCATATGTTAATGATATTCTCTCTGCTTTGCTGTGGACTACCAGCCAGAAGAACTGATGCTGCAAAGAGCTAGTAAGTGGCAAGTGTCCCAAAGGGGAGAGGAGCTGCTCTTCCCAGTGGGAAGAAAAAAGAAAAAAAAAAAAAAAAAAAAAGCCACACCACTTCTGAAGTTATTAAGCCCTGCAGGTTTGCCTCTTCTGCCCAGCACTCCAACAGTCACCATGGTTTACAGGGAAGCAATAAATGAAGTACGATGCTCTGCAGAGTTTATTTGCTACTGCTTTTGCCATAAAATACAGCTTAAATGTCACTTCACCTGTTTTCTTGCTTAGATGAAGCCTCATCTTCAGCTCTGATCTGCCCAACAACCCTTTTTGCATTTATTTTTACTGCCCTAAACACTCCTCTCACCTTTGCTTATTGGTTGCCAGTAAAAATGCTGGAGAAGCACCTTTGGGGAAACCTCCTCACTAAGAGAGGTCAATCTGAATCAAGAAATCACTGGCATCTCCTTGGAGCTCCAGCAGGGGAAGTGGGAAACTGGGAATCAGACACTCAAAACACTGCTGCTGTGAGCAGTTCCTGACGGCCACAGCCTGACAAGGTCCCAAATACCCAGGCCCATGAGCAGACCCAGAAAAAGGATGGGTAGGAAATAAACCCTATGTCCCAGGAGCCAGAGCTCCTGGAAGAATCCAGGTGAAATACAGTTTCATTCCCTGTTGCCATGACCTGGTTCTCAGGTCATAAAGTGCACTGCACACCCAATTTTGACCCATCACTGAACAAACCCCATCACTTGGGCTTCCCCTCTCTTCTCATATGGCCATGGGCATTCTCTAGAGGTTGGCACAGCCCTGTCCTTTTGGTGTGACCATCTTTTTCACAGCACACCTCTGCTAATGACCTTACAGGTGTATTGCTATCTGCAGAGAGCCATTTGCAAACAGCCCTAATTACTGGACAGATGCCACATGCCCCCTGGGGCTGGAGAAAAAAAAAAAAAAAAAAAAAAAAAAAAAAATAAATAAAGACTGCTCTTTGCCACAACAAATAAAAAGAAAAAAGTCCCAGGAACAGCCAAGTTGCACAAGCTGGCTTCTCAATGGGTACACTTCAGCTTCAAACCAAAACCTCAAAAGCTCACAAACCAAGCCTCAAAAGCTCCGCTTGCTGCAGCCCCTGGATCCCATGAGGACATGACACAGGGCTGCTCATTGAGCACCCTTGGCCAAGCATGGAGTCACCCAAAAAGGGGAGGATGCCCAAGTCCTGGGGAGGAACATCTCTGCACAGACACTGCAGATGGAGCCAACTGCCCAGCTTTCCTGAGGACAGAAGGTTTCCTGGGGTCTGCAGGGACTCACTGCTGCAGAGGAAGGTTTCCCTGTGAGTTTGGAGGCACCACTTCCTTCTGCCTACATGCTCCTGACCTGCTCCCATCACCAAAATTCAGAAATCCCACCCTTTCCCTACCATATCTCTATAGCTTTTTTCACCTCCTTCTCACAAGCTTTAAGCCCACCCTCAGGAAGCAGCACTGCACTCATTGTCAGTGTTTCTTTGCTTTATGGCAACGCAAAGCCTCTTATCTCATTTTCAGCTACATTGGTACCCTGATGCAGAGCCAGCCCTGCCTGGAGCACACACACCCTGCCTTGGATTAATCTTCATCTGTTTACTGACAAATATATCTATTTCCTGTGCTCTGTATCACTCTCCCATCTGTTGTTTGATGGAACCCATGGGTTAAGCACAGAGCTCTGTGCTTGCAGACAGATGCACCTCTATGTGAGAGAGAAACAGCTGGATGCTCTGTGCACAGCTGGATGCACAAGCAGCTGCACCCTTCTCAGCCATGCTCAGAACCCCTCCAGCCCTCAAGGATTTGCTCTGTAGAACACTGCAGTTGCTGCCCCCTGCAGTGATAGGGTGCCATGCCCAAACTACAAGTGAACATCATATACTTCCTTGGGGCCATTTGAAGGGCTTGGAGTTGCACTTAAATCCCCCTGGGACAATGCTTCTCCCAGTGGAAGTCCACCAGCCCTGTATGGGTGCAGGGTGATGGCCATTCTTGGGATGTTGTCATATTTTTGCACCTTTATGTTTTAAGAGACCCAGAGAAGTTCAGGTGGGTTTTTTCCCTACACTATCTTTTTCCATCCAAAAATCAAGATCTTTCCTGTAGAAGACCAGTTTCCAGGAAAAATTTCAGGAGCTCCACACAGCTTCTTTTCTCTACAAGAAGTGCCCAGTAAACTTGCCAAACAAGATGCTGGATAACTTCTTGCCTAACCTTTTATTACCATGACCAATAATCAGTTGCTGCCTATCATACTGGCCCTTTTCAGAAAGAAATATCCCTTGTTCCAGAAAACTGATTTTTCTGGGCCATCTTTCCTCATCTGCCATGCAAAGAGTATGTTTTCATAAAGGCAGCATCCTGCAACAAAAGAATGTCCTGAACTTCAAGCCTTGTTCCCAAAGGCCTAGAAACAAAACACATCATTGAGACAACCTTGCTGAAAATACCTGCACCTGCAGAAAGCCTCAGAATGTTTGAGGTGCAACAGCTGAAACCACATTACAAGGCAAATTTACTGCCCATCAACCTCTGACATATAAATATAGCTAGGTTTATTCCTCCGGTTATGACTGGAACCAGTTCAAGGTTTTAGTAGTCTGGGACTTTTCAGTTTTCCAGCAAAACAAAAATTTTCTAGAGGAAAAAAATAATGGAAAAATCAGGGCTTTTCATTAAGAACGTTCAGTGCCTGTCAAAGCAGGCAATCCGTTAACATGAGTTATAACTGAAGGTCCATCCCCAGGCAAATTCTTCCTTTTGAAAAGGATTCACTGAGACTTTTATCTGTAATATCATAACAACACACATTTCATTACAGCCTCCTCCATGAAGGAGGCTATTTCAACCATTAGGTGAAAACACTAAACACCTGATGAATTTTTACATACATCCAGGAACTCAGAAAAAGCTTTGAGCATGTCTTTATCCCTTTGCATTCTTCTTATTTCCTGGGGAGAGAGGGAAAAAAAATAAATAATAAAATAAAATAAAAATAAAAAAGTCAAGCTGTATTATTTTTGCTATTACCAAGACATTGTCTATGCAGTTTTTAATCAGGTTCACCCCAAGAGCTGGAAAGCCTGCCAGCAGCCTGCCTTGGGTTCAGTCAGTATAAGTTAGTCCAGGACTACAGGAAGATTAATACAGCGAAAGTAAGTGCCATTCTTGAAAGTCTTAGGGTAAGCAAGAAGTGCAGAGACCTAGAGCAATGCTGTCCCCAAACAGAGAAACTGAACAGGGCTGCTTTTAACAAGATGCCCTGGTTTGCCTTTATGGTGAGGAAGAAGAAAGTGGCTGCTTCAGTCAGAGATCCTTCAGGACAAAGCATCCCATCTCCTTCCAATGCTAATGCCAAGGCCAAGCTGTCAGATTGCTTCAGGACCCAAAGGGACACCTCCAACACAGGCCACAGTCTTGCCTAACAGAGATGCCAGATTCAGGAGGTACTAAGCACTGGAGAACTTAGAGAGCTGTAACATTAAGTGACTAAGGGAGAGTTGGTGCAGCTGAAGCTAAATCACTCACCAGCCCCAGGAGGGGTTCACCCAGCAGACCACCATGGGTGAACCCTGGGAGGCAGGAACCAGAGGGTGATGCAGAGATCACTCTACACCTCACAAAGCTGGGCACAAGTGCAATAGATGCACACAAAGCTTCTGGTGGGGAAGGAAGATTTGGAGAAAGATTTGAAGGTTTTACTAGCAAAGAACAGAACGAGGGAGAAGTAAAAAGGGAGTCTGTAAGAGATTTAAAATTAAGCCAGCCCTGTGAATATATGTTTTTACAAGACTCTGAAGAAGACCACATAATCTACAAAGAGTTTCTTGGGGAGCTGATTATGGGGCAATGAAAAGTAACATGCACATACTAAGGGACAGAAATCCCAGAAAGACAAATAAAAGCCTCAGAGAAAGACCCAGGGACAGCTTATGGACTGAAGAGAAGCTGAGCTTTAACTCAACCATGCTTAGCTGTGAATTCAGAAGCTTGGCAGTTATATATCCTTTGGGGCATGCCCAGAAGGGCCTGGGCAGGAATGGGGCTAACTGGAAGCAAATGGGGTTGATTGGTGTAGATCTTCACACAGGCTGAGAGAATCTCTTGCTTGAGACCACACAGTCTGCAGGTGGTGGGAAAGTTTCATGCAAATCTTGCACCATGGCCATGGTTGAACTCCCACCAAAGGCCTTGCACCTCCCAACTCCCAGATGGAAACCAAAAAGTTTTTCTTCTGCCCCAAATAATTAATTATTTTCAGCAAGGGAAAAATAAACAAACACATTCTCATTTAGATTCAAGCAGAGATAATTTTTTCCCAGATATTTCAGCCAGAAAACCATTGTTCTTGCAGAACAATGTACTTGTTTATGGATTCCAGCCCTGGCAGGGGGGAACAGCAGAGCTAACAGAGCAAGGCAGGGGATGGAAATAAAAGTGTTGCAGGAGAGCAGCAGGCTGCATGGAGTCATCTGGTGCCTGGAATTCATACGGATATTCAGAATCTCTTGTAATGTCAAGTTTTGTGTGGAAAAGCTGGCAGTGCTTATATGAAGAGCGGGAAAGGTTTCTTTGAGTGGTGTGTAAGAGCTATTTCTCAGTTCATGAATGACTTTGTGGAAACTACAGGGATTGTGTAACCAAAGTGTGTCGTGATGGTTTAGATGTGGTCTGGCTGGTGCCACAGAGCCTCAAGCAGCTGTAGAGACATGAACTGATGGGAGTGGGAAGAAGCCTTGTGAAAAGTGGTAGGAGGACATGCATGGGCACCAAGGACCAAGGTGAGCAGCAACACAAGAGTTTGTGGCCACACAAAGAAGTAAAAAGTCAATTTTCACCCTACACACACAGGTTTCCTCTCAGAAGCACTCTACTGAATCAACCATGCAGCCATGGCTGGGTGCTGTATGTTTCAGTGTCCCGGAGAAGCTCATACCCTCTCTGAATTCACAGTAGATGTGGGCACCTGCTGGGGAAACCTGACACTGCTCCTCAGCAACCTAAAAAGGGAGAGCAGATTTTTCATTCAAGGGCTGGAAAGTCCAAGATGTTGGTCTCACCATCAGTGACACGTCAGCTCCACCAAGGACTGGGATGCAAAAAGCATATTTCATAGAAATTTCATATAATCATTAAGGTTGGGAAAGACCTTCAAGATTATGGCCAAGTTGAGCTCATGCTGGGCTTTGGCCTTCCTGATTTTTTCTCTGCATATGCTGGCAACTTCCTTGTACTCTCTCCGAGATGACTGCCCCTTCTTCCACTGAACATAAACTCTCTTTCTCCCAGACACTCAGCAAAAGTTCCCTGTTCAGCCATACCGGTCTTCTTCCCCTCCGGCTCATCTTACAGCACATGAGGACAGCCTGCTTCTGTGCCTTGACGACTTCTTGAGGAGCATCCAGCCTTCCTGGACCCCTCTGACTCTCAAGGGACCTTCCCTACCAGCATCCTGAACAAATCAAAGTCTGCCCTCTGGAAGTCCAAGCTAGCAGTTGTACTGACCCCCCTCCTGACTTCACCAAGAATAGATACCTCTACCATTTCATGGTCCCTCTGTCCAAGACAGCTCCTGACCACCACATCTCCCATCAGTCCTTCTCTGTTTGTGAATGGCAGGTCTAGCAGGGCGGGGGGGGGG
>CM021791.1:1156972-1167596 GCA_011076525.1 Nettapus auritus | reverse complement strand
CCCCCCCCCCCCCCCCCCCCGGTAGGCTCACTAACCAGCTGTGTCAGAAAGCTCTCTTCCACACACTCCAGGAACCTCCTAGACTGCTTCCAGTCCAATTGTACTTCCAGGATATGTCTGGGAAGTTAAAGTCCCCCATGAGGACAAGTACTGGTGATTGAGTGACTTCTTCCAGCTGCTTATAGAACACCTCATCTGTCTCTTCAACCTGGTTTGGCAGTCTGTAACAGTCCCCTGCCAGGACGTCCGCCTTTTGGGCTATTCCCTTGATCCTTATCCATAGAGACTCAAACTTATCATTCCCAGCCCCGAGCTCAACATCAAAACACTCTCTAATATAGAGAGACATGTCACCACCCCTCCTTAGCCCTTCTGAAGAGCTTGTAGCCATCCATTGCAGCACTCCAGTCATGGGAGTGCTCCCACTGCGTTTCAGTGATGGCGACTAGGTCATAGTTTGTCTGCTGCACAATAGCTTCCAGCTCCTCCTGTTTGTTGCCAATGCTGTATGCGCTGGTGTAGATGCACTTGAGTCATGCCATTGCCCTCACCCTCAACCTTGGCATTGTTCTCCCAGGCTCATCTCTATCAAGCCTCATTTCCCCCCTGTACCACTTTATACCTAGTTTAAAGCCCTCTCAATGAGCCCTGCTAGCTTCTGGGCTAGGATCTGTTTCCCCCTTTGGGACAGGTGGGACTCATCTGCAGCCATCAGGCCAGGTGTCAAGTAAATCACCCCATGGTCAAAAAATAAAAGGAAAAATAAAAAATCCTACAATGGCACCAGCCTCTCAGCCATGTATTTATCAGCTGAGCTTTCCATGTCCCTGCCACTGAAGGGACAGAGGGAAATACCACCTGTATTCCTACTCCATCTACTAACCACCCCAGTTCCCTTATGTCCTTTCAGATAGCCTTCAGGCTTCTCTCAGTAATTTCATCGCTGCCAGCCTGAATTATCAGTAAGAGGTAATAATCGGAGGGCTAAACCAGGCCAGAGAGTTTCCTGGTAATGTCCCTGACCTGGGCCCCAGGGAGGCAGCAGACTTCCCTATGGGTAGGCTCTGGCCGGCATATGGGGCCCTCTGTTCCCCTCGTAAGGGAGTTGCCTATGACCATTACCCTTCTTTCCTTCTTGGTGGAGGCAGTCTTGAGGTGTGGAGTCGACTTCCTTGCCCTTGACAACCTCCTGTGTGGACTTTCCCCCACACCCTCACCTACCCATCCCTCAAGCTCCAGGACCTTTTTCCAGTCCTCTCCATCTCTTAGCTCCCCTCCCTTTGCCCAAAAGCAACAGGGCAGAGGATCAACGAATATTTGGGGAGTATCACCCCCATGCCTTTCTCACAGGCATGGCAGGGAGGTGCTCCACCAGTCTAACTCCTGCTCACACTCCCTGATGGCCCTTAATCTCTCCACCTCCTCAGTCGCTCACGCTCCCCAGGGGCCGCTTTTGTACAGCCAGGGCACTGCTGGTTCCTCCCACACCTTATCAGCTGCCCTTGTGAGGGCTGCCAGGCCCTGGCAGCTTCCCCAGCTGCCTCGAGTAGCCTCGATGCTGGAAAACCCCTGCCTGCCTCAATCCCCTGCTCTGCACACAAGCAGCACGTGACTGCCTTGGAACCGATCACCTGGCGAGATTTCAGGACATAGATGGGAGAAAAAAACAGATGAGTAGAAAGTAAGACTCTCTTCAAGGTATCTGGGAGCCTGGAGAAATGAGCAGAATGAGAACAGACATGCAGGAAGAAAACAATTTGTAGAATTATCCCACTGTTGATATGAAGAGTCAATGGCATCAATGGGGTAATGCAGGTATGGTCTGTCCCCAGGAACTGGAGAAGCAATGTAGATATACCATGATATATTAAAGCAATCTCAAGTATAAGGTGATGATTGGCTCTGTTACAGTTTTCTTTCTAATTAGCAGTGTTTTACTCATCTCTGAAGTCCTTTGGGAAGTGCAGAAGGGACCCAGGTCATTGCATTTGTTGGGTGTCCCATGGGTGCAGCAGCACGGGATGCAGGAAGAAAGAGCATGGTGCAGAGCGAGCCACCACTGCTAGAGGAAGAGTGTAAAACATGCTGCCTTATTTTCAGCTATTTTCAGTTCTTACAAAACCATCAAACTTGACGGCAATCTCCATCCCCAGGAAGCCAGCAGGCAGTAGGAAAAGTCTTTCACAGCCAAATAGGCAGAAGTCACCTAATGCATGCTCCAGCAGAGATACCAGAGGCTGCCTCTGACTCACACTGTAATATTTAAGCTTGATTCAGGCAATTTTCATGTCTGTTGAGAACTTTGTTGTTCTACTACAACAGAGAGCAAAACTACCAGACCCATTTTTGAGAGGGAGCAACAGCTTGTACCTCCTCCCCATAGGATGGGGAGTATCCTTCCTGGTCTGCTGTGCACAAAGCACACATTGGACCATCCCAGCAACATTCTCTTGCCCTCCCAGACCCTCTCGGTACATTGCCAGCTACCAGCTTGTAGCATGCTCACAGCTGGAAAGCAACACATGCAGGCCTGCAGACACCACTCACCTGCACCCCGAGACTGAGCCTCACACCATGCAGTGATGCGCAGCCTCTTTGTTTCCCTTGCTCCCTGCTTTTCCAGAGCCTCTGGGAGTGTCCATCCCTGCTGAAAACCCCAGAGAAGAGAAGTGCTGCTACCGTCTGCACTGATGCTGGATAGCAATTGATCACCAGCCAGGTTCATTTACTCCTTTATGAAGCAATTTATCAGACAACTAGGAGACAGTTCAGAGAAACCAAAAGGATTCCGTTAGCATGGTATTAATGATTTGTCACTTTAATAGAAAGAAAGGAGTGCAGGATAACAAGTGTTTTCCTCATGAAGCTTCCATCCCACCTGCCTGCAGGGCTGAAGCAGCACAGTGGACAACGCAGCCAACTTAAACATGAAAATTCAAATCCACAAAACACAGAGCCAGAAGGCAGGAATGGATGCCGACGTGGTGGAAACCCCTGCAGCCAAGCCAAGGGGACCACTGCCATGCTTGGCTGAAAGGCATGGGCATCACCAGAGGTGGGCTGAAACCAGAAAGGTGGACTTTTCCTAGAAACCTCTTCAGCTGTATTTCACTGTCGGCATGGGAAGCCTAAAGCTTCAGTGAATTTCACTGGGAGCTGAACCTTGCTGAAGTTTGCCTGAAGGAGCTGGGCATGATGAAACTGGAAAGTTGGGACTTGGTGGTGCAGAGGTGTTCAATGGACAGGCAAAGCCCACACTCCTAAAACCCCCGTAATAATTAAATCCTCAAAGATCTGCTTGGATGCACAGCATAGGCAGAAGTGGACCCATCCCATCACCATCCCCAAGGAGAAAGGAAATGGGAGCTTGGCATGGAAGATTCTGCATGCAAAAAGTGCCAAACTGTGCTGATGAATTGCATGGGGGCATTTGGACAAGTCTGTTACGTACTTAAGAAATGTATTTAAAAAGGAGCAAATTGGGCTGGGTGAGCAGTTGGGTACTGCAGCGGGGAATGTGAGCTTGGAGGGCTCTGTGGGTCCTTCTGCACCTGTGGTGTCCATGTAGAGCCCTGTCCTTCCTGCACCATGCTTAGCCACCACAAGGCATCGCCTCTACTCAGCCTGCTTCCCCCGGACCTCTGAGAGCATCCACCCAGTCACCTGGAACTAGTTTTAATTACAGAAAAAAGAAAAAAAAAAAATCAAGAAAAGGGTGTCCAACACACTTGTGTTGCATTTAATATGGATCAGCTGCAAGACTCACCTAGCCAAGGGGAATATCAAGTAGTAGTCCCAATGCAATTACAGTGATGCTTCAGCAGCAGGAACAACAGCACTTTTGTGGCCAGGAACAAGGAAAAAATCATTTTAATTCCATAATGTCAGTGGTAAAGGGAGAGCAGCCAGAAGCCAAGGCTTTCCAAGCAATGAGGACTTGGGTGAGAGCCAGAGATGTCTTGGTAGCTCTGTGCAATGGGGTTCAGAAAGGCAGGAGGAAGAAAAGAAGATAGAACATGCTTGTTCCTTGCTCCGTCCAGCTCAGCTTCCCCAGGAGGCAGAAAGCTAAAGTGGGTTGGATGCCTTAGCTGTGAGAGGGAGCAGAGACATGAGCTCAGCCCCCGCATCAGCATCACAGGGATCAAAAAGGATGTGAGATGAACCTCATCTGCAGCATGCAGGGCTGGCCAGTGCAGGAAAGTAGAAAAAACATGTGCACGTGTGTGCATGCAGGTATGCAGCACTTATATGCATGTGCATATATGTGTGCATGCATGTGACCAGGGAGAGTGGCTTCTTTGGAGAAGAAAGATTTTACTTTACTCATACAAACACCCTTATACTGCAGCACAGATGCCCGTAGCCATGCAGGCTCTCAGCCTGATTCCCTTGCACCATTACCACATCCTTCCCTCCCCGGCTGTAAGGACACTCACAGCAGCTCTCTGCTGTCTCTTTTTCATGCTCCTGCCCTGCTCCCAGCAGGCTGTGGTTGATGTTTTTGCTGTCCTCACCTACAGGGTGCTGATCCCCACCAGAGACATTTGGATACTCGTAAGGAGAGCAGCTGGCTCCTGTGTACTGGTATCCCCATATCCCCATTGTTCCCATCCTGACCTTCATGGTGGGGATGGAGTAATGATATTGATGCATTTGGCCTCCCCCTCTCCCTGCTGCTTTCATCTTGGCACCTTGGCAGGGGGCCTGAGAGCTTTAAAGGACATCGGCTGTAAAAGTGTGAAGGGCAGGAGAGACCTGCAAAACTCTTTCCCAATAAATGCAGAGAAATAAATGCTCAACACCACCCCCACCCTACTCCCCAGTTTGCAGACTGGCTTTGAAGGCTGAGCTGGTCCCTGCTGAGCTGGTCCCTGCTCAGTTCAGCAAGGCTGTGTGAAGGGCAGCTTCAGAGGGTTTCTCCCTTTATGCCCCAACATTAAAAAAATAGTTGCTGGAGCTAACAATGACTATCTTTAGAGTGAAGCCTACCGAGTCCATGGGATTCTCTGAGCCCTTCTCTTGCGAGGAAACCAGGGGGCTGATGCATCACCCCCAGCATGCTGGTTGGTATCCCAAGGGATATAGGCACCTCTCCACCTTGCAGGGGCAGGTTTGATACCCTGGGGGCTCAGCAAAGCTAATCAGGACATCCAGAGCAATAGCAAAACCTTGGTTGCTGTTGCTTGCAGTGTTCCCTCTTGAAGAGGCAGCTAAAGGTCACCTCCTGGGACTGGTCACCACTGTGACTGTGCTAGTTCATGGCTGGTTTTTTTAGCCATGAATTGCACCTCTGCACCCGGCTCCTAACTGGCTGCAACGGGTTCCCCAGGGAAGCCTTCAGAAAGCAGCAAAGGTCCTGCAGATGTGCTGTCTGAGGACAAACTCTGCTCCTATAACAATTCATGGTTGACTTTATCATGTTTCAGTAAATCCAAAGATTAATTGTTTTCTGTCATCTTCTAAAACATATTGTCACTTCATTGTTTTGGCCCGCACCACCAGCCCTCAGTGCTAAAGGTTGGTTCCTGCTTTATTATTCTTCCATCCTAGTGAGTATCTTTACACCCTTGATGCACAGCACAAATTCCTCAGAAGAGCTGACTCCAGTCCCAGATCAGTTTCATTATTCTGCATCTTTATCAAATAGAGTTTATTGTGGATGGGAACTCAGCCAATGGGGAGTTTTCATGCAATTAACTGGTTTTGGTGAGAATTTAATCAGTTTTGCTGCACAAACTGACTCCTGAGGTTAGACCTCTCAGCTGGATGTATATAAATAGGCCACCATTTAGGAAAGCCTTTTGCAGGCTTTCAGGGGATTAACATCTGATTTTCATTTGTATAACATATTTCAAGCTGTAATGGTGCTAAAGCACTTAATGATCTCCTTCCTTAGCTGGTTGCCCAAAGCAATCCCATCACAGTTGGAGTTGCTCTAAGGGCTCCCAACAGCCAGGGGATGCTCCTCCAGCTGTAGAGGAATCTCTGGTGGTGCCTTCAAATTTTTGTCCCGTCACCACTCTGCTTACATGTGCCGATGATATTTCCTCAGTAAGAATATCTGAACTGTGATGTTTTGATTCCAGCTGTGGCCAGACATAATGCTCTGGCTGATGCCACGTAAGATACTGAGGTTATGGTCCTCACCTGCCACTTTATCAGATGGCAGCCCCATCACCTGTTAGACAATATAAGAGAATTTCCTCCTTGTGTCCCTGGGGACAGAAATGCCAAGCCCTAACGAACATGCATGAAACCAGCAGAAGACAGAGCTGCAATCCCACCTCTGCAAAGCCTTGCTCTGACCAACCCACAGTGTGGCTGGTTTTCTCCAAAACCAGCTACGTGTTTCATTTTCTGGATGAACTTCATCCAGATGCTCAGTAAAGTTGCAGTAATCATGATGGATGTCAGGGAAATTTGGTAAAGAAACACTTCATAAATCAAAACAATTTAAACAATAACAACAAGAAAACATTAACATTCAAAGCATAGATAACCTTGATTTTACACCACGCTACCTTTTGGTTGTTGGTTTGCAAGCACCCAGAAAACAACAGCTCTGTACTGAAGACATTAATTTTTGTTACACAGTTCCAGGCAGTGAATCAATTTTACCTGGGCTACTTTCAGCTGAAAAAAAAAAAAAAAAAAAAAAAAAAAAAAAAAAAAAAAAAAAGGAGCAGTGGTGCAAAACTGGACTGCTGCAGGGGCAGGTGATGCAGACCTGCCCAGCTCATCACATTACCAAGCACCTTCACATCCTTTTATTTTGGAAGCAGCTGCTCCCAGCTGCTAGATTCTAAAATCTCTTTTCCAATGAGTTTTTCCCTGGGAAGAGTCTGTGCCTTTTGCACCTGCTGTTGGGAAAGGCTGAGAGTGCACAGAGCTGCTGCACATCCTCAGATTTGCTGTTTGCCTTCTTGTGAAGGAAGGGTGAGACCTTTAAGATGTTGCACCAGAAGTTTGTGATTTTGCCCCACTTCCAGGGCACCCACTACTTCCTTGGGATCCTGGTGATGAGGGGAAGAGAGCAGTGACCTGCTTTGGAAAGCCCCATGGTAGTAATTCTATTTAATTTTGCCACAAAGGAGAGGAAACCCTTGAATTCCTGGCCCTGATCTGGAGCCAAACCCATCCCATCCATGGGGTTCGTGCTTCATAGCAGGCACCAGCTTCACAGAGGTTCCTTGCAGCCCCAGCATCTCATCATTCCATAGGAACATCAGCACTCCCTGTTGTTTCAAGCAGGTTCCCAGATTCTGTGGAATCAGAGAAAAAATAAAAATAAATAAATATATAAATAAATAAAATAAAACAGCTTGGAACAGTGCTAAAAGGGCAAAGAAAGAATAAAAGGGACCAGTGATTCTCTTTGAACAACCTCATGTTTTTTATACATCTTGAGTATGTAGCTTCAAGCTCCTGATTTCTCTATGGCCATCAACTCAGGGACTGTGGGAATGGAGCACCCCAAAATGGAGCAACAGCACTCATTGCAGCGCATCAGCAGTATTCCCCTCTTAAGGGAAGGAACAGAAGAGAGAGAGAACAGAAGGGGATACAGGAAAATAAAAATAAATAAATAAATAAATATGAAAACATTAAATGACTGCATTTTCATTCCTGGAATGGAAATGGAAATTTTTTCAAAGACACCCAGGCTCATGGCTGCAGTCATACAGCAAAAGCACACAAATCCCAGCAAAAGCCTCCCCATGCGGCATGCAAAGCTCTCCCTCCTTCTCAAACCCCTCTGTCTTTGAAGGCAAGCACTGCAAAAGCACACAGGTCTGCTGAACAAAGGGAACAACTGCTCCAGGTGATCAAATGGTTTTCCTGGCCAGGAACAAAGCAAATCAGGCTAAACAAGGCAACACAGGTGGCATCCTTCTGATGAAGGCGCTGTGATAAAACAGCAAGGTCTGAAACATCCAGCATGCCCCAGGGATGGGTTCCCAGGCTCACAGCATCCTGGGGCAGCTGCTGAGCTGAGGAGGGGGTGTTGCTGTCAGCACGCTCTGAAAACCCACCCAGGCATGGCAGCAGAGCTTGGTGGTGCTGCTGTGGAGGCTGGTAGCAACATTCACCTTCACAAAGCATGGTTGGACTTCAGGGAAATGTTTTTTGTTTGTTTGCTGTTTTGCTTTGCTTTGTTTTTCCCCACTTCTAGCTCATCCAGGCCATGCAAAGTGAAGGTTTTGTGCAAGGCTTTTGCTGGTATGGAAGTACCCCAAAAGCAATGCGCTGCTGAAAGATTCTGCTCTTGCCCCTAGTGCCTGGGGCAGGTTTGGTGGCTTGTCCCCTGCTCCACTGGCATGATGCCCAAGCAGGATCAGGGGTGCTTCAGTGCAGGTAGAAGGGGGACAAGAGATGCAGGAGCCCATACTACCCCATATAAATGGGAATGACCCTCTTGATACCACCCCAACTTCCCTTTGCAACCCTGGTGCCATGAGCCCTCCCAGAGTCCTGTTCCCTGCTTCACACCAATGTAACTGATCTGAGATGAGCTTGAAGCAAGGGAAAATCAACTTATAAACCCAACAATTTATTCCATCAGTGTCTGAACTGATTACTGGGAAGAAAAGAAAAAAAGAGTTGAGATTAGGGGCTTAATAAGGGTGAGTGTGTATTGCCTTTTCTCTTATTCTCTTTGTAACAGTTGTGCTGGTAGAGCTGTTACGGAGTTAGGCTGATATTAGCATTACAGCATTATCCCCCATAGCAGCGTTAGCAGTCCCAGGGGCTGCATTAAGCACAAATCTCTCTTGCTGATGGCAGGGTTTGACTACGTGTTGAACCCTGACTGCAGCAAGTTGCCCATGCACGGGGTGAGGAGAAAAGCAAGCCTGCTGCCAAAATGGTGCAGCATTCTCATTAATATCCTGCAGGATCTTTCCCTGCTCACAACCAAGGATACCTGAGGAAGAGAAACTCCAAAAAGCTGCAGCTGGCAATGCAAACATCTACCATGCTGCAACACAGCCCTGGTATTCTCCCTTTTGTGGACAGCACTCATGTTCAGGCTTTGCAGTTTTAGCTATATCAAGATATATGGATGTCTACTTCCTCTGCTTCATCCCCTAATTTAGCAGTTCCATCAAAAATGTAATTAAGTTTGTCTAGCATGATTTGTTCTTAATAAACCTGAGCTGCTCATGGCTCTGCTATTCTCTTGGTGTTTATAGCGATTAATATTTGCCCAGCAAATTTGCTGGGATTTGAAATGAGATTCACATAAACTTGTATATATTATCTAATTAATAAACAATACCAAAGTACAAGTAGAAGAAAATGAGCAATGCCCGGCACTCAGGCTTTGCTATCTAATTAATTCTGCTGCTCTGCAGGACTGGGTGCCAGCTTCTGATGCAGGTGGTTGCTGCAGGGGTGCTCCAGCATGATGCTCCAGAAGGGACGAGGAGGCACAGGATGGCACAGATGCTTTTGTGCCTCAGACCAAAGCCCAGGTCCCTTTGATCCTCAGCAGCAAATGTTGCCTGGGACAAGAAGATGCCCCCAGCAAGCCTCCTCCTGGCTCCATTGGTCACCTTGTGGCCATCAATGGTTTGGGGACTTCCCAAGCTGCCGGGTGTCTCCACAGCATCAGATCTGATAGCCCCGTCCTCCAGATCTCCCACTCTGAGATAGGACCTCTTGTCATGACTATGAGCACTGCCTGCTCATCTCTCTGCTAGATTAAAGCCCCCTTTGATGCCTTCTTTTTTCACTCTGAAGGTAATTCAACACCACAACCAAATAATTTCCAATCCTCTTTTCTGCGGAACCAAGCATCCTGCACTCATTGCCCCAAGCACTTTTAGCAAGTGCACCATGGAAGCCAGTTTTCTAGAGATGTACAGGTGTTTTCTGTCCTATATCCCAATGGCAATGTGATCCCATGCCCTGGACTCTCCAAGGTCTTCTCCTGCACCTCTGCATGCTGGAAATGAGGGTCCCTCCGGCTGCTGCTGTGCCAGAAAGCCTCCTTGAGCATCTGTGGAACTGCAGCAGCCAGCAGAAGGTCACTGGCTGCTTTAGAGATTGATTTCTGGAGAAATCAAACACATTGATGGCTAAAAGGATCTTGTTTATAAAAATCATTAGCCCCATAATACATTAAAATAAATGTCAATATTGGGTCACCACATATTGTGAGGGGAGATAAATGAGCCATTTGCCACTATTGCCACTGCAGGACCCTTCTCACACCCTATAAATACCTCCCGAGAAGGTTTAAATGAAGAGTGGGGATGGTTGAAAAATATCAATTTGGCTGTTTTTTTTTTTTTTTTTTTGATGGAAAATTAACATTTTAGCAGGACGAAAAGGCACACAGTAAATGAAAGGCCAAAAATAACACATTACAGGAGAAAGTCTTGGTTCCTCAGAAGTTCAGGTTATTTTCTTTCCCAATTAAAAGTCCACATGTTCTGCAGGTGTCTTCCACATCCAGCCTGGTGCTTGCTGCAGGCTTCATATGTGGGATGGGGAAGAGGATGCTGAGATGTGAGCAAACCAAAAAACACAGAGCCAAGCTTCAAGGACAAGATATATAAGCAGAATTACTTCTCCACAAAGAAAACACACAAGCAAAAAAAAAAAAAAAAAAAAAAAAAAA
>CM021791.1:1143653-1156872 GCA_011076525.1 Nettapus auritus | reverse complement strand
GGGGGGGGGGTGGAGCTCTACCTCTGTGAGCTTTTCCATGAAGCAGACCAAGGGCACCCCAGATTTTGAAGATCTGCCCCCAGAGCCCCACAGGACACCTGCAGCCCCCTTCCCCATCACCTGGAGCCAACACCAGGGGGGGCTGATCCACGCTCTCCTGGCAGCCACTCCGTGTCATTCCCCTCTCTGCATTTAAAGGTGCATTTATAGTACAAAGTAGATGTTTACAATTTATAATGGTGTTCCAATTATGGGCTGGGAAAGCGCCTGGAATTGAGCCTGTCTCCATTATTTATGGGCAATGTAATCCTAACCCAATAGATACCTCTCACGAAGAAAGCTAACATTTTTCACCAGAGCACCGAAAGCAATACTTCATGCTAATAGAGTCTGTTATCAGAGGGAAATAAGCCTGCACAACCAGCTCACCAGCTCCCCAGAGAAGAGCATCTTAAAGCACAGGGATGCTGAGGTCCCGATCGAAAAGCAGTTTCCTTCCCATGGTGACAGCCTCTGGCCTAGTCCCTTGTGCCCCACAGGGCTCAGCTGGGAGTAGCTGCAACTGGAGGTTGTTTCAAACCTCCTTGAGAGCAGTGCTGCCCACCTGTATGGGGGGATTTGCCTGCTGGATGTGACACCGGCTCTTGCAATGCTTCTGCTGACAAAGCCGTGCCTGGGGGGGGGGTAGTAACCGTGTCTTGGTCTGCGCCTGCACAGGCTGGCCCAGGACAGATTCCTCTAAGCATCCTTGTCCAGAGTGCACAAGCTGATGGGCCTCTAGTTGTACTGGGTCTGGCTGGGATGTTAACTTTCCCTGCAGCAGCCCATACAGTGCCACGCTCTGCACTTGTAGCTAGAACAGCAGCGTTATCACACCAGTGTTGTGTCTGCTGCTGAGAAGTGCTGGCACAGTATCAGGACTTTCTCTAACCCTCCTGGGGGGTGGGCAAAAAGTGAGAAAGAAACATCACCAGGGCAGCTGACCTAAACCAACCAAAGAGATATTCCATAACATATGACGTCACACTCAGCAATAAAAGGTGGAAGAAGGAGGAAGAGGGGAGGGGTGGGCTTTCGTTGCGAAAACGTCTGTCCTCCTCACGAACACCGGCTACGTGCGTTGAGGCCCTGCTTCAAGGACGTGGTCAGGCATCGCTCATTTGCGGGAAGTAGAGAATAATTTGTTTCCTCTGCACTTCCATATATCCTTTACTTGTTTTGTTTTGCTGTTCCCTTTCCCCCTCCCTTTCCCCTTTCCCTTTTTCCCTTTTTCCCTTTAGTTGAATTGTTAATTAATAATATTTCCTTAATATATATATATTTTTCCCTTTAATTAAATTATCCTTATCTCAACCCATGGGTTATTCTTTCCTTTACTTCTTCCCCTCCTCATCTGAGGAGGGGGAGTGAGAGAGCAGTTGTGGTGTTCAGTTGCCCAACACGGTAAAACCACCACACTAGCGCAGAGAATATACACATATAAAATACTGTTTCAGCTCCTTAAGGTCCACCAGGACCTAGATGTTTGACTAATGCACTCTGCTTTCCTCAGATGGCTTTCCCCACTCTTTCCCCAAGGGGATGGGCTGGGCTGTGAGAAGAGCTGCGCCGGTCGGGCAGTCATCTGCATCTCTCTCTTGATGACCTTGATTTTGCATGACAAGCTGCATACTTAATTAATTAAAGAAAAAAACTCTCCATTCCTTCTAAAGGGCCATTATTTTAATTTTGACAGGTAATTACAAGAGAATTGATAAATCTTCCTGAACACTGTTTGTCTTTAGCAGAGGCATTAATTATGGATGCTTTAAAGCTATGGTTGGATGTAGGTGAAGACATATCAGTGGGTGAAGAAGTGCTCAGGACCACCTTGAGCATGACTTCCTGGTGGGCAGCTCCATCATCGGGTTTCTTTCTGCACCACAGGAAGGATCATTCTCTTCTGAAGCTCCATAGTGTGAGCAAGGGATTGAAACAGCTAAATAAAATTCACTAGAGAAACCTGTAATGGCATGACACACTTGGCCTCTGGAACTCATTGCCAACATATATCATCTGGCAGCATTTAAAAAGGGATCACCATTTTAGGCAGATAATAAGAAAATTCAGAGTTATACCAAAGAAGGGGAAAAAAATAAAAAATAAAAAAATATATATATATTCTGTGAACTGTGGAATTAAGAGAGAGTCTGATTTCTCATGCATTGCTGTGCTCAGTGCCTTAAATCTGCATCCCACAGTAACACCAGCTCCTCCCTATGTCCTGTAGAAGAGGCCAACACCTTGCTCCTTGTCCGACTGTCTGCTTCCAAACTCCCCATCTAACAGCCAGGTTCTGCCCATTTTCCTCTTGGGCAAGGCTTTAATTTGGGCTGCTCTTCTCTGTTCAACCAAGAATCACCACAAAAGCTGTAGGACCTCCGCCAGCCCTCAGACTGCTATGCAGTTTGATGGAGTTCAGTGACGAGAGGTCCCGGATCATGCCGTGGTGGGGGCACTTTGTTGGTGTGTGTGGGGAGAGGTTTTCATGGCTCCTTCTGCCTGGATGCTCTCAGTCCATCACTCACGAAGACCCCAGACACAAACCCAGAGGTTACTGCTGTGCAGCTCCTGATAAAATTGTTCAACTTCAGAGAAAATAATAAATTCTGGAGCAAGAAAGCAAGAAACATGCCTGAATCCTCAACCTAGGAATCCCACATGTAGTGGGCAGCTCAGGCATCCCCTTGCCCCCCACTGAAAATCAACCAGCAGAGAGGAGACATTGCTGTTCTCATGACCCCATGTCCTGAGGCTTGCCAAAATGCTGGCACACCAGCAAGGAAAGTGTTTTTTAAGATGCTGTGGCTGAGTTATTAATTGCTTAACACATCACCCACTGCTCTAAAGGGTGATTCATTTTGGTATTAGATAAACCCAAGCCACCAAAGCACTGGAGCCAGCCAGGGAAGTGCTTTCACTCAGAGCTAGCATGGGAACAACAGCTTCCATGAGCCTGGATTGCCTTGCTCCTGGTCATGAGCCAAACCAGCTGCTAACACGCAGGTAGCATGCAGAGGAGTCCAATTAAGCAGTCATTAGCCTTTTCTGACATACCAAAGCTATTTGCATCCCTCAGCCCAGGAGCTGCGCAAGCAGTTGCTACAGTGCTGGTGGATGGGACTCAGCTCCAGCAAACCCAAGGGGCTCAGAAAGCACCCCCCTGTCCCACAGCCCCCTCCTTGCAAAAAAAAAAAAACATTAAATCAGTAGAGATCAGATTCCCTCTCTTTGGTTTCTACCTCAGCTTTGCAATTGTCACACTGCAGAGAATGGGCTCATCCCCTCTGCACATTTCTCCTTGTCCCCAGGCATCCCTGCACATGGACACCTGGGGAGGAACGTCCGTGTTCGCTCCTGCTCCATGGGGAGAGCCCATCCTGCACCTACACCCAGGAGGAGGAGCAGCAGGGTGAACCAGCAGCAGCAGTGCCAGGCACAGTGACAGCAGGACATGGGGGAAAACCTCCCAGACAAGGGCCCAGCCAAGCAGTTGCCAACGAGATGGTGGCATCCCATCTTGCTCTTGCTCCTGACCTTTCAGCTTTCCCTGACTTCCCACCTGGCTCTGAACAAGCCAAGGCACTCAGTGCATCTGTAAGTTTCATTAGCCGGATAATTTACACACCCTGGAGCTGGAACTGTCATTAAGAGGACGATTTGCAAAAAACAGCAGTAAGTCAGAGCTGTCAGGATGTCCAAGCAGTGCCTATCAGACAGGCAGGTCAGACCCCACTGCTGGCTACCTCCTGCTTTTTTTCATTCTGCCCATGAAGGCCAGACTCCACAGAAGGATTTATGTTGTTCCTAGCTGCCCAAGCTGGAAAATGCTCCGGTAACTAGTCAGTGCTAGACCAAAGCATGTGTCGGGGTTCTGGGTGCTGCAAGGGGGTGTTGGCATTGGGATAAAGACCCAGCAGCATCCCATTCCTGTCAACTGATGGAGAAGGGCTCAGCTGGAGGGATCTGCTGGACTGCGCATAGACAGGAGCCTGCCAGAGCTCCTCTGTGCCAGCATTTGCCCCAGCTGCACATTACGGGGGATTTATCTCATCCTGGGAAAAGCTGGCAAGAGGAACCAGCTTTTGCAGGCTGACCACACATTTGGGTGCAGATCCAGGCAAATCCAGGCTGGTGGAATGGGTAATGTGGTACCATAACAGGGTGATTGCACCCCCTTGGAGGCCCTGAGCTGTGATCTCAAACCTGCTGAAGACTCATCCTAGTATCACATTGCCACAGAGGGTTCCCCCCCATGCCCTGGTTGTGTTTGGTCTGTTTGGGATGGAGTCACTTTTCCCTGCAGCAGCCCACACAGTGCTGCAGTCGTAGCTGGAACAGCACTGGTATCACTCCAGTGTTGTGTCTATTGCTGCATAGTGCTGGCGCAGAATCAGGACTCTCTCCAAGCCCAAGGAGCCAGCAGGCTGGGGGTGGGCAATTGCTGGGGAGGGGACATCACCAGGGCAGCTGACCTAAACCGACCAAAGGGATATTCCATAACACCTGATGTCACACTCAGCAATAAAGGGGGCTCTTGTGGGGGAGGGATCTCTCTCTCTCCTGAACAACCAGTACGCGTTTTGAGGCCCTGCTTCCCAGGACGTGGCCGAACATCGCTTGTTGATGGGAAGTAGAGAATAATTTTTTTTTCCTTTCTCTCTGTGCTTCCGCGCGGCCTTGTTGTTTCTTTTGTTACTTTTTCTCCCCATTCCCTTTCCCTTTAATTAAATCATTCTCATCTCAAACCTCAAGCTCTTTGTGTTGGCTTTTCTCCCCCTCCTCTTTGAGGAGGTGGGGAGTGAGAGAGCGGTTGTGGTGGAGCTCGGCTGCCCATCCGAGTAAAACCACCACAGCACCAAATTCTCACTTTTACTGGCAAGCTAAGCTCCCAGCCACTCCAAACAAAGGCTGTTGCCTCCAGCCCTGAGCCAGCTTCCCTGCCCCTCTGGCAACCCTACAGCATCAGGTTTCTGTGCTTTCTTTGCCAGAGGGCAGGTACAGCATTAAGACATCACAGCAAGCCCCAGCAGGCTGGGCTGGAGCCAGGCTCCTGCATTAAACACCAGCCCTGTCAATGAATAACCTACAAAGCACCAAGGGCTCTATAGCCCAGCTGTCAGGCACACACATCTGTTTTGCATTCACCCAAAGGAAAGCACATCAAAAACCCACTGCAAATGGCTGTGCAGCCTTTATACGTGCCCAGGAGGAGGCCACCCTGGGTATTCGGAGACATGTCCCAGGGAGGCGTTACTGTCCTCGTGGTTATTAGCACAGCAAGGGATGTGCTGCCAAAGGAAACATCCCTGGATGCTTGTACTGAGCCATAATCGTACTGGAGTCACTTTGTTGCTCTTTGAACAGCCTTGGACAGAAGCAAGGGATAAATCCAAACTATTAAACCCCTTAATCACTTCTTGTCACTGAGCACAGGGAGAAATGACAAGGTGATAAGCAGCAGGGACAACTTAGAGACCCGAGATAGGATGAAGAGGAGCAGCCAGGGAAGGTCCCCAGTGGACCTGGCCACTTGGCCACCACCTGAGCAACCACACCAGGTCTGCGAGACTTCCAGGGGCTTCTTGGTCCCCACCTCACTCATTTTTTTTTGTCCCAGTGCCCACCTCCACTGCAAGCATCAGGGGGACAGCAGCACTGCTCTCCTGTGCAGGGCCATTATCGGGATGAGAGCACTGAAGGCTGCAAGACGGTGAGACATTACTATGGTAACAGGACTACTGCATACCTGAGACAGACTGGGAGGATAAGGCCTCCATAAAAAGAGCAGAGGGGTGCAGAAAAATAGGAGACTTGTTCTAACTCCCACCTGATGGGAGCGAGCGCTGTCACCCAGCCTGAATATGGGATATAACGGATGACAAAGCCCTGCTCAGGAAGGAAAGACAGACACAGGATTGCCGGCAACACCCTACTGGGTGGGAAACTAGCAGAGAAGCCAACAAGCTGGTCAGCACTTAAGGAGGCGTCCCCAGGCTCATCTGCTGCAGAGCACATTAAACCAGCCTGGATACCAGCACCAAGGAGGGAAGAAGAATCAAGCAAAGGGGGTGGTGAGAGAAACGTGGTTTGAGACCCCTGGAGGGTCTGGGGAAGATACAGCTTGTCCCTTGCATGGGGACACCTGCAGACACATCCTGTGGCTTTGAAGGCTTTGATTCCCCATGTAACCCTTCGTTCCTCCAGCCACAGGTTCACAGGAGCATCAGATGTTCAGTCGTTGGGACCAAACTTCTTGGCAGCTCAGGCCACTCCATCTCCCCCAGTTCCCAACTAATTCACATGGGAATGAAACATCTCTCTGAAAACCATCAAGTCTCTGCAGGGAAACCCACCTCTTCCCTAAGAGGTTTGCTCACATGGTTAATCGCCCTGCCTGCTTGAAGCAGGAGCCTTGTTTCTCATCTGGTTCCCTCCTGTGTCTCTCTCCACTAGACACTTCTCTAGAGATGCTCACACTGAAATAAAGTCACCTCACAGCCATCTTTCTGAGGAGTTGAATAGCACAACCCCCTCCCCCCCAGTCAGACATTTTCTCCTGTTCATCATTCACTGGAAGAGCAGCATAAAAGAATCTATCCTATACTCCCCCTCCAACGTGAGATGCTTTAATAAGTTGGCTTTATTCTCCTCACCTGCATAAAATTGCTCACACAGGTGCTTCAGGGTTTGCAGAGGGGGCATTTTTATCATTTAGTCATCAGAGGATTTCAAATCCCTTAATTATATGCAATTCATAGTGGTTTGAAGAAGCAGAACAGCATCAGCAGCTTCTGTAACAATCGACACAAAAGCATCTTCCAAGTGTCTCTTTTATGTGGTTTTGCCCATAATCATGGCAGAGAGATAAAGTTCTGTAATTTATTTCCACTAATATAGTCAGGCAGCAATTGATGTTTTTATGAGGGTGAATATGTCTGTGGGATGTACTAATGTTTATAGGCTGGTAAATTTGATTTATATAGAATAGTCAGTGCTCCTATTGGTAAAGACCCAGTGTTTCCAGGAGAGCTAATATGATTTGCATTGATTAGATTAATATCAATTAAGCGCTCTTTGCTTTGCAGAGCACAGATGGGTGATTTCCACCTGCTCCAGCCCCAGCAGACGAAGGTGTTCTTTGGTTTTGCAAGCACAGAGCAGGTGTTTGAGTTGAGCAAGAGCAAACCAGAAGGGATTTTGTTGCTCTTGCTTTGCTGGGTGTCCCAGAAGTGATGATGTCCAAGGCGCAGAAATACAGCTCTGCTCACACAGGAGGAAGTGCTGGCTCCTGAAATGATGCAATTTAATGGTAAGGGTGCAACATGGGCATGCACGTCAGGGTGCAGGACAGGAGCATTCTCCAGATGTGCCTGCTCACTCCCCTGTGCGCAGCCAGCGAAGGTGCAGAAGTGTCTTTATGGCTGCAGCAGCTCAATTTGCATTCATAAACCATCCCATCGTCGTGGTGTTTCAGTGCCCTCTTGTGCCCAAGCACGAAGCGTTTATGGAGGGGCTGATGCTGATGCAAAGTCCAGTGACAACGTTGTCCAGTGACAACGGGTGGTTTTGGGAAGAGGGGAGGTTTTCCACGGGGATCAGCACCTTTGGCATGCTCCTGACCTAATGCTATCCCATGAAGGGATAAAAATGAAAAGAAAGAAGGAAAAAAAAAAAAAAAAAAGAGAGAGAGAGAGAAAAGAGAGAGAGATGTAATCTGTTTAAATACCAGGTTCCTAGGAAGGTGGGGGTGTCTTGGGGTCACTGCCTGTGCAGATGGAGCACCGTGAGGCAGCCCATTGCTGCTGGAGAGGCATGGGGGGAATCAATGGGCTGGAAATGATGCTGGGGCTCTGCTGGGGGACCTGGCTTACCTGCCAGAGGGGAGGCAGCTTCCCAGCTCTGGGTATCTGAAATTTTCAGCATTAACAAGTGATTTTAAGCCGATACTCTCAAAGCTTCTTGGCTGAGACGTGCCACAAAACAAGATATTTGTGCCAGCTCCATCCCACAGTACCAAATGCCACGTGGCTGAGCTGCCTGCCAAGCCCAGCCTTTGTTACCTAACCCACGGGGACAGAGGAGACCAAGAGCAAATGTCCCTAGCCTCCAGGCAGCACAACACATCCCAAGCCCATCACAAAAACCTTTAGCAGGGATGGAGCTTGAGAAGCTCCAGAGTCAGCCTGAAAGCTTACATCCACTGAACAATGATGGCACAGTGAGATGACAAATTAATTCTCATTACAGCCTGGAGAAGGTTAAACTGGAGTCATCTTCCCAGCATCGATTTAAACCCTTCCTGACAGGGAAGCCTTCCCTGCACAGGTAAATAATTTAAAACCTGGTTCTCTGGCTGATAACTCAAATCCTAATTATGTGTGTTGTGGGCAGGGCTGTGTCAGGGCTGGACCCAGATGGAGCTGGGATGGATTGGGGCAGGCATGTGGTTACAGGCACTCATGGCTAGAAGGAGATTTTGCAGCAGCCAGCTCGAGAATAATGTAAAAAAAAAAAAGGTTTCTTTCCAAAATGAGAAGCGCACCTGCTTGGGTAGGGGGGTTGGTGACCTCTGAGCCTGCTTGCCACAGCACCTGCATGGCTGGGAGACTTCCAGCAGCAGCCAGCTCTGGCTGTGGAGCCCTGAGATGTAGAGGGGCATCACAAAGCTCGTGGTCCTACAGCCAGGAGGGGAAATCATCCCTAACGAACAAATGGCAGGGCTCAGAGTGGGACAGAGCAGGCTCATACCCAGCTGCCTGCAAGATGCACATGGCTGGAGGCTGCGGGTGTGATGCAGCCCCTCAGGGTCTTACCTGGTGATGGTGTGGTCCCACGTGTGGTGGGAGAGGGCTGTGGCCCCTCTCTTTGGCTTCTTGCACATACAATGATGTGGTGGAAGATGTGGGATCCAGCCCAGTTGTGGTTTCTGTCATTTTTTTGACAGATGCGACCTGTACACCACCCAAACAGCAGAGATCTGCCCTGAAGTTCATGCAAAATTTTCTGCTCCCTCTACAAATATCCCCACAGGCTGGGAAATGCTGCCACCACCATCTCCAACCCTGCCACGTGACAAGAGCTGGGGAACCTCTGGAGGATGAGAAAAGCAATGCTGAATGGTAGAATTTTCAAAATCTGGATATTTTTACAGACTTGTGCAGTCATCTTGGCCTCTCTTTGACATGACCAAGGCTGCTCACCAAAAAATATTCTTCCCTGCTGCCTTCCTTCACCACCCCTGCCTGTCTTTCCATCTCCCAAGAGTGTGACTGTGATAAGCTAAATATCTCACTTCCATCCCCAAAAGCACAAATTGGCCACTGGCATGGATTTGCAATTTATATGTTAATCGTATCTGCCTCAAGGGACTGTGCTGACCTCCAGAAAGGGAGGTTTAATTGAAAGATATGCAAAGGATGCTCCCGACTTTTCATCCAGAGACAAAGTTCCCTGCAGTCTGTGCTAACAGGCTGCCCGTCCAGAGCAGCACCGAGCCTCGTCTGTGCTGATGAACAGGGCCTCACTAATTAGGCATCAGCTTATGCCATATGATAGGAAAAGAAGCTGGGATAATTACGTTTCCTCCTAGTCTGCAAGGAGAAGTTCTTTTAATCAGCATCCTCTGCGCTTTGACCCTATGCTAATGATCTGGCACCTGGTGGAATAGTGGAAAAGTTCAAAATTTGAAGAGGAACTCCAGCAAAGTAAGTGCTGGGGCTTCCACACCTCAGAAAATGTCACAAGGGGAAATCAGACTAGTGTCAGAGTAATGAGAGGAGGTGGCGTGGTGCTGGGAGGGTACCAGAGATTGCCCAAAGCCTAGTGGGCTCCTCGTCAGCTCCCTGAGCAGAGCTGGCTGCGAGCACCCTGTGTCCCATCAGCTCCCCTGGCACCGCCAGGCTCTCAGCACTAAGGGGAAAAGGAAAGCAGGATTTTCCCCCTGGAGATGAATCGAAGCAGGGAAGTAGCGATCAAGCTGCAGGATCTCTGAAGCAATAAAATGATTGTAAAGTGCACCCACCATGGGCCTGGAAACCCCCAGGAGATGTTCCCATGCAGCCTGGCTCTGCTTACCAAGGCCGTGATGTATCAGCAGCCTCTGCCCCATACAGGGGGCACCAGTCTGGCTGGGATGGAGCATTTACCATTGCAACCATGTGGAAAATGTGGGAGAAAAAGGGAAAAGGAGCAACTTGCGGAAGGTCATTCAGCTGGCCATGCTCAGCTCCAAGCCCTGGGGATTTCTGTGTGCTCACGGTAAAACAACAGGAACAAAAAATGTGCTGGAAATGCAATAAAGCTGTAATCCTCCCAGTCCTTGCCTTCTTTCCCCGCAAGCCCATAGCTTGTGCAAGGGCCATGCAGCATCACGGCAGGACGCCTTGTATCTACTGACTGCATTGCAGAGCATACGTGCAGGCAAATTAAATTGCCGTTGTGCTGGCATTTCTTCATTGTAAGCCTTTTGTTTATCTACCTTATCTACCTTATTTCCCCACATTTATTTGGTTTAGTGGCATCTCTTACATTTCAGCAAAGGAAAAAATAAAAATAAAAAGACAAAAAAAAAGAGGTGATGTTTCTGTCTTGGGTTTCTTTCCTACCAATGAGCAGGAAAAGCAGCTCTGAGCCCTCGAGCATGGCATTCCTATGAGAAAGGAAACTGGTGCCCAGAGTGGCCCATTGTGAAACAAGGTAGAATCAAAACCCAGCGTTGCTGCCATCCCATTGAGCTAAGAAGCCACCAGAAATGAGACCATGACAAAGTCCCACTGAGGTCAAGCCCTGTAGGAGAGGGGAAGGGCTGAAAGGATCCTCTGCTGACCTATTTGTATGAAAGAGTGTGCTGGCAGGAAGCTCTTCACTGATAACAGAGATATAAAGAGGTTTCACTGTCACCTTCAGATGGGTTTTGCCTGTGCCCCAGTGCCTGGACACTGCTGAAGGTGCTGGAGAGGAATCTCAGCACTGTTTTTACTGCTCCCAGTGCCTTCACCAAATGGACTGTGTCAAGTTCTGGGCACCGCAGTACAAAAAGGATGTAAAACCAGTACAAAAAGGATGTAAAAGCAAGTAAAAAAGGAGAGTGTCCAGAGGAGGGCGACAAAGATGGTGAAGGGCCTAGAGGGGAAGACATGAGGAGTAGCTGAGGTCACTTGGCCTGTTCAGCCTGGAGAAGAGGAGGCTGAGGGGAGACCTCATTGCAGCCTACAGCTTCCTCGCGAGGGGGAGTGGAGGGGCAGGCGCCAATCTATTCTCCTTAATCACCAGTGATAGGACCCATGGGAAGGGGGTCAAGCTGAGGCAAGGGAAGTTCAGGCTGGACATCAGGAAGAGGTTCTTCACCAAGAGGGTGGTAGCACACTGCAACAGGCTCCCCAGTGAAGTAGTCACTGCACCAAGCCTGTCTGAATTTAAGAAGCGTTTGGACTGTGCACTTAAGTCACAGGGTCTAAAACTTTTGGTAGACCTGTGCGGTGCGAGGAGTTGGACTTGATGATCCTTATGGGTCCCTTCCAACTCGGGATATTCTATGATTCTATGACAGGGGCTACGTGGCACCTGAATTGCCATGAAATCCTGGAAAACCTCCCCAAATTCTGGTGGCAGACTTAGTGGGATGGCAGACAGCGACCCAATCTGCACCAAGGTTATGAAGCCGGCCCAGAGGGGGTGTCATGGGGGGAGAACTGCCAGGCAGGGAGCACGGTCCCTGAGCATGGCTAGTCTCCACGTGTCACTGCTGATAAACGCAGGGTTCGTTCCAGAGAGCTAATGTGGTTTGTGTCTATTGGTATTTCAGCCTTTCATGGGATTTCATTAAGGGTTATTAGCAGCTCTATAATTGCCACTGGAGCAGGGCTTCGTGTTCTGCTTAATGAAGTGTCAGCCCTTCCAAAGGGAAGACACAGATTTTAATAATGGTGCATGTGGTGGAAGCATGCAGGCAGGGAGGCAGAGCGAGACCCAGGCAAGGACAGCCTCAAGCAGGGAGTACAAAGTGCCCCAAAACCTCCTTTCATCCCCATTTCTTCCAGACAAGGTCTACCAGCAGGACTAACTCAAATAGCAGTGATGGACAAGATATAATTTAGCAGGAAAAATCACTTTTTTTTTTGGTGCTTTGCTCCATCTAGTGCTCATGAAGCAAAGCTCAAAGGGGACACCTTGCTTGTCGGGCTTGATTACTGGGTAATCAGACCCACGGCAGGGCACTTGGCAGCGTTTCCACATCTCCCATCTGAGCCCCTCCAGGGACTGCTCACAGCACGGCCACAAAGCAGCTCAGGGCCAGCCCTCACCCCACAAGCTGCAGGGCAGCGACAAGGAGCAGCCTCACAGCATGGGATGGAAAAGAGAAACAAGAGACAACAATGAACACACCCACGTGAACACTGGGATTTTTCGGCCACCCTGTGATGAGCAGCAAGGCCCGTCACAGCACGCCGGAGCTGCAAGAGGGCCCCGTCCCCCTCAGGGTGCCCATTTTCACTTGCAGTTCCAGCTGAAGGTCCCACTTTATTACTCCTAATCCAGTGCTAGAAGATAAAAAGCCTTTTGCATCCCATCTGTGGGATGACCTGGCTGCTGCCTTCCCCACCACACCCCGTGTGGGCAAAAAGGGACGTGTCCGGAGGGCCATGAGGGCTGGTCACCAGGGGATGGCTACCACAGGGATGGAAAGGAGGGAAAAAAAAAAAAAAAAAAAGAGAGAAAAAAAGAGAAGGGAGCAAGCCTCGTCTCACCGCTGGGCAGCTCTCCGAGCACGTGTCAGGAAGCCCCCAGGGCTGGGACAGGGGGACACAGATGGTGGCAGACCTGGGGCTGCTCTGCGCCGGGCCCGGCTCGGGTGGGGGGTGCAGGGAGCCAGGGCCGCATGCACACATGCACACGCATGCACTGGCAGACACTAATGAACACACACGTACACACACGTACACACACGTGTACACACACATACATCATACACACACGTACACATACACGCACACATGTACACACACATGCAAAACCATGTGTGCACACACATGCACACACACATGCACACACACGTACATGCACACATGTACAAACACATACATCATACACATACACAAACACGCACACATGAACACACACGTACACACGTATGTACACACATGCACACATACACACGTATGTGCACACATGCACGCAC
>CM021791.1:1079050-1143253 GCA_011076525.1 Nettapus auritus | reverse complement strand
AGGGGGCCTGAGGGGGGCTGGGGTCGGGACGGCTCGGGGGGATCCCCAAGGAGGCTCGGGGGGGGCTGAGGGGGATCGAGGGAGTCCCTGAGGGGGCTCGGAGGGCCCTGGCGGCGTTGGGGCCGGGGGGCGCTACGGGGTCTTGGAGACCTCGTGAAATGTCTCTGGGCCGGGGCGGGCGGTCCTGGAGCTTCGTACCCCCGTGTGCCGCCCCCCCCGTGTCCCCCCTGGCACCCAGCCCGGCGGATGGGGCCCTTCCCGTGGGGCGGACACAGCCCGAGCCCCCCAGCGGAGCCCCCACGGGCTCGGCTCGGGGCAGGTGGCACCCCCGGGCCCAAAAAAGCCCGAGACGCCGCGGGGTGGCCGCGGGTTGACCAGGCCTGGCTCCTGCGAAGCGCCTGCCTTCGCTCGATCCTCCGCCGCCAGCGCTTAGAAATTCCCGCAGAAGTCGCGGGAGGCGAAGCCATCGGCCCTGCAGCAGCGCCTGGGGACGGGTGGTCCCCGTCCGGCACCCTCGGGGGCCGCTGGCCATGGGAGAAAACCCACCGGGGAGGCGCGAGCTGCTGCAGGACGCTCCGTGCGCCGCTCCGGCCTCGCAGCCGTGCCCCCGTCGCACGTTTCGTGCCCTGAAACCCATTCGCCTGCATCTTTTGCAAACTTAGAGGCAACCGTTTAAAACTTCGGACGGGTGTTTTCAGGAAGAAGCTGGAGAGACGGTGACGCAGGTGCTCGCAAATATTAGGGGAAAGAGTGGGGATAGGCAAGGGCTGGGAAAGGAAATCCGATCAGCAGTCCTGGAGAAGCCACAGAAACTGCTCTTTCTTCTGCCTGCAAGTGTTTTGTAAGAGAGAGATTTTGTCTGACGCTCGCTTTCAGCCTCCCCCTGCGCGCGCAGCCTGCCTGTTGGTTCGCTCGTGCACGCGGGGGATTATTTTGGTCCTGGTGCAAAGCACCGTCTTGCAGTCGGGCTGGAAGTGGAGGAGCCAGTTGTGCAACGTGTTCTCAGCCGCTGCCGATCGCCTCCTCCAGTGCTGCCACGTTGTTTGCGCGAATTAAAACTTAAGAAACTGATGAAGCCAAGGGAATTTCCAACTTGTAAACCTTGCTAATAGAAAATGAGGAAAATGAGGAAACAACCCGGGAAGCTGAAAAGCCCAGAAGTGAAAACCGAGATGGCGCAGCCGAGACCAGTCCGGGCGTGCATCAGCTGTAACTCGACTCAAGGGCTCGAGGGACGGGTGGGATCCTGAGCATTTGCCCTGCAGCAGGGTGCAAAATCCATCCGGGCATCGCTCGCCGCTCCGCTGCGGGTAAACAGGAGAACATATGCTTGTTTTCCCCCTGCGCCGGCCAAAACGCCGCGCTCGGAGCAGGTGCTGGTGGCGTGTGGATGGGGTCGGGTGGGACTGAGCATATGGCACCGCGCTGCAGCCTTCGGTGAAGCCACATCGCGCGGGGCAGCAGCGAGCAGCGTGGGCTGTGTCTGGCCGTGGGCTGTGTCTGGCCGGCTGCTCGCTGGCGGTTGCCTTGCAGCGGGAGGGGACAGCGGGTCTAATCAATACGGTCTGGCCTTTGTTTTGCAATTTCCAGGCGGTGGAAAGCAGCTCCTCCCCGCTGAGCGGTCAGCCCTGCCATGCCCGTGGGACCTCTCGGGGGGTAGCGAGTGACTCAGGCCCCTTCTGCTCCGTTATGCCCTGGTGTAACGAAGAACTTTGTCCATTATTTGGCCGCTAGAAAACACAGCAGCCCTCGTCTATGCCAGTGAGTGCTTAGGGGCTCCTTAATCAGTGGATTATGAAACATGCTAATCCTCTGACATCCTTGCGTGTCTGGTTATTCGCTGGCAGCTCAAGGAGGGAATTCAGGAGCACAGCTCCCTCTGGCACCAGTGGGACCAGAAAGGAGAGGGATTTTCAGGAGCGTGCTCTGGGAACGGGCGATCAGCTGCTTGGTGGCAGATGCCTGCATCCCGACGCGTAGGTCTGTGTAAATTCAGCAGGACTTTCTTCTGTTTATTGTGGTGCAAGTTTCAGGCTCGGGAGATTTCTCCCGAGATACGAGGTTGACGCTGCGGTAGGGAGCAGGTTTGGCTCGGTGACACAGTTCTTCTTTAACACGGGTCGTGCAGTGGGGAAAGGGTTGTGCAAAATGGTGCTCTGGCCTTGAAATTCGCCTGTGCTTTTGCTTTGCTGGCATGGATCAGTGGCAAAAAGCAGAGTTAGTGAAGTGCCGCGTTAAAAGGGTTTCATTGGCGCTTGCTGACAAGAAGGAATCCCATTTCCATGGGACGGAAAGGCTGTTGCAACCCAAACAACTGCTAACGAAGTGATCTGGGAGGAACCAGGAGGCTCAGCTGCTTTGACTCCTCGTGCAGTGGGGCTCTGGCTGGCCAGGGCAGGGCTTGGGGCCTGCGGTCTGCACGGCCTTCTGCCCCAGCGCAGATCCACTGCATCCACGCTGGGGAGGAGGAGAGCAGGCTTCCAGCTCGTTGGGTGAGCGGGGCTGGCTCAGAGGCAGCTCGGGCACGACGGCTGGGGCTGGAGCTGCGACACAAAGCAGGGACCGGCCTCGTGCCCGGCTGCGTGACCCACCCTTCCCGGGGGAGACGATTCCAAGGCAGGTTTCATCAGAGGCTGAGCATCCAGTTAATTGAAGTGATGATACAAAGCAGAGAAATGCTCTCCTCTCGGGGCAAGAGGGAGGCGGGCAAGCACAGAGGCCAAAGCACCCTTTGTTTCTCCTGTGGCAACATGGCAGCGAGGTTCTGCTTGGTGGAAAGCATCTCCAGAACTTGGTGCTGAAGGTCCTTGCTCCGTCTTCCCCCGCTCGGGGGCTCTCAGCGCCGTTCCCCGGCCATGTGAGCGGTGTTTTGTGCCAGGCACCGCTCTTCCCATGGGTGCCTCCGTGCTGCCTTAGCGAGGTTACCGCAGTTTCTCTTTCAAGTAGGAACCAAACACCTTTCTTCCTTGTTCCTGCTCGCGTTAACACCCGTGTTACCATTTAAATCCCTTGCCTTCTCCTTTCTCTGCCTGCTGCAGTCTCTTTTCTTCAGGTCGCTCTTTGTTTCTCGTCTCCTTCTCCCCCTGTCCTGCCCTCATCGTACTACTCTTCAGGGAAGGCGAATGCAGCACGTCGGCACGAGGTGAAAGTCCCAGGCCGTAACTAGCGCATGTCTTCTGTATGCTTGCCAAGTCCCTGCAGCGTGGAAGCCGTGGAGAAAACTTCACTAACGTGGCCTTTCGCCCTGAGCCCGCGTGTCGCAGTGTACGAGCCTGGCGTGCTCGTGCCGAGGGCAGCGGAGCTGCTGCCTGGGTCCTGACACGAGCGGCGCAGGCTGCACGGCTCGTGGTGAGGCAGCCGGAGCCTCTGACCTGGAACATCTGTGGCTGCGGATATGAGGCCCCGGACAGGTTTGTCAGGACCCGAATATCTCGGCTGGCGCTTGAAACGTTGCCAGTGCATGTCCTCAGCCTGCTCGGTTCTGTTGCCTGTTGCTTTGCCGTTCTTCCTTTAATTTACTACTTCCTCGCCTACAGTTTTTAGCGGAGACTCCGACTCCTGAAACGCGGCCGATCTTCCGAGCACCGCGAGCTGCCTCGGAGCAGCAGCCTGCCCATGGCTCGGGGCTGGCAGGGAGCAAGGTGCTGTGCGAGAGCTCGCGGCGCACAGCGGCACCTCAGTGGCAGTAACGCCTTCCTGCTGAAGGTCGCTGCCGATGCTAACCCAGGCTCTTCCTGGTGCCCTCCCAGGAGGGATTTGGTCATGGATAAGAATTAACAGATACACAGCAGCCTTTGGAGGCGTGCTGCGGGGCCACGGTTCATCCCGAGCCGTGGTTTGAGCTGTCTGTGAGCCCAGCCCGATGCAGAGCCGGGATCCTGTCCGAGCAGGATTTGCTTTTTGCCTGTGGCACAATGGGAGGCTGGAGGAGCTTGCAGGAAGAGCAGTCCCCTGGCGCCACTCCAGGCTCGGCTTCCAGAGCCCCGGGTGAGGATGCACGTGGGCTTTCTCTCCCTCTGCCTCCGTGTGCGCAAAGAGCGATCTCTCCTTTCTGCACAGAGCCAGAACGGGACGTGCGTCAGGAAGGGCCGCTCAGCCGGCGTTTTTATGAGCGCTTCTCAAGGCTGTGTTTTGGGGAATTTGCAGGAAGCCGCAGGGGCTCAGGGCATTTCAGCCCTCTCGCACGCACGTGTCCTTCACGTGGAGGCCCTCAGGAACGCGTGCTCCGCTCACATTCCTGATGAGAGGTGTGGTGGGACGGGCGAGCTGTTGTTTTCAGTGCAGATGGTCTTTTTGTTTGTGCCGTGCGTGGGAAGAGCTTCCCCCTCCTTGGGGGGCTGTAGGGAAGATCCGTGCTCTCAGAGAGAGACTCTGGAGCTGTTCTCTGAATTGCTGCTTTTCTTCCAACTCGCTCCCAAGCCTGCCTTCTCGCAGATTCATCCTTCAATTTATTGTTCCCCTCGTTTTTCCCTTTCTGCTACCAGCATCTGATTTCTGGCCTGCCCTTCCTCAAGAAGAGGCCTCTGGCAAGCTGGGAGGCTCCTACCATGCGACCAAATGTCCATCGAGAGGCATTCCAGCCCCCGCTAGATCCAATTGAAGCTGACTCTAAACAGAGCTCCCCGACTGCAAGAGGCCTGCACGCTGACCTGGGCTGAACCAGCGCACTGCAGCCAGCCCCGTTCGTTCTTTCAGCTTTGGCAGGGAGCAGAAACAAGCTGTTTTCTGTCCCATTTCCAAATGGCTCTACTCATTCTCCGTGGGGAGGGCTGGATGCCATCCAGCTCGTTCCTTGGAGCAGAGCTTGCGAGATTTTGCCCTTTGTCCGCCCCGCTGGCGGGAGGAGGAGGCGGTGGTGGGACAGAAAGGGGAGGACGAGGAGGTGTCTGGAAGGGGCAGGACCGGAGCGCTGCCCCGCATGAAGAGGGGTGGATGGAGCCCCCGAGCCTGCTCCACAGAGCTCCGTTAGCCAGGAAGGATGGGAGGAAGGTCTCAATTTGAGCTGCTCTAATAAAATTTCCTGAATTTAAACCCTCTTGCATCCTGCTAATTTCCAGGGCTTCTGAAGGGTGCTGGAGGCTTCACCCCGCTGGGGCTGTAATGCTGCTTAACGGCTTAACCGGAGCTTTTTAAGGCGGCGCTGTGTTGGCCTGCCAGGAGCCTGCAGCCTTCAGGCGAGGGGGCTGGCGGCCCCAGACGGTGCTGGCTGAACACAGCAGAGGCTGCCCTGCTTTGCTGAGAGACTTCTGCATCTGCTCTTTGCAAATCTTCAGGGTAAACGGAGAAGAAAACATACGCGGAGGATTCTGCCTTCCCTGTGCTGCTTGTCAGAATGATGAAATGCAGGTCCACAGGGGACTCTCTCCCCGGGCAGCTTCACTGAGGCTGATGGTTCTCGGTCTGTGGAAGGGATGTTCAAGTCTGCAGTACGACAGGTCTGTTCGTCCTCGTGCTGCCTCTCTCCCAGCCGACAGAAGCTTCTCTCCTTGGGTCTGCGCAGTCTCTGGCCTCCCGACAAGCAGACCGATGCATGGGAGACCTTGCGGTAGACGTTACCCCTACGTGGAGCTGTTGAAGACCTCAGATGGTTTCAGACAGCCCCCGTATCGCTCATTGCAGGGACGGATTCAGCAACGTGACCCAGGGAGTGGCACAGGGACCTCAGGGCCTGGTGTCAGTGCCGGGGGAACAGGAGCTGGTCATGGCCGTGTCGTCTTATAGCTGCTCGAGAAAGCTGCCAGCAGCGTTTCCCCCAGCCGTGGGCTCACGAAGGGGGTCCTTGTCCTGCAGCTGTGTCAAGCTACATGCAGGGAACTTGTGAAACCCTGGTTTCACTGTGGCACTGCGGATGGTTTTCTGCATGGGCTGGTGCTGGAGAAGCACCCAGGTGTTTCCTTGGTGGTCGTTTGTCTTCTCCGTGCTGCTGGTGGCTCTGGGGCTCTTAGACACGGGTGACCGCAGAGTGACTGCATGTAGCCTTGGCCCTGAGCAGCTTTTCTGGGGGTTTCCCTATTTCTTTTTTGCTAATTACAAGTTTCACAGCTCCTTTTCCTGGGTCGCTTGTTCTTCAGAATCCCTTGCAGGCAAGTCAGCGATGTTCCCGGAGCACGGTCCTCCCGGAGCCACGCTGCGCTGCTCAGCAGCCCCGGGCAAGGAGCTGCAGTGAGGACTGCTCAGACAGCGCCTGTGCAGTCCTGCTCGTCACGAGCCATTGCCCAAATGTGGCTGATCAAAGGGAGGAAAACATCTGGGGGCCGTTAGGAGAAAGCTTTTGCCTTGTAGCGCAGGCAGGTTGGTGAGCTGTGGTGCTGTAGGTGCAGCTTCAAAGGCAAGCTGAGCAAAGGTGAAAGCAGCATCTGGTTGTGCAACAGGCTTTGTGTGTGTATTTTTGAAACGCAGCGTGCAGTCCTGATCCTGCCGCTTCCTGGCCTGCTGCTGCTTGGATTTCCAGCTGTGAGACGCTTCTCGATGCCGAGGCTGGTATTTTGGGGATTTCCAGCTGGCTTTGGCATTTGCGGAGATGCTGATGGTTCTGGAGGAAAAGCCGTTCTTGCTCCTTGAGCTCTTCCGTGTACTGTTTTTTCAGCCACACCAGCAAGGAGGTGAGAGGGTTTGGGCTCCGAGCACCCGCCGTGGCTCTGAGCCTGCCTGAAAGGGCTGCTGAGGCCAGGCAGGCTGCCACTGGTGGTCTCGCACCAGGTTTGCACTGCAATTAATATCCGCACATAGATAAACTCGTCAGCCTGCAGCGTTGCCTGCAGCTGAGCTCTCTCTGCCGGACTCCTGGCCCCTTCAGGATAACGAGGTGGCTTCGTTAGCTCTTCTCCACCGAAGCCTCAATTCTGTCCTCAGGATGCGGGTCAGGAGCGAAGGCGGGAGAGGAGCCACGGGGATTGTCTTGGCATGTCGAGGAGCCTATGGCAGGGGAGAAATGCTGTTCTGCTGGCTCGGTGGCTTTCCCAGCCTCGCCAGCTCCTCACCAGTGGGGAGCTGGAGGATCAAAGGATCCCATGAGGGTTTCGGCTCAGAGTGCTGGCAAAGTGTGCTGGAGCAGGTAGAGACAGGCAGCAGCGGGATGCTGCGACCGTTTCTCAAGTGCCCGGGGGCTGCGCGCGGTGCAGAGCCAGTGGCACCCACGAGCTGGCGGTGCTGGTGCTGGCCAAGGGGCTGCGGGTGCTGCCCCAGGTCAGGACTCCTTGCAGAAGTGGTTAAGCGTTACACTGGGGCTTGTAAATGCCCCTTCTGGGTGCCTGGAGGGGAAAGGACGTGGCAGGAGCTGGAGTGCTGGTGCCATCGCAGGGGATATCCCCAGAGCTCAGCTTCCTCCCTGCACGTCGGCCTCGTGACTGGGCTGTTAGGAAGGGGTGCTACCAGGAGGAACGTCCACCAGCCCCAGAGACAAACCCACCACTCAACCCGTGCTGCCGTCAGCAGTCCCCGGGGTGACAGGTCTGTGCCACCGCAGGTCCGATGTCCCCCTCTGCATGGGGAGGAGCACGGCAGTGGCTCGGCTCCGCGCCTGCCGGCACGCTGGGTGTCCCCAGCCCTGCGTCCGTCCTCGGGGTGAGGCCCCTGTGGTCAGTGCCTTCTCCTCCACCGGCTTTCCTCTTGCTGGAGAACTAAGGCTGCTGCTCCTGATGCCCTTTCCCTGGTTAAGGGCTTTTGCTTAACGCCCGCTCTCCTCTCTCCCCCACCAGCGCCCCGGGATGCCGCCAGGCAGCCGGATGCCCATGGCGGGGCTGCAGGTGGGCCCGCCGGGAGCACCCCCGTACGGAGCAGCCTCCCCGCTGAGACCTGGCCTGCCGCAGTCGATGATGGACCCGTTCAGGAAGCGTCTGCTGGCCCCTCAGTCGCAGCCGCCGATGGCCAGCCAGCGGAGAGGGTGAGTGGTGTGGCGCAGGAGCACCCGCAGCTGGAGTCAGGGGGTTGACCTGCTGGGTCCAGCCGCTGCCTCCTGGTGGCTTTGCTCCACCAAAGCCCACAGCACGGCTCAACCCCCAGCAGCGGGAGAGCTGCCAGAGCTGGGCGCTGGGATGCGGAGTGGTAGCGGTGGGTGAGTTTGGGGACAGATCACTTGGTCTGTGGCTTCCTTCACTGTGAGCACCGGTAAGTAAAAAGCCTCGCTGCGCGTGTTGGCTTCAGCACCGGCTCCTCGGGGTCTTTTCCCCCTTCTCAGGGGAGGGCATGCTGTTCCTGGCAGGCACAGATGTAGCTGGATGCTCATTCCCAGCCCTGCCACGAGGCAGGCTGTTTGTTCCCAGGCGGCGTTGATGGGGGCAGCAAGCTGCAGGGATGCTCCGTGGGGCTACAGTCTCAGTGTGACTGCTTGGGCTGGTCTGAGCCATGGGGCTCTGCCAGCAGCTCCTTACTTGTTTACGAGGCTGCTTTGCCTGTTCCTGTTTCCACAAGGGTTTCTTGATTACTGGAGGCTGTTCCTCAGGGTCCCTCGGTCCTAATGGATGTGCAGGTCCTGCTCCCTGCCCTTGCTGCACAGCAGGGCTTTTTGATTCCTTCACAGGGCGTCACGGTCTCTGCCAGGGCTGCACATCCATTTAGTGCTCCAGAGCAATTTGAGGATTAAGGATGAGGGGCAGAGACATCCTCGCCCGATGAACAAGGACAGCAGCCGGATGAGGCCACGGCTATGTGGGATCAGCCATGCACGGCCGGGAAGCTCAGGGCTGTGTGCGGGGCCCAGCTGAGCTTCCTGGCTCCCAGCGGGCTGCGGGGTGGTGGGCCAGGACCTGCCAGCCCTTAGTGGCCAAATCCTGCGACACCTCTGGATGGCAGCACTGATGCCACATTTCCTGCCCTGCTGGTTTAGATGCTGCCAAGGGAAATGAAACTCTCCCCCTGCTGGACTCTACACATCTCAGTAAGAAACGGGTCAGAAGACAGCATTTTGCTGTGTATTTCTCCTTGTTTTTGGGAGCTGCACAGCAAAATGGGCCCAGGGACTAGATTTCTTTCCCTGCTGATGGTGTAGAGATCCCACACCTCCCCCTCTGCAGTTGCCTTGGCTTGCCCACAGGGATATAATCTCTTATCCACTTGCTCCAAGAGCATGTACTCTAGATGCTCTTACAGACTGTCTTCATCCCCTTCCTGCAACTCCAAGTGCCAGTCCCCTAGAGCAGCCCTGACAGGGAACTTGCCCCCTCGGATTGCGCTGTTTGCTGCAGGAGGAACCTGGAACCTGCCTCAGACTGAGCAGTGCTCAGAGCACGCAGCTGGCATTGCCACCGTGACACCTCCCCAGAGCCTGTCCCCATGCATCATGCCTGGAAGCGGCCAAAAGAGCCACCGGGCTCTGGGCAGTGGCCCCAAGACAAGGCAGGCAGCAAGACCCACAGTGTCCTGCAATTGCTACAGGGTTATTTTTATTTTTTTTCCTGTCCATGTTTCTTGCAGGGTGAAAAGGAGGAAGATGGCTGACAAGGTCCTGCCACAGAGGGTGAGTGTTACCTCGGTGCAATGTGATGTTGGAGTGAGGAGGTCCCCATGGGAGGAGGATCATGATCTCACTGGGCCGCATTCTGCTTGCTCACATTCTGCTCAGTCCCAAACTGGCCTGGAAGATTTTTGTCTTATCCTGTGGGGTAGCAGGAGAGCGTAGCAGGGTGTGCACAGGTTGGACAAGCAGGACTTTGGGCAAGCAAGGAGCAGAAGTGGCTTAGGGTGGAGACTCCAGGTCATTCCTGCGCTTCTCTCTTGGGGGTCTCTTCTGACAGCACAGTTTAGTTACCTGCCTGTGACCCAGGGCAGGCTTTCTGGCGTGGTGACAAGCTCCGAACGGTACAGCTCTGTCACCTGGAGAGAGCTTAGCATGGCTGTAGTCTTTGTTTGAAGTGAGAAATGGTGCTGTTGTGCCAGGCTCACCACTTGGTTACTCCTTGGTGTGTCAGCCTGGTGCTGATAGAGTTGCTGGGGTTGGATGTGGGGGCTGCAGCACCATCCTGACTGACTGTTTCCACTTGACAGATCCGGGAACTGGTCCCAGAATCCCAGGCCTACATGGACCTCCTTGCCTTTGAGCGCAAGCTGGACCAAACCATCGCTCGGAAGAGGATGGAGATTCAGGAAGCCATTAAGAAACCGCTGACGGTGCGTGACGGAGCAGAGGGGCGAGCAGCTGCGGGGGTGGGAGATAGGAGACTGCAAGATGGGTGCTGCTGGCCACCCTCTTGCTCCAAGCGCGGCTCTTTGTTTTCCTATTCCACAGCAAAAGCGGAAGCTGAGGATTTACATCTCCAATACTTTCACCCCAGCCAAAGAAGAAGGGGAGGGTGGTGAGCGTGTGGCCTCCTGGGAGCTACGTGTGGAGGGCAAACTGCTGGAGGACGTAAGGATATGGGCAGGGATGAAGCAGGAGTGGTAGGAAGGCTGTGCTGGTTTCGCAGTGCTCTGTGCTGAGAGCCAAGCTGCGATGTGCTTGGCTCCCTGGGTGCTGGAGGCGGTGATTTGGGCTGGGGCCCTCCATGGTTGGCAGCGTCAGGCCAAGCCTCACACGCTCTGTTTTGCAGCCAAGCAAGCAGAAGAGGAAGTTCTCCTCCTTTTTCAAGAGCCTCGTCATTGAGCTGGACAAAGAGCTGTACGGGCCAGACAACCATCTAGTGGAGGTGAGGTGTGCCTGGCTGTGTGGCAGGGCTGCCTCTGTGCCCTGGGCAGGATGGGGAGAACTGGTTGATGCAATGGGAGGAGGGAGATGGTTCTGCCGCTTACCTTGCGGATACTCAGCTCCCAGCCCAGCATCAGCAAGGCTCACTGGATTCTCTGGTGGTGCTGTGTACGCAGGGGAGCGGTGCTGAGCCCTCTCTGGGGGACCGCACTGCCGTGCTTTCCAGGCTGCAGCTTTCAGTTGTGCGGGGCTGGCTGGCAGCCCGGCGTGGCCAGCCCTCCCCCTCTCACCTGGATGGCTCCCAGCAGCAGGTTGCAGCTCCTGGCTGCCCCAGGGTTGGCTCTTAACCCCCTCACGCCTGCAAGTCTGCAGCTGGAGCCGAGAGATGTCAGGCTGCAGCAAGGATGTGGCTCTGATGTATGACTTGCAGGCAGTCCCAGGTCCCCAGGAGATTTGCGAATCTGGGGTCAGACACAGGTGATGATGCCCTGTACGAGGGATCAGATCTTTTTCCGGCGCTTCTGCCTGATGCAGGCTTTCCTGGCACCCAGCTCGTGCTGTTCCCGTGGGAAGCACCCATTTTTGCAGTGGTGTCCCCTTGGTGGAGGTGGATCCCCATCACACGCGGGATGGTTTGTGAGAGCAGCTGTGACATGCAGCCCCTGCGGTGGGTGAAGCAGGACCCCAGGAGCTGTTTGAGCGTTTGGTATCAAGTGCTCGGGCTGTAACTCAAGCAGTCCGCCCAAGCCACCTCTGGGCTGAAGCAAACCAGTGTCCACAGGACCGAGTGGGCTCCTTGGTTGGATGGATTGGACTCCCGGGGATTGCCTGGGGGGGCGAGGATGGTCCAGTCTGCCTGCCTGCACAGAGCCTGGGCACAGGCTCTATAATCTCCTGGGTCCTGTTAGCGCGTGGCTTGCTTAAAGAGTCACCCCTTGCTCTTTCGTAGTGGCACCGACTGCCCACGACCCAGGAGACTGACGGCTTCCAAGTGAAGCGTCCTGGCGATGTCAATGTGAAGTGCACCCTGCTGCTCATGCTGGATCACCAGGTAGGTGCTGGGGGTCGCATGGATGCTGCCCGTGCCCTGCTGCCCCCCCCAGCCCCCGGCATGGCTCATCTGGAGCGGGCAAAGGAGCCTGGGCTGGGGCAAGCGCCTCATGAGGCTGTTGTGATGCTCTGGGGTTATTTGGTGTGGGGCACAGTAGAGATAAAAAGGAGCAGAGAGAGCTCCAGGCATGGCCCTCACAGCCTGCAGTGACACAAGGGCTTTGTGGGGCACGGTGCCTGAAGGAGGGCCCTTCCACGTGCCACCCCCTCCTCTCTTCCATGCCGTGTGTTCTGTCCCTGCAGCCACCGCAGTACAAACTGGACCCTCGCCTGGCTCGCCTGCTCGGGGTGCACACCCAGACCCGTGCCAGCATCATGCAGGCCCTCTGGCTCTACATCAAGCACAACAAGCTGCAGGACAGTCACGAGAAGGAGTACATCAACTGCAACCGCTACTTCCGTCAGGTCGGTCCGTACCCCTCCTCGTCTTGCCTCGTGGTTCCCCCTGCCCTGTTGTACCAGCGTGCTTCACCTGGGGCATTGCTGGGAGGAGAGCACCCTTCCCACCCATTAAGGTCGGAAAAAGCATGCTCTGGTGTGCATCCGTCAGCTTGCCACGCGCAAACCAGGGCTGGGGGAGTCCCTGCTCCTGCCTGGCCCTCTTCATGCTGGGTAGAAGAAGCCCCTGGCATCAGAAGCTAACGCTCTGCTCTGCCCCTCCAGATCTTTAACTGTGTCCGCATGCGCTTCTCTGAGATCCCCATGAAGCTGGCAGGGCTCCTGCAGCACCCAGATCCCATCATCATCAACCACACCATCAGGTAGGGGCGTGGGAAGGTGCTGAGCACTGCTCCTGGGGGGTGGGCTGCCAGGAGGAAGGGGGCGTACCTCCCTGGTGGGGCGCAGCACCCCTTGGTGCCGCACAGCCTCCAGCTCCAAGCAGCAGTGAGCACGTGGGAAGGATCAACCAGACACTGGGGGCTCCTTGGGACAGTCGGGGGTTCTTGTGTTCCTTTTGGAGGGGTGGATCCCCCCCGGGGCAGGGTGGAGGCTGAGGAACCCCCCGCCACCCCCCCCCCCCCCAAACACCCTGCCTTCCAGTGTGGACCCCAACGACCAGAAGAAGACGGCCTGCTACGACATCGACGTGGAGGTGGATGACCCCCTGAAAGCTCAGATGAGCAACTTCCTGGCTTCCACCACCAACCAGCAGGAGATCGCCTCCCTGGATGCCAAGGTGCGGGGTGTCCCCCCTCCTAGCACCCCCAGGGGTGCAGCTCGGGTGTCCTGGGGCTGCCCCCTGGGCTGTGTCCTGTTGAGGGGGACTTTGCATGACCCCAGCTCCCACCCGGTCACCCGCAGCTCTCCTTCATCTCCTGCCGTTATTTCTAGATCCACGAGACCATCGAATCCATCAACCAGCTGAAGACACAGCGTGATTTCATGCTGAGCTTCAGCAACAACCCGCAGGACTTCATCCAGGAATGGATCAAATCCCAGAGGAGGGACCTCAAAGTAAAATTTCAGGGCTGGGCAGGGTGAGGGTCCAGGAGGGAGCCACCTGCGGTGCTCACCCTCTGCCCCCCGCGCTTTGCTTTGCTCAGATCATAACCGATGTGATTGGGAACCCGGAGGAGGAGCGGCGAGCTGAGTTTTACCAGCAGCCCTGGGCTCAAGAGGCTGTGGGCAGACACATCTTCGCCAAGGTGGGCTCTGTGCCGGGGTGGGGTGCGCCCATGGGCTGAAAGGGGGGGGCAGAAGGGGAGGGACTGCTGGGGGGCGGGGGAAGGGCTGTCCCAAGCCCCCTTCCCTGCCTGACAGCCTCGCCTCCTCCAGGTCCAGCAGCGTCGGCAGGAACTGGAACAAGTGCTTGGGATCCGCCTCACTTAAGGGGCCAGCGGGGGCTCGGGAGCTCCTTCTCCTCTCCCTGCTGCCTGAGCCTGACGGTACTTCTTACTGGAATCAAATACAGCACTTGCACAAACCCTACGTGCCTGGCGGGACTCGGAGCCCCTCGTACCCCCGGGCTCCCCTCAGCCAGGAAGCTCTAGCCACGGGCAGAGCAGCGGAGGGGCCCCCTGTTCCCCCGAGTCCTGCTGCAGCCTCTCTGGTGCATTAACGTGTCCTTGCTTCTGCATCGTGCCGTTCGCCTCTCCCTGTAGCATTGAATGCGGCCCTCTGCGAGCGCCTTGTCCGGCTCGCTCCCCTCCTCGCCCTGCCTCTGGCCAAAGCCCTCCTGGAGTTTGCTGCCTGCCCCGCCAGCCCTCCCAGCACCACGAGGGCAGGCCTGGCCCTGCCCCTCTTCAACCAAAGTTTGTCATTCCAAATGCCAGCCCTGCTGGTGCCCGACGTTTTGCACTATTTTTGTGAACAGGTTTTATAAAAAAAAAAAAAAAAAGCGTTTTGTACAGTGGGTTTGTAGTTGATTAATATATTGAGTTCCTCTTACTGCACTCATTGCCTCAAACTATGCAGTGATTCGTTGTTCTCAAAGGACTGGCTCGGCCCAAGCTGTTCTTTTTATACATAACTGAGTTTTTAGTGTTGTTTTTGACAATCAGTTGATTGCTCCACCCCCTGCTGTTTTACTTAGCTAGACTTGTCCCGTGCTTGATACGAGGTATGCGGGGGGGCAGAGGGGTAGCTCTGTCCCCAAGAGCCTGGGGGCAGCGGGAGCCCTGGGGTGAACTGGAGATGCTGGGGTGAGGGGCTAAGGGGACAGCGCCTGCTGGCCCTGCTGAAGTGCCTTTACCCCGCTGGCCCCGCGCTCCTCACGGCGCATCCTGGCCTTCTCCAGGCGGTCACAGGCAGAGGGGGGGCGTTTACATATTCCCAGGGTGTACGGCTCAGGGGTGCCTGCTCTGCCTTTTGTGTAACCATTTTGTCTATTTTGGGTATTTTCTAATAAAACCAGTTAGCAGCAGTCTGTGTGTGCGTGCTGGGTTCTTTGGTGAGGAGCAGAATCCTGTGGCCCATTTCCCCAAATCAGTGCACAGATGTGGCCACAGCAGCACTTTATTAGAGATAACGCAGCCCAAAGCTCACCCTTCTTACTTCCAGAGCTTCTTGATGGACATGTTCTTCTCACTGTCCTTCTGCATCACCTGGGCAAGAACGAGATGCTTGGTTCCCGGGACACAGCCCCTTTTCCCCATAAGGCTTCGTAATAACCCCCCCACCTGCCCTTAAACCCAAGCGCCAGCCCTGCACAGGGAAGGGGCTCCATCCCCTCCCATCCCCTCCTTTACGCCCCACGCCTGGGCATTCAGCCCCAGGGCTGTGCTGATGCTGCCAGGGACAGTCTGTGCCCACCGGCGTGGGGAAGAAGGAGCCCCACACCACCTACCTTGGCAACAGCCATTTCAAAGTCCTCTTGTGTGACATGAACCCGCCTCTCCCTCAGCGCATACATGCCAGCTTCTGTGCACACCCCCTGTAAGGGACAGAAACGCTCCAGCGACCCCACCGGGTAAGGATGGAGAAGGGGCAGGGCCGCCCAGAGCCCCCGGGCTGCAGCAGGGCACGCCTCACCTTCACTTCCGCGCCCGACGCCCCCGGCATCAGCTCAGCAATCTTCCGCAGGTTGATGCCCCGCGTCAGGTTCATTTTCCGAGAGTGGATCTTGAGAATGTCCAGACGGGCCTGCAGGACAGCAGCAGCGAGGCGAGGGCTTAAGGCACAGGAGTTATGCCCAGACAGGGCTGGGGACACCGCGCTCCACCCCAAGGAGAGGATCTGGACTGCAGGGGACTGACAGAAGCCCCGGGCCCCCCACCCACCTCCTCGTTGGGAGGGGGGAACTCGATCTTCCTGTCGATGCGGCCAGGGCGCAGCAGAGCCGAGTCCAGGATGTCGATCCGGTTCGTGGCCATGATCACCTGCAGCAGGAGAGCAGCCCGTCGCCACAACCAGGCACCCCGCTGCCACCGCGGGGCCAGCAGGACGCTCCCTGGCCCCAGGCAGCTCAGCACCCTCTTACCTTGATGTTCTTGGTGGCCTCAAAACCATCGAGCTGGTTGAGAAGCTCCAGCATGGTGCGCTGCACCTCGCTGTCCCCACCAGAGCCACCCTCCAGGCGGGAAGAGCCAATGGAGTCGATCTCATCCATGAAGATGATGGAGGGAGCGTGTTCCCGGGCCATCACAAACAGCTCCCGGACCATGCGGGCACCTGCAGGGAGCACAGAGAGCTGAGCCCTGGCACCGCGCAGCCACAGGTCACCCTGCCAGAGGTGCTCGTCCCGCCGCAGGCCACCCCGCGATGCAGGAGCCCTCAGCGGGGCTCCAGCTCACGTTGGCACCGGGGGCGGCCTCGCCCCGCACCATTTTACCTTCACCGATGAACTTCTGCACCAGCTCGGAGCCCGAGACGCGGATGAAGGTGCAGTCGGTGTGGTGGGCCACAGCCCTGGCCAGCAAGGTCTTGCCCGTGCCTGGGGGGCCGTAGAGCAGCACACCCTGAAAGTGCCACGTGGGGACCTCAGCACTGCTGCCAGGGGGCTCAGCACCCCCACCAGTGCTCCTGGGGAAGCGCGGGTGCTGCTGGCAGCTTTTGCTCCCACACAGCCCCAAAGTGCCGACAGGACACGTGGGGACGCCTGCAGGGGTGACCCAGCCGGTGCCACCCCCCCAGGCCCACAGCAGTAGGGACCTGCCTTGGGTTGGGCAATCCCCAGCGCCTCGAAAAGTTCTGGGTGCTTGACCGGCAGTTCAATCACTTCTTTGATCTCCTTTATCTGCTTGTCCAAGCCGCCGATCATCTCGTAAGTGGAATCTGGGACCTTCTCCACCATCATCAGGGACACCAGAGGGTCCACTTTGTTGGGCAAGATCTTGTGCAGCGTGTAGCTGTCGTTGCGCAGGGCCACGCGGCAGTTCGGGGTCACCTGCGCCAAGAGCAGAGGGGAGCTCGGTGCGTGGATATTGCGCAGCCCTTCCGCGTGACCCCACAGCAGGGAAGGGGACAGGCAGCACAGAGCCCCGTCACATCCCCTCCTGTAGCCCCCTGACACTCACATCGTTAATGTCGATGTTCTTGTCCACGTCCACCACAAATTTCCCTTCTGGGTGCACCTGGAACAGCAGTTGCGGCTGTGAGGGTTACTTCCCTTCAAAGTTCCTAGCCACAGGCCCCAAACCCACCCACCACAGCAGGGACGTGCCAGAGAACCCAGCCCCACCAAACGCCCTGCAACCCAGGTGGCTCCTGCCTGCACGTGCGTGGCTGGGGCCCTGGAGAGCCGCTGCAATATGCTTCTCTGGAGAAAAGAGCTCTTGCTCCTCGTTTTTTAAGTTGTTACACCCCCTCCAACGCTTATGCTCTCGTGGGGACAAAGGAGGGGTCTGTCCTGCCCCATCCTGTCCAGGCACCGGGCAGGAGTCGGCCCTGCTCACCACTGTGATGGCTCAGCCCCATACCTTGACGAGCACTTTCTTCTTGTCCATGGCTCTCACCACCTCCCCCACGTAGGAGCCCTGCTCCTGCAGCAGTTGCAGCTCCTCCCGCAGCAGCCGCACTACGGAGAGAGGGGGGACATCAGCACAGGTTTTGGGGGCAGCCCCCTGCAGGACTGGTCACGGAGCCGCACGCAAAGCAGAGGAGGGCAGCGGAGCTGTACCTTTCGCATTCAACTCATTCCTCTGCGCTTGCAAGCGCCGCAGGTTCTGGCTCTTCTCGTTCACAATGAGCTGCAGGGCACAAAAAACTTTGCCGAGTTCTCAGCATCCTCCCCTCACCAGCATCCTCGCCTAACCACACACACCAGCCGCGAGCAGGCTCCAGCACAAGGATCAGGGAAAGCCAGCGTCCCGGGATGGGCGTGAGGCCAGCACGGCCCTTCCCGGCAGGACGTGGCTAGCAGAACCTCGTCACCGAGAGGTGGGCAGCGCTGCTGTCACCTCCCGAGGCTGAGGCTCACACTGGTGACCTAAACTCGGTCCGCAGCTCTTGCTTGGAGTCACCCCTCCCGAGGCAGCGCTCCCTCCTCGCACCCCATCGCGGGGCGCCCAGCGCACGGGAAGAGGCCGCAGGGCCCCGCGCGTGCTCTGGAGGCGAGAGCCGGAGCAGAAGGCGGCCGCAAAGCGCGGCACCGCCAGCGGGGCGCCCCCGATCCCCCAGGGCCGGCTCACCTGCAGCTCCTCGATCTTGGACAGGTAGTACTGCCGCAGCCCCGTGCCGCCCTTCCCGTCGTCCATCTCCATCTGCGGGAGAGCGCAGCTCAGCGGCACCGCGCGCGGCACCCCGGAGCCCCCCCCCGCTCCCCCGGGGCCCCGCCGCCTGAGTCAGTCCCGCCGAGTCACGGCGCCCGGCGGGCCCCGACCGGAGCGGGACCCGGCGCCGCCCCGCGAGCAGCCCGCGGGGACCCGGACGCCCCCGGACGCCCCCGGCGCGCCCCGACCTGCTCGGGGCCGTCCACCGCCATCTTCTCCGCCGGCATCGGGCCCCCGCCGCCCCTGCTGCCGGCACCAAGATGGCCGCCGAGCCGCTTCCGTCGGCTACTCCCCCCCGTGCGGACGACGTGCTGACGTCACTTCCTCCCCGCCCGCCGCACCGGCCAGCCCCCTCCTGTCCGTGAGAGGAGGAGCACCGGGAGGGTGGGGAGTGCGCATGCGGGTTAGGGGCAGAGCCGCGCGGCGCTGCGCGTGCGTCTTCTGCGCCCCATCGGCCGGCCGCGAAGCGATCCGGATGCGCATGCGCAGTGCGGCGGTGGCCGGGAGGAGTGCGCGTGCGCAGTAGTTTTTTCGCTCGTGTCGGTGTTTGTCCGCCATCTCGGTAAGGTCAAGGGTGGCTTATCCGCGCTACGAGCCACCGGAGGGTGACGAATAGGCCCGGAACACCCCTTCCGAGGGGAACCGGCCTCCTCCGAGCCTCCGCTAGTCAGCCCACCGGCTGGCGACAGCCCCAAGACGGTGCGGCGGCGCCACTCCTAAGATGGCGGTGAGGGCGAGAGGAAGCGGAAGTCGGGGGGTGGCGCGAGGAACGCCGGGACGGCGGCGGGCGCACGCGGCGGGGCCGGGGCCGGGAGCGGAGCCGCCATCGCGTCGGGGTGCGGGGGCTGGGGGCCGCGGGGACGCACCGGGGGCGCTCCGGGCCGCGCCACCCCCCGCTGACGGCGCCCCCTCCCCGCAGGTCGCCGGGACGGCCGCGGGGCCCGAGCTCCCCGCGCCACCATGGGCAAGAAGAGCAAAGTGGGCAAGAGCCGGCGGGACAAGTTCTACCACCTGGCCAAGGAGACGGGTGAGGGGCCGCGGGACGCCCGCTCTCCCGGCGGCGCCCCGCAGCGCCTAAGGGCCGCCTCTCCGCCCCGCAGGCTTCCGCTCCCGCTCCTCCTTCAAGCTGCTGCAGCTCAATCGGAAGTTCCAGTTCCTGCAGAAGGCCCGGGCGCTGCTGGACTTGTGCGCGGCCCCCGGCGGGTGGTGAGTGGCGGCGGGGCCGGAGCTGCCCCGGGACCCCCTGGTGAAGCGGCTCCCGCGTGTTGCGTTGTGGGGGCTCGCCTCGGTTGCTGACCTCGATGTGGAGGCTGATCCCAAACCTCTGACGGCGCCGTGCGAGGTCGGGGGTTCTCGGAATCGTGCCGTAGCTTTGGTCCTCTCTGTGCTCGCAGGCTGCAGGTCGCTTCCAAATTCATGCCGGTTTCCAGCCTGATCATTGGTGAGTGAGAAGGGCGGTGGAGGAACTCGTCAGGGATGGGCTGGAGCGTGGTGTCGAGGTACGACGTCGACATCTCTGTCTTATGCTAGGAGTGGATTTGGTTCCTATTAAACCCATACCCAACGTGGTGACGCTGCAGGAGGACATCACAACCGAGAAATGTCGCCAGGTGAGAGCCCACGTCCCCTGCCCCGAGCATCGCTGCTCTGTATCTCGGCAGGTCTGTTGGGTGGAGGGGCACCACCCACCCGTCTGGGGCTCGCTGAAGGGAACGACGAGGGCAAGGGATTGAGCAAGAGCACCTGGACAAGGAGGCTCGAATGTAGATCAGGGTTGCTGCCTGCCAGCTTTTGCAGATCAAGAGGGGTTAGGTGAGGCTAACGCAAGCCTCTGTTCCTCAGGCCCTGCGGAAGGAGCTACAGACGTGGAAGGTGGATGTGGTGCTAAACGACGGAGCGCCCAATGTGGGAGCCAGCTGGGTGCACGATGCCTACTCCCAGGGTGAGGCCCTTCTGGTGCAGCTGGGGGGAGGCTGGCACGCTGCGGTGGCAGCGGGGCACGCTTCGGCACTGGGAGTCCCCTGATGTGCACGCCAGCAGCTCTGCTGAGTGTTCTTTTCCACCTCTGCAGCCAACCTGACCCTCATGGCTCTGAAACTGGCTTGCGAGTTCCTCTGCAAAGGTGGCTGGTTCATCACCAAGGTTTTTCGCTCCCGGGACTACCAGCCGCTCCTCTGGATCTTCCAGCAGTTCTTCCGCAAGGTTCAGGCCACCAAGCCCCAAGCCTCCCGCAATGAATCCGCTGAGATCTTTGTGGTGTGCCAGGGTGAGCAGCTGCGGGGACCTGCAATTGCTGGCAACCTGGGGCACTGGGTTGGGACTGGAGAAAAACTGTTGGTATCTTTGATTTTTCCCACCCTAGGTTATCAGGCTCCAGACAAAATTGACAGCAAGTTCTTTGACCCAAAATATGCCTTCAAGGAGGTCGAGGTCCAGGCCAAGTCTGTCAGTGAGCTGGTCAGCAAGAAGAAGCCAAAGGTATGAGAAGGGGGAGCTGCTGGGGTGGGCTACGTGTTACTCATCAGAGAGCTGGCCCGGGGAAAAGGCACAGCCTGACAGAGGGGCTGGCTCTGGGGAGGCTTTTTCCCTGTTTTCCTCCTGGCAAGTGACCCGCTTCTTGTGGGACAGAGGGACAGGGACACTTGTGGGGCAGCAGATAAGTCTGTGGAAATCAGAGACAGATGTCTACGGAGAGCTCGTTAGCAGGTAAACAGCTGCAGGAGTGAGGGAGGAGGGTGCTGGGCAGCCAGCCAGTTTGCCTCGCTGGGCAGCATGGCCAAACACAACTGAAACGAGCTGGGGACTGGGGCCAAAATGGTTGTAGGAAGTAAAGGTGCCTAAGGAAGGGAAAAATGGGGGGTGCAAGGCACTGGAATAAGTACTGTTGTTGAAGTATAAAGCCCGAGAAGGTGGCGCAGTGATGGAGGAGCAGTGAACAAATTGTGAGGTTGATGATGGTTCAGTCAAAGTCTCCCCACAGTAGCTGGCCACAGGGTTTGTGTGTCTGTGAGGTGACTTCTGGTTACAGGTTAAAACTTGTGTCAAGTAGCCTTAGCTAAACGTGGAGCTTCTCAAACCTGTCCCTGGCACCTTCCTGTCTGAGGCGGGGCTGTGAGAGGGGGTTAGAGCTGGCCCCGTAACTCGGTAGGCAGGTGCGGGCTGCCTCGTGCCTGAAGCGTGTGGGCATCTTTAGGGGGACACTGCAGTAAGGCACAAGTTACGTTGAATCGTTACTGCTCTGGGGACGGTGAAGCTGTCTCGTACCGTGCTGTAGCTCACACGGCGCCGTCCTGCAGGCAGAAGGCTACGCGGATGGTGACACGACGCTCTACCACCGCTTCACCCTGATGGACTTCCTCAAGGCTCCCAACCCCGTGGACTTCCTCTCCAAGGCCAATGAGGTGAGCGCCCGCAAGGGGGATTTCGGCAACACCAGAGACAGGTCCCCACGAGCACAGAGCAGCGGAAGAGGGCAGCCAGGTGCCCCAGCAACGGCCCTGGCCCTGTTCGTTAAGAAGGGACGCAGAACAAAAGCTGGGACTCGGGACTGACAGCCCCGTCCCTCTGCTCCATCCAGATCACACTGGGGGACGGAGAGCTGGAGAACCACAGTTCCACCACAGAGGAGCTGCGTCAGTGCTGCAAGGACATCCGCGTGCTGGGGCGCAAGGAGCTCAGGTAGTGGGGGGGACTGGGACAGGGACGGTGCATCGTGCTGGGCCTGGGTGGATGTTTCTAACAGGCTGCCTCCCCGCACAGAGCCCTGCTGAACTGGAGAACGAAATTGCGGCGTTTCTTGACCAAAAAGCTGAAGGAGCAGGCGAAGGAGCTGGACATCAAGTAGGAGCAACAGTGCTGCCCCAGCGTGGTGGGACAGGGCTGCCACCAGCAGAGGTTTGTTGACCTCCTTCCTTTTGGCAGCCTGAGCTCTGGTGAAGAGGAGGAAGGCCGGGAGGAGGAGGAGAAGAAAACGTCGCCGAAAGCCACAGCTGATGAGGCAGGGAAGGAGGAAGAGGAGGAGGTAGAGCTGGCATTAGCAGAGATGAAGGCCAAGGAGCTGGCAGAGCTAAAAAGGTAAAAACAGCTCCGAAAAGGAGACCTGGGGTATTGTGCTAGCATAGCATGAGGGGTCAGGGTCTGTGTGCCTGCAAACAGGGGTGGGGTCCGGGGTTCTCGGGGTTGTCCGCTTCTCCAGGCTGGTGAAACAGCTGTTCCAAGCTGGGATGGGCTCTCTCTGCCCAATAAGGGGACTCCTCACAGCGGATTGACTGTTACAGGATCCCAAATCTTGTGAGAAATCAGGCGTCAGTGTGGCAGTAGATGAGCTACTGGGAGGTGTGTGCATGGGGAGGGGGAGCAGCGTAGCCTCATTCCTTTGCCTTCTCCAGAAAAAAGAAGAAGATCTTGAAGGAACAGCGGAAGCTGCGTGAACGTGTGGAGCTGAAGATGGATCTTCCTGGCGTCTCCATCGCTGATGATGGCGACACCAGCATGTTTTCCCTCCAGACTATCCACAGGACCCAGGTGTGTGGGCAGGAAGCGACCAGGCTCCCAGAGCCAGGACGTACGCAGGCCTGTGGCTGAGACTCAAGCTCCTGACTCCAGTCTCACTTGCATTGCAGCTGCTGAATGAGGTGGCCCGGGGAGACATGGCATCAGCAGATGCCCTTCTGGAGATGCGACCTGGGGATGATGACATCTGTGTCTCTGATCCGGACGAAGCTGACGATGTGTCCCTGGCCAGTGATCTGGACCCAGAGGAGTTGGTGGAGATAGAGGCTCGTCAGCGCCGGCTGGAGCGGGAGAAGCAAGAGCAGGGTGCAAAGAGGTGAGAGCTGGGGAGGCCGTCCTGAGGCGGGGGCTCCCTTGAGAGCAAATCCAGAGAGTGGCTGTCCTGGCTGGGGACGCTGATCCTGCTGCTGTCTGTTACAGGGTGAAGCCTAAGGAGGAGGAAGAAGAGGAGGAAGAAGACGAAGAGGAGAATCCTCTCCTTGTGCCTCTGGAGGAGAAGTCAGTGCTGGAGGAGCGGCAGACCAGCCTGTGGTTTGGGAAGGTGAGTCCCAGTGCGTCAGAAAAGGCAGGGCTTTTCCCCAGCTCTGCCCTACGTCCCCTGACCCACGGCTCCCTGTCCCCAGGACGCCTTTGCCGGCATTGAGGACGACGCGGATGAGGACCTGGAGCTGGGGCAGTCGCAGATGTTGGCTGAGAAACAGCGCGAGACCCAGGCGGGTTAGTGGGGGCTGTGCTGCTGTGGGGAGCACAGAGGGCCATCTCCATGGCCTCACATGGGGCCCTGGATCAAATGGCAATTTGGGTGCTGTACTGAGCAGCAGCAGAGACCTCCAGAGGTTGCTTCCAGCCCGTGTTGTTACACAGTTAATGAGCTAGGGCTAGAGTTAATAAGCTGCACCTCTAGGGGAAGGGTCTGCAGTGGGATCTGCCTCAGCCTTCTCTCACCCACTGGTTCCCTCTCCCCAGACAAAGCAAAGAGGAAAGGGCAGAAAAAGAAGAAGAAGAAGGCTCCCCAGGAGGACACCACATCCGAGCCTCAGCCTGCAGCAGACACAGCAGCTGATGCTGATGAAGCACAGGCTGAGCAGAGCAGCGATGATGATGACAGCAGCAGTGATGAGGAGAGGTGAGGGGCAAGAGAGGGCCAGTCTGGATATTCTCCTTTAGCTCTACGTTTCTGGAGATCGGGGAGGTGATGACCCTAAGCTTGTCCCTGCAGGCCACCAGCACCAGTGGAGAGGAAGCGGGGCCGGGTCGAGCCGTGTGGCTTTGAGGTGGTGCCCATTGAGGACCCAGGTGAGTGGGGGCCTCTGTCTGCACCTGTGTGTGCCAGGTGATGCCACACAAGTCCCTCTTCGGGGACAGGAGGTGGGGGCAGATGGTGCTGGTCTGGGAGGGCTGCTCGCTGCTGTCTGGGTCTCAGGCTGTTTGCAGGTGGGCCAAGCTTTAACCTGTCTCTGTGCTTCAGTGAAGAAGGCACGTGTCCTGGATGCAGAGGGTCTGGCGCTTGGCTCCGTCATTGCCACTTCCAAAAAGGCCAGGCGGGACCTGATCGACGACTCGTTCAACAGGTGATCCACTGCGGGTGCTGCAGGGGGAGCGGTACTCGTCCTCTTCTTAGGGGACAGGCACTGGGGTGGCGGATGGGTCCGCGTGACACTGGGACCTGGCAGGGACCCCGTGTCTCACTCACAACTCACCTGTTTCCCCCCCAGGTACTCCTTCAATGAGGAGGAGGGAGAACTGCCAGAGTGGTTCACGGAGGAGGAGAAGCAGCACCGGCACAAGCAGATACCCCTGGATCGGCAGACGGTGGAGGAGTATCGGCAGCGCTGGCGCCAAATCAACGCCCGCCCCATCAAGAAGGTGGCGGAGGCCAAGGCCCGAAAGAAGCGTCGGGTGAGTGGGGCTGTGGTCCTGGACGGGTGCTCTGTCCCCATCGCCGATCCCCTTGTCCCTGACTCTTTGCTGCCCCACAGATGCTGAAGAAGATGGAGCAGATGAAGAAGAAAGCAGAGGCCGTGGTGAGCACGGTGGATATCTCGGAGCGGGAGAAGGTGGCCCAGCTGCGGCGGTGAGTGGTGAAGCTGGGCCCCGGCTCCTTCACGTTGCACTGGGCTGGGTTGCAAGGTCCCATCCCTGCAGCCACAGCATGGGGCAACTCCTGTGTACGGCTGGGAAGGGCTGGGCAGGACCTGGCTGGGGCTGAAGGTTGGCAGATTAAGCAAGGGAAGCCCTGTCTTAGGGCACAGCAGAGTGGTTGGACCCGATACTTGTCTTTGGATATGTGCCAAAGCCAAATTCCTGGAGCGGGTTCCTTCTGAGGATGTCCGTTTCATCTTTCCCTTTCTCCCACAGCATCTACAAGAAGGCCGGGCTGGGCAAGGAGAAGCGGCAGGTCACGTACCTGGTGGCTAAGAAGGGTGTAGGACCCCGGGTGCGTCGTCCCCCTGGTGTGAAGGGACAGTTCAAGGTCGTTGACAGCCGCCTGAAGAAGGATGTGAGGGCTCAGATGCGCAAAGACCAGAAGAAGAAACGCCGCAAGTGATGTGGGACTTGGCTCAGGGTGCTGGACAGGGCCGGTTCCTGGCTCACCTCAGGAGCTCCTGGCTCGCCCTGCCTCCTCCCCTGACACGGGGACAGGGCTGTGACAGCCACACGCTCCCGTAAGTCGGTGCCTTCATGTCATTGCCTCTTGTCCTGCAGTGGGGCAAGGAGGGTTGATTTGGCCTCACGGCTGTAGCATCAATTCCCTGCCCATGCTGGCTGTGTGGCTGCAGCTCCAGGGCTGTCACCCTTGCTGATTCTGCTGGGGTGCTGCTCGGACCTTTGCGATGCAGAGATGGCAACGAGCACTCTTCCAGTCCTCGCTGTCCCCACAAGGCTTGTGGCCATGTTTGTCTCCAAAGTCCCAGGGCTGCATGGGGCTGCGGGTGCTGAGCCCTGAGGCAGGACAGCATCTGCGGTCTGTACAGAACTGCTCCTCATTTGCAACAGAAATAAACCCCAGTCTGAGGTTGTCTTTGCGACTTGTCCTGCGTCTTGGCAAGGTGCTGGGCCTGTGATTTGAGCTGTTACTTCCTTTCCTGCACTGCTTGACGGACACAGAAAAGACCCTAGCTTGTACAGGGTCTGTGTCCCTTTGCTAACACTTTGGGGTTAGCCTGCTCACCTCAGCACACCTCAGTTTATCTCTGGCCCAAAAGTTTGGGCCAAACAGCCAGCCAGCCCCAGGAGTCCCTCCCTGCCCAGCATCATCCACTGCAGCCACCCCCCAGCCTCTGGTCAGCCCCACCACCCTCTCCAAGTGGGGGGACGCAGCAAGTTTAGGAGGAGAAATACAAAGAGAAGAGATGCACTTAAGAAAATGTATTTATTTAGACCCAGGGCAGGTAACAAGTGCCTAAATCTGTTGTGATGAGATTGCAGTTATCCCCAGATCCCTTTTAGTGGCAGCACTGTTTGTGGAGGGAGCTGCACCAGGGTGTTCCCATAAAACCGTCTGTGGCAGGGTGGTGCAGAGCCCCGACACATCCCTGCCCTGGGTCTGGCAGGGCAGGAGCTGCACTGTGGGGAGAAGCTGTCGAGCCTGTGCTGTGCTGGCTGCTGGTGGTGCTGTGAGAGCCTGGGCCGTGTTCATTGCCCCTGGAGGGCTTGGGGCCGTGGCCAGGGGGGAGCAGAAATCTTTGGCTGTCTTCTTCCTTGGCTGAGGGCATCGGTATGAGCAGAGAGGGACCGGCTGCCACTCCTTAGGCTCCACTAGAAATTCTCCTTTGCCTGGCTGTCAGCCTCTTCAAAATTGAACACGGGCATGTTGTGAGGAGAGCCCTTCTGCCACCCCTGCCAGTCAGTCCTTGGCTGCTCCTGACCCTCACTGCCCCATCCCCGTGTGCCCCCAGACCCATGGAGAGGAGCTGCTTAGGGGGCAAAGGAGGGAGGCCAGGTCTGCTGGGGTCCCAAAATGGGGCAACCCCTCTGCCGTGCCAGGCTCAGCCCCTACCTGAGCTGCAAGGAGCGCTGTAGGCAGCATCCGTGCGGTCACCTGCAAGGAGAGCAGTGATCGCTAGGACGTGGACTCAGGGCAAGGTGGCCCTGGGCTGCTCCCATTAATGAACCAAAGCTCATCAATGCTAATGGATGGCTCAGCTGGGCCCCAGCAAGCCTGCTTTGGGGTTGCAAGGGGGGCTCACCCGTCTCATAGTAGTCGTACAGCGTCACGGTGGCCGGCTGGAGGTTCCTTACCGGGAAGTCCTGGGTGGCTGTGAAGACAAAGGTCTCCTCCTCCTTTGTCAGCTGGGGAGATGGCACAAGGGTGAGGTACAGCCACCTCTGGCCACCTTGGCCCTTCCTTGCAGCTGGCGGTTATGGCCCTGCCCCATCTCACCTGGTCCAGGTAAATTGTCACCTGGTCAGTCTGCACCTCCACCTTCTTCACCAGCTTCTGCCTCTTCAGCTGGGGACAGAGGGAGAGCAGGAGTGTCATCATCTCTCTGTCTCCGTGTGGGTTTAGGGACCCAGCACCAGGCATAGTGGAGGGGCAGCGGGGACCTCACCTCTGCCACCGAGGCCTTGTCCGGGATGTAGCCAGATGGCAGCTTGGCCTCGATGACAACCATGTTGGTGGTGGGGCGCTCCCCCGTGTACCTGCAAGGGCAGAGCCCCGACTGAGGCTGGGGGCTGCCCCCTGTCCGTGCCCCCCAAACCCAGGGGGCGTCGCCTGCCCTTACCGTGCCCGGAGGAGGAGGCGGAAGCGGGCACTGGAGTCCCCCCTACACGTCTTGGGCTCGGTCTCTACACGGAGATCAAACTTCCCCGTGCTGGGCGGTGGTGGCACGTTGTAGCGCAGGGTCACCTGGGGCAGGACGGGGGGGTTACGAACACCCTATGGGTGACACATGGGGACGGGGACCCTGGGCTGTACCCACCTGCACCAGGGCGCAGCCCTGCCCGCGGGCTTGCACCGCATACAGCCCTGGCAGCTCGTGCAGGGCTGCCCGCTGCAGCACCAGCCGATTGCTCGCATCCAGCACGAAGTCCTGCGTGGAGCCTCTCGGGGCTGTCACCGTCACCACAAAGTCCCCGTTGTTGCCGTACGTCAGAGTGGCGTACTTGGCCAAAGCTTGCAGGGCCACCACGGTGTCCTGGGCGAGAAGCATCCAGCCATAGTCACCCCGCATTGCAGCCTGCAGCAGCCCCATCCCCCCGTTGGGATCCCAATGCCCATACCTGCGTGGAGGCAAAGCCTCCATAGGGGTTTTGCTGCCTGCTGAGCCAGCGAACAATTTGGGAGGCTCTGGCCAGGTCGGCGGAGGACACCTGGGGCTGGGCCAGGTGTGCCAGGAGGATATAGGCGGTCATCTCCACCTCTGCCGGCGCGGCTGCAGCCCAGAGGGACTCCGTGGGCAGAGCCTTCCCCTTCCTCTGCCAGAATAGCTGCCCATCTGGGAGAGAGAAGGGTGGTAGGGCAGGGCAGCCCCCAGCAATGGGCACGGGGGTCCCACGTGGCATGGGGTGGTGCAGGAGGTACCTGTGCTGACACCGCGCTGGACAAGGCTCTGCAGCCGGGCTTGGTGCTGCTCCTCGCGCCCCGCCAGCCCGCAGACGTAGGCCAGCAGTGCCTGCGTGTAGAGGTCGTCGGTGCTCGATGCCTCCAGGCACTGCAGGGCCAAGCTCACCATGGGTTCCTGGCGTGGGAAGGGGGAACACCGAGCAGTCAGGAGCCAGCCCAGGGGCATGGACATGACCACACCCAGGTTGGGACCTTTGCCCAGTCAGACCAGTTACACCCAGGTCCGGCCTGACACATCCAGACCTCGGTGCTGGGCAGGTCCCTTGTCCCAGTGCCTGCTCCCCTCCAGGGCAGACCAGGGTTTTCCTCACCACTGGGGACGCCCCCAGCTCCAGCAGCGCAGCCGTGACATAAGCCGACAGTGAGAGCTCATCCGATACACCGCCCTGAAAAAGGAGGCAGCAGGAGATGGCTTTCCCTGTGCCACCAGCACAGGGACGTGCCAGGGACAACCCGTCCCCGCATCCCCCCACACCACCCCATGCCCACCTGCAGGGCATTGTTGAAGAGCTTGCCCACACTGCGGAAGCATCCCGTCTTCAGCTGCTGCCTCTGCAGCCAGTGCAGAGCATCCGTGATGTGCTGTTCCTCGATGGCCACGTAGGCTCTGGCTTGCCCGAAGGACTTGAGGACAAACGCCGTCAGCCTGAGAGCCAGAGAGCCATCGGAGGGGTGGGGACCCAGGGGTCGAGTGGGGATGGGGTCTGTTTGGTGGCAGGAGGAGATGGCTGGTCCCTGGAGGGATGTCACCGCACTGTCCCATGCCACGCGGTCCCTTACCAGGTGTTGCCGCTGGCATCACTCTCCCCAAAAGCACTGTAAGAGCCGTCAGCATGCTTGTAGCGTAGCTCTCGCTGGTACCCTGTGGGGAGATGGGGACAGTGATTCACACATCAGTCTGCACCCCACCCCAGGAGACCCCAGAGGCAGCCTGGATGCCAGACCCACCCCAGGGCTCAGGGAAGAAGATGGGACAGAGGTGGGGGGCCCGGGGTTCCCCTGGGCAGCAAGGCAGATGGGGAGAAGGGGCCGAGGACGCTGACCGCTCTGCAGGAAGCCCTGCGCCTTGGCGCGGATGTCGGGGGTCAGCTGCCCGCTCTTCTCCAGGTACTGCTGGATGTAGATGTTGGGGGCGAAGCGGACCATGTTCTGCTCCCCACAGCCATAGGGCATGGCCAGGAGGCGGTCCACATTCTGCAGCGCATTGCCCATGATGTCGCCTACACCAGGGGAGTAGTGGAGAATCGTCACCAGCTGTGTTCCCCAGCAGGCACCCTGTATCCTGTCCTACCTCAGCTCAGGGGGGGGGTCCCGCCTCCAGCTGAGCTTGGGTCATGGAGCTCTGCACCCTCTGCACATCCCTTACCCATCACAGTGACGTGGGCTCGCTGGGAGCCCTCCAAGATGTTTGCAGGAAGCTTCAGGGAGACTTCTTCAGCGACTGCAGGGATGGAGGGCCATTGCAGTGGGGATGCCCAGCTCCTCCAGACCTGGCCACACAGTGTCCTCGCCCACCCCTCAGTGCTCCATCCCTCCATGGGCTCAAGGCTGGGCTGGGACACCTCAGGCAGGAGACCCAAAAACCCCAAGGTCCTTGGTTCCACCAGTCTGGGGACCCTCATGACCAGCAGCCAAGCATCCTTGCCCCACATCCCCACATCCTACCTTCCTGGCAGAGCAGGGAGCTGTGCGCCTTTTCCACCAGGATGCCCCCGGGCTGTGGGAAGCAGCATTATAGGGTCAGTCAGGAGAAGGGACTGGCCCCCTCCCCACGTCCCCAAAGCCATGCCAGCATCCCATGCTCCCAGGACCCTGCAGTGGGGTCCTCCTGCTGCCCCCCGGGAGCTGCTCAACCCCCATCCCTCCTTCCTCCTCCATAACCCATCTGACCTGCACCAGCAAGGGCTTTATCACGGTGTCCACGCGTCCCTGGGCTGGCACCACGGGTTCCTCATTACCACAAAGCTCCTCTGAGTTTATGGCCTCAGTGCTGATGGTGATGTTGACCTCCCCTGCAGATGCAAATGGGGGACCCAGTTCCCACAGAGCCCCCCCATCCTGCACTGCAACCCCATGGGCTTGCATCGTTCTGTGTGGGGCTGGCTGGGTTGGAATGGAGTCACCAGGGAGAGGAACAGTACTGGGAGGTGATGGGGAAGGGGAAAGTGGAGCAGAGAATAGCTTCCCAGATAGCATCATGTTTGCTTCCATCCTCCCTGCCCACCCCATCATATGAGAGGGGTCCCCAAGCAGCAGGGCAGGGGGTCCCAGTGCCCCATACCCAGGTTGGTGGCTTTCACGTCCCACCGGAAGGTCCTGGCTTCATCTGCACAGACGCAGCCACTGTACGTCCCGCCTGCGATCTCTGACACCTCCAGCTCTGCCGACTCCACCAGCGTCACCCGAACCTGCAGGACCATGACCCCCTCAAGACCCCGCCAGGACACAGCCCCCAGCCCCCGGCCCCCAGACCACCCCACTCACCCGCAGACACTGCCGCAAGTAGTTGAAGACGGTGGCGGCCAGGGTAAAGGCTTCGCCCCGGGTCACGGCGTAGGGCAGCGCCAGCTCCACAAAGAAGGGCTTGAAGGCCGTGAGCGTGATGGTAGGGGACAGCCCCAAGCCCGTGGGTGCCGTGCAGAACATCCCAGCTGTCCACTCTGTGATGGCATCGGGCACCGTCACCGGCACCTCCGCGGAGCCCTCCTCCCTGTGGGGCAGTGGGACAGAGTATCAAGAGGCCACCAAGAGTCATCTGCTGGCATCTGGGTGGTTTTTGGGGTCATCCTAGGTCCCTCCACACAGGAGAGGAGGTGGGGTTGGGACCGCTGCAGGGATTGCTCCCACTCACCCCATGGGAACCAGGTCCCACAGCCATGTCTCTGGGAAGTACGACCGTGGAGCCGGCGGCTCCTCCTGGATGGGGGGTACATCTAAGATACTTCTGGCAGGGATAGCCATCCTGTTTTTCATCAGATATCCGGAAGAGACCATTAGGTTATCTAGAAAAGGCAGAGCAGAAATTAGGGTCCATGGGTTTCTGCATACCAGCCCAGGGCTGGATCCCTGCTGAAGGCAGCCATGAGCAAAAACATCCCCTTCAACCAAGAACTGAGCCACAGTGGAAGACCTCTGGTGGCTCTGTAAGGCAAAGCCCTGTGACACAGCCCTTCCCACTACCCCACCAGGAAAGGGGACACCCCTGCCCAGTCCCTCTCTACCGAGTGCTTTGTGAGGACGCCGACCTGTAGGACCCGCAAAGCCCAAGTCAGGTATACCAGGCATGCCAAACCACTCTTCGCAAGCAGTCCTGGTCTTGGCATTGGTGAGAAGTTTCAGTGCTGCGTCCTGCAAAAAAAAAAAAAAAGAAAAGAGGCTGGCTGTCCCCAAAACCCAGCAGGGCAAATATTCCCATCAGAGCTGTGAATGGTCACAGGGTTGCAGAAGACAAGTGGAGGGGGAGCAGTCTGGGAAAGGCTTTCCCCACAAGCGTGGTTTTCATGGGGCATTGCCATGCTGCCTGGGCACCCTGCAAAAAACACGGCTGACTCCTGCCTGAAGAGGAGCAAAGAGGCACAAGCCTTTACCTGAAATAACTTGTAGGTGTCCACCTGGAAATTTTCCCAGAAAGGTGGAGGTAAAAAATACCTCCTTGAACGGATAAAAATATCTGTGTTTCTCATAGGTGGGGTGAGGGATGAGCGGGGATGTCTCCAGAAAGGTGAACAGGGCTCTGGGTCTTGAATGCTTCCAGGGGAGTTAAAATTGGGTAGCACTTTGTAGATCTGGAAATAAACACAACATATAAGGCACAAAACCAACTGGGGTCTGCTGCCAGCCTGCCTCCAGCCCCCGGAGCCACCAGGCCACCACCTGGTCCCAGGGGCTGAACATCCAGCTGGGGACAGGCCAGAGTCCCCACCAGGGAGAACCTGATTGATATCATCTCCTCCTCCATCCCGGCTGGTCCATGGTGCTGCAAGAGGAGGCAAAGCCCCTGTGGGACCACCTACCTCCTCCATGCTGAGCTCAGCCTCAGGTTTCAAGAGCAGCACACTCCGGTCCACGGCGCGGATGGCACACAGGGACCTTGGGGCTGCCTCCAGCTCCAGCCTCAGCGCAGAGCCGGGCAGCGCCCGTTCCTCCGAAAAGGCCAGCTTCACCTGCGGAGGGACTGGGGCGTCAGGGGACAAGAGCAGGACAGTGGAGGAGCAGAACAAAGCTGTGGATGTGGAGGTCTTCTAGAGCAGCACAGGGTTGGATAAAACCAAGCTCAAGGGTTTGGGGATCAGGGCATGGGTTAGAGCAGCTGTGATGCTGTGAGGTGTCTGGAACAGCAGAGAGCAACATGACAATCCAGGGGAAGATTTCCTGGCCTCCAACAGCCTCCACTCACCTTGTTGGGGAGGCACTTGGCCAGGCTGAGCTTGGTGCTGTCAGCCACCATCTCGCCGCTGGGCAGCACCGCGTAGCACAGTACTGTGGCCGTGGGTGCCAGCTCGGGGCCAACAGGCAGCTCCAGAGAGAAGGAGCCTCTCAGCCCTGGGATGGGAAGGGAGGTGAGGTCCAGACATGGGCAGCAGAGCCCTGCACAGCGCGTCTGTGCTGCGGGACCTACCTGCCTCCATAGGTAGCTCCTTCCTGAGGATGGTGGCAATGGTCCCCTTGGCCGTGACCTGCAGAGGAGGAGATGGGAATGGTGAACTCAACGCTTTGTTTGGACCCAAAATACCCTGACAGAGGATGGACCCCAGGGCTCGAGTGCTGGGATGTTTTTGAACTTGTCCAGTCTCCAGTCCCCACAATATATCCCATTGGCAAGCAGAGCGAGCAGACACCTCTGCTGACAGGCTTTGGTCTTTCAGTCCAGCCAGGAGAGAACGTTAATTGTCTGGTCCCTGGGGATACAACTGTGCACATGTGTGTAAACAGGGACTCTTATATCTTTACACCTGCTGCCTTCCCTCCCCAGGCAAAGGCTCACCAGGAAGACCACATCCAGTCTCTGCAGCTCAGTCCCCAAGGCTTCCTTATTGAAGATGTAATCCACCTGGAGCTGCTGGGGCTGGCTGCAGGGCAGCTTGCTCTCCAGCCTGTGGATGTGCAGGAAGCTCTGGCTCTTTGAAATGAAGGGGCGCAGGTCCGCAAAAGCTGCTTCATAGAGGGGTGACGAGCCACTGCTCTCCTGGGTGTGAGCCGACTCGTTGACTTGACCCTGAGCAATGAGGGTGGAAATCAGGGTTCAGTAGCCTCAAGGACCCAGCACTGGGCACCACTGACTCGGGCTGTTGTCTTGGCTTGGAGAAGGTGCCCAGCCCCATACCAATGGAGAAAGCAATGCGAGAAGCCCCGGGGGGTGACACAAGTTGCTTACACGCAGGGTGACAGTGCCAGTCCAACCAGAGGTGTCCAGCTCGAAGGAGGCTCTCCCCGACGTGTCAGTCAGGAAGCTGTGTTTCTTAGCTTCTCCTTGATGGTGAACGATGAGCACCAGCTGCTTCTCCTTAGGGGCAGAGCCACCAGGTCCCTCCAGCCGCATCTGCACAGGGAGGGAAGGGGAGATGTGTGGGTTGGGCTGGAGGGATGGGGCAGGGGTGGGAGAGCAGGGCTGTGGGGGATCCCTGTTACCGTCCCGGCGTAGGGAATCCCACACTTGTAGAAGCCTTCGGTGTTCTCAAAGGTAACCTTGTAGATTTCAGGAAAAATGTCAAAGCTCTTGGTGTTGTTCATCTCCAGCCCTGTGGAGAAGGAGAGGGGAGCCGAGTGTGTCTTGGGGACACCAGGCACAGGTTAGCTGCTGCCAGCTCGCTGCACAAAGGGTCCCTGGACATCTCAGGCTCTCCCTCTGCAGCCAGCATCTTTGAGCACTGTTTGCACCTCCTACAAGAGGATCAAAACTTCTGTGGCTTGTTCTAGACCTGAAGCAAAGGCACGGTTTACTGCAAAGATTTGTAAGAGGCATTGAAGCACCATGATGTGTGCCCATGGGCCCTCAATCTTCTCATTTTTTCCAAAGTAAAGCCACCAGTGGTTATTTCTGGTGTGACCGGGCTAGTGTCACACCACTCACCACCCGGGGAAGGAAGCAGCACCACGGAACTGAGTGAAGGGACTGCTTTGCATCACAAGGACTACACTTGCTGCTGGCTGTGCAGTTGAGGTGTTGGATGCTTGCAAAGCATTTTTTCTTCCTGACCATTTCTCTGGTCATTATGCGAAGTATTGCCTTGCTGACCTGTCTCGCATCCCCACCTGGGCCTGATTTCTACACATGCATACCTCCAAATCACAGCATTGCGTGGGGGCTTCCCTGAGGAAGCCCAACACCTCTGTGCTCTGTGCATGTGAGTGCACGCAGGGATGAATGCAACAACAGATCCCACTCCTGAGCAGGAGGACACCACCACCCCTACCTGTCCCCTCCTCCACCAGTGATGCTTTGACTTGCACACGCTTCTGAAGCTCGCCGTTGGTCTGGTTGAAGGAAGCCATCAAAACTTCTGTCGAAAAGCAGCCATTCTTCTCAGTCTGGAAGGAGGGAGTCAGCTGCACTGGAAGTAGTCCTGGGGGTGGGCTGTTCCACTGTCCCCTGTGCTTCCAGCTTTGCTCACCTGCCCGCCAACATCGATGCAGTTTGTCCTTGGTGAGGATTGCCCACGAACGTAAGTCACCCAGCCAAACAAGAAGGGCCTGCACACAGTGGCCTGGACCTTCCCTTGGACAGGCTTCCCGTAGGTGTACCTGTTGGGTGGAAGGTGGGCACGGGGCATGGGGAGCAACAGCACCCCGTGGGTTGCATCGTGTCGTGCCCCCCATCCCCTCCGTGCTCCCAGCACAGTCTGTTTCGGGCTCACCTCCCACAGATCTCCACCCAAAACTTTGCGTCTTTCTCCAGCACAATGGGGGGGACGTCAATGGTCACCTCAAACTTGGGTAGCACTGATGGAGAAGTGAAGGGAGGAGGAGTTGTCCTTCTCAGCACAAGGACAAGTACAAGGTGGCCACGATATGCTGCCCATGCGGACGTGCCAAGGCACGGCTCCCTTCCACCATGCTCCTCACGGCACTGGTCACCACGCACCGTATTCCTGCACACTGAAGGAGCGAGTCTTCCCCTCCACCTCAATGGTGTAAGTGCCCAAGGCTGGCTCTGTGGCCAGCGGGAGGGACAGGTCCACAATGCCCTGCCGCGGGCTCACGTCTCGCCACTGTGCGATGCGGTTCCCTCTGGGGTCCTGCTCACGGAAACACAAGGTGTCGGCCCTCGCTTCCCAGGGCACCCCGGGGAGTCCAACCAGCACCCCCATGTCAGGTTCCCCCTCTCCCAGCCATGCCGCCTTCCCACGCCTGCACCACCCAGGAGCCCCCCTGCACCTCCCAGACTGACCTTCAGGAACACGAGGGGAAGCTGGAAGGCAAGAAGGAGATGGTTACAGGGGAAACTCAAAGTTTTCCTTAGGCTCTCCCCAGGGTGGGGACATCTCTAGAATTGCAGGCAAAGGACAGCGAGGGTTGCTCGTGGGATGCTGTGACCTTCCAACCCGCTGGTTTGCTTTGGGACTGATTTTGAGCCTGTGGATGGCTCGAGCTGAGGTGAGCCAGCATGGCAAGGAGAGGCAGCATCTCCCAGTACCTTTGCAAGAAGTCATCAGCCATTTCATCTGGGAACCTCGTGCACTTCATGACACACAAGTGACTGCTTGGGAGCACCAGAGACTGAATAACCTGTAATTCTGGTGACTTGTGATTTGATGGATAACAGCATTTTCCCTGCTTCCCACGCACAATTTCTATGTCCCTAAATTAAAGTTTAGGTGGGAGCATTCCCATGTTTCATGTGCAACTAACTCTGTAGTTCTCTCTCTTGCCAAAACTGTGTGAATGACACAACACATCCCGAGCTTGGCAGCCCAGGCATAGTTGGCTGGGGCAGGATTCCTAAGGGGAAAAGTGCTGGCTGACCCCAAACCTCTGCCACGGCTTGCTGAGATAGAAGGAGAGCAGCTCAGCAGCTCAGTGAGCCCTGTCACCTCCCCTTGTCCCTCGCACTGTCCTCACCTTCTTGTCACTGGCAGCGAAGTCTTTATCCAAAGAGACAATTCGAAGCTTTACTGGAAAGAGCAAAGGGGGATACAGGAGTGAATGGTGGGCAGATCTGCATGGGAAAGGTGGATGGAAGCCCACCCTGAGCCCTGCAGCGTGGCACTGTCCCCAGCCAATGCAGCCAGAATGTCCTGGCATTGCTCTGGGCCAGTGATGGAGGTCCCAGAGCACCCTGGGGTGAGCCCCCCATCTCCATCAGCTCACATTGGGTGGGAGCAAGGCTGAACCTGCTGCCCCCAGGGCCTTCAGCCAGCCAGACCCCATCCTGCCCCTCACCTTGCTGCCCAGGCTTGTAGACAGCCTTGTCTGTCTGTATGAAGATCCCAGGCTCCAGGGCTCTCAGCATCACCTTCTTCTTTTTGGAGACATCCAGGGAATCTCCCTTGATTGAGACATGCAGATCTACGATTTCCTCCTTTCTCTTGGAGGGGGCTGGAGCCTAAAGGGGGGAAATGCCAGGAGACGGGCTGTCATGGTGCAGAGATCTTCTGCCTGCATGGGGAAACCCTAAAAACGATGGGGAAATCAACCCAGCTCCCAGGTGAGCTGGAGGCAGTGGGGTGTCCTGGGGTGACACTCACAGTGAAGGTGACATTCAGATGCACGTGAGGCTCCTGCACCTTCCTCTCCAGCAGGGTGATGTTGCCAGCCCCACCGGCTCTCTGCAGCTCGACAGTCACCTGAGCAGGCTGGGGGAGGTTGCTGAGGTGGACCCACAGCGTTGCTGTGTGGGGGTGGTAGATCACAGCTGGGGAGGTGACCACGTAATGCCTGGCAAGGAGAAGCATCACCAGGAGGGGCGTGGGGACGGCAGCCAGGAGCACAGCCTGGGGCAGCCAGCACAGGGCCACCCCATTGCATCTCCTCTCCCTGCTTCTGGCCTGTCCCTGGCTTCTTGGCTCAGCAAAGCTAAGGCTCTGCTTGCCCACCGACACTGCGTGGGGTGGCACCGACCATAAACCAGAGCCACCAGCCCCACAAGCTTCCAGGTGTCACGTCCTTGATGCTCATGGGCAGCTCACCCCAAGCACTGCCACGCTCACCAGCCACCACAGGCACAGGGACCATTATGTCCCACAGCACTCCGAGCCGAGACTAACCACCCTCCCACTAGGTATGGACAGACAGGCAGACACAAAGAGGGCTTACAGTGCTGCAGATCCTCCAGCTGTGAGGTGCAGGACGAGAAGGAGCAGGCAGGGCAGGGCTGCTGGAGACCCCATGCCTCCAGTTGTGAATGGACTTTGGGGTGGCTACGATCTCCTTGCAGGCATTGGGTGGCTGAAAACCTGTGTCTGTATTGCTGCAGGCACCCCAGTGAGAGCTTCGCTTTGCCCGCAATGAGCAAACAAGGCATGGGATGAGCAGCCAGTGTGGACCCGCAGATATAGCCAGGGCAATGTTTGCCATCCTGGGTTCAAGGCTGTGATGGACTTTTGCAATTTGAGATGTTCCCGTAGGCTGGAGAGGTTCCGAACCTGGGGGCAGGAGCCTCCTATGCACCTCCTCACTTCACTGTAATCCCCCAGCTGCTGGGAAATGCTGGCAGGAGGGAGCAGGGCCAAGCTTCCAAAACGAAAGCAGGCAGCGTGCTACTAGAACACTATGTGAGCTGGTGGTGATTTCTCAGTAGGGTTTGTTTCCAGACCTTTCCAATTTTTCCAATCAATAGATACTTGAGTTGACCACAGGTCTCAAGCTGCATTTTTGCCACATTTCCTCCAATATCATCAAAACAGGCATGAGCAAAGGAAGCCAGAGATGGGGCCGAGCCCTTTCCCGTGGACTCCGGGCTTACCCCAGCTGCTGTCCCCATACCTGTCCCCATACTGGCCCTGGTCCCCACTGCCCTCATGGACATGAGGGGGGAGTGTGGCTGCTTACTGGCCCCAGCCTGTCCTGACATCCCCGGGTGTTGGCTCAGGTCAGGGTCCTGCCAGGTGTCCCCAGGGTGGCACAATGTGACAGCGAGCTCAGGGCCCTCACACCGAGCCCTTTGGGACATGGGGGCAGGATGAAGAGGGGACCATCGGCAGCAAGGCCAGGGGGATATCAATACAGGGGACTCCATCTCTCCGATCTGCACCTGCTGAGGAAACACTGCGGGGAAGATTCATCGCCTGGGGCTGCTGGTGGCTCTGGAGCAGAAGCTGGAGCAACTGCAGGGTTTGCCCCCAGCCCAGGCAGGTGGGCCCTCCTGGCCAGGCAGTGTTGCTGCTGCTCTTCCTTGTCCTCCTGCCTTGCCACCCATGCAACAAACGCTCTTTCAGTTTTCATTTCAGCTTTTTATTTATCAAAACAAAGTGAAGATTGGATGCAAATAAAGCTACAGTCCCTTTTACACACCATTAAGGAAGGCAGGGTCATTGAGACCTGTATGCAAAGGGCCAGTACTTAAGACATGAAGCTGGCTCTGGCTAAGGATGCTGGGAAAGAGCTTGAAGGAAATGAGCTTTCTTGCAAGAAAAACACTTTGCTGCTTCTATTTTCATTCTTGTGTTTGTTGTTGTTGTTTTGTTGTGTTTTGTTTTCCAGGCTGGTGGAGCAGGGGCAGGGCTGTGCCCAGGGCACATCCTCTCCCTGCCCAGCCACTGCCCCTGCTCATGCTGGCAGATCCCTTCTCCAAGGAACTGTACCAGCATCAGCTCATGGAAAACCATGCCTCCCCAATGGACAGCACAGCAGAGGGTCCCCACCAGCCCCCGAAGCATGGGAGACAGCAGGGCTGCTGGGGAGGGAGGGAGGCACTGGTGGGTCGTGGAGTCCTCGTCTGAAGCACGGTGCTGCAGGCTGCACTCAGGTGAAGAGGATGAAGCAGGGGTGGGAAGAGGCTCAAGATCTCAGCTGCCTGGTGGGTACGATGGGGTCAGAAGCAGAACAAGAGCCAGGCAGCTGTAATTTCCATTCACATCGGTCTTCTATGCTTTAAGACTTGGACTACAACAAGCATGAGACCACAATCAGTCAGCATACCTCTCTCTATCCCAGAAATTCCTCCCCGCCCTCCAGCACACTGTCTTCCTGAGCCAGAGCCCTTCACACCCCACCTGGAGCCCATCCCCAATGCTCTCTGGCCATCCTGATGGGCCATGGGAGCTCAGGACCACACAGAATGAGCTGAAGCAGCATGGTGCGACGAGGGGATTGAACTGAACTTTGCCCAGCCAGTGGCCTCAGACCTACAAATCTAACCCCCAGAAGAAAAGTGAAGGCACTCCGCTGATGGTATGGATGGCATGGAGGCAGGAATATCTAGGAGCCTTTATCTAGGAGTCTGCAGCACCAACAGGCACAGTACAGCCTGGCCAGGGGATGGGAGCAGCTCTGTTCTGCTCTGGGGACAGCTGCTTTGGGTGCAGCTCTGGTCCCCATGAGGGGACAAAGCAGCCCATCCCAGAGCCACCAACCTCTGCATTCACCTCCACCACCAGCAGCTTCGTCACAGTGTCCACGTGCCCCTGCGCCGGCACCACAGGCACCTCAGTTTTGCAGAGCTCCTCAGAGCGCAGCGCCTGGGCAGTGACGGTGATGTTCACCTTCCCTGGGGACGCAGATGGGGAACACAGCTGTGACACAGCCCCAGGGTCCCCAGCCCTTTGTCAGCTCCTCCGCACCCATACCCAGGTTGGTGGCTTTCACGGCCCACCGGAAGGTCCTGGCTTTGAACCCCGAGATGCAGCTCCCCTCTGCTCCATCTGTGCTCGCTGACACCTCCAGCTCCGCCGATTTCACCAGCGTCACCCGAACCTGCGGGACCATGACCCCCTCAAGCCCCTGCCAAGCCACAGCCCCCAGCCCCCGGCCCACCCCACTCACCCGCAGGGACTGCCGCAAGTAGTTGAAGACGGTGGCGGCCAGGGTGAAGGTTTGGCCCCGGGTCACAGCGTAGGGCAGTGCCAGCTCCACGAAGAAGGGCTTGAAGGTCAAGAGGGTGACAGTAGGGGCTAGCCCCAAGCCCGTGGGCGCCGTGCAGAACATCCCGGCTGTCCACTCCGTGATGGCGTCGGGCACCATCACCGGCACCTCTGCAGAGCCCTCCTCCCTGCGGGGTGGTGGGAAATGTACAGCCCTCGCTAGCTGGGCCTGATGGGCAGAGCCAGAAGAAGGAGTGTGCCAACCCCCCCTGGTCCAAGCACTGGTGTTCATCACACGTTTTGGGCAGGCAGAGATGCCACCAGTGCTCCTGGTTCTCTCTTACAGCATCCCCTGCCTGCAGGACTTGGTTTGCCACAGCCTGTGCCAGGGCTGTTGCTGAGGTCAGAGAGAAGCATCTGGATGTGTCCCAGTGCCACTCCTGGACACAGGGACACGGACCCAGTAGTCTGGGTGCTGCACCCAGAGGGGAAGTTGATGCGATACGAGAAGTCCCCTGGCTTGAGGTCTTCCGGGGCTCCTTACTTACCCCACAGGGACCAGCTCCCACAGCCACGTCCCAGGAAAATCCTTCTGTGGTGTTAGGTCCCTCCAGGGTTGGGGCTCTCTCTCACCTTCCTGTTCGTACTTCTCCAGCCCTGCTGATGGGCACAACTTGAAAGTGCTGCCAGGAAGGACAGGGGCTGGATGTCCCCATCTGTCCTTCAGCAGCTGGCATGGGGGCTCTTGCAGAGAGTCCCCACTCACCCCCTGTTTGGAATGCCATAGAGCTGTTCAGGACGGTGTTGGTGACAGTTCTCAAAGCTGCACGCTGAAATGTGACACACAAGAGAGAACCACAGTGTGCTGAAGACCAGCATTGCCAAAACACCTTTCTGACCCTTTCTGAAATGAGGAATCATCTCGCACTTCAAACCAAAAGGGAGCGCCCAGAAATCAGGACCCCTGGCACACTGCAGCAGGAGCGCAGGAGGGGAAAAGGAGTGCCGGGGCACACAGCTGCACTGGGGCAGGTGGCCGTGACCTGCTGGGTCTTCTCTGCTGGCCCCGTCCCCAGCCAGCCACAACCCAGTGCTGCCGATGGGAGGCCTCTCCTTGGCTGCTCACTCCAAGCCCAAGTTCACAATGCAAGATCAGAGTTTAGCCCCGTCCCCATGGGAAGCCACCATGCCCAGATGGACAGGCGCAATCCGCTCGCCTGCTGCAGGCTGGGAGTGGGGTGCAGTGCGTGGGGGATGTAGGAGGGTGGTTCGTGAACACAGATGTGGGATGGGGGGGGTAACCAGGTGCCCCAGCACCCCAAGAAGCCCTCCCTGTGAGGAAGAGGAGCATACGGCAGGGAGGGGGGGGGGGGGGGGGGGGAGGGGGGGGGGAGGGAGATGGCTCCTACCACACCCGGGTCGCACGGGTCCTGAGAGCTGCGAAACTCTGCTGCCTGCCTAGCATGCCGCTGTTTGTATGTGAAGACAGGCACATCAAACGGGTTGAGTGGTATAGCGGACATGATATGATCATAAACCGGGTTGAATTCTGCAGTGGCTCCTGGGTGCATACCCATGCTATCGACAACACAGATTGCTCCATATTCAGAATAAGAGTTGTCTTCAGAAGATGGGCGTAAGTTATAGACCTAAGCCAAACATGTGAGCTTTAGTTGAGAAAGACCTGAAACGCCCCTGGCCCAGCTCCAGCCCTCATTGCTCCTGGTATCACCCCATAGCTCTGGCACCTCTCCAGGCAGGGCAGTGATGCTGCCAACCCCAACCCCTCTGCTGGGGGCCATTGCTGCTCCATTGCCTGCTCTCCCTGAGGAGCAGGCATTGCTTCCCACCACCTGCACCCTATCTTCAATATTGCCACCCAACGAAGCACTGCAGGGCAGTTCTGTGGCTCAGCCCCTGGCCAGTAGAGCCCTGGACCCTGTGCAAAGCCCAAGCCTCTGTGGATGGCAGGGCTCTCAGGACCAGGTCCTCACTGCCCTCCCCTGAAATGTATCTGGCACTGAGAATCCACTGTCCCTGTGCCCCAGCAGCAAGTTCCCTGCAAAGTCCTCATGGAAAGGCACCAGTCCGGCACCGAGGCCGCTCCATACTCACCACTTTGGAGCTGAGGGCAGCCTCAAGACCATAGTACCATGGGGGCTGATCCATGGTGTGGATGGCACACAGGGACCCTGGGGCAGCCTGCACCTTCAGGAGGACCTGTGAGCCTGCCAGAGCCTTCTGTTCTGGGAAGGACAGCTTCACCTGGGGAGAGGGTCCCAAGAAAGGCTTTCTCTCCATCCCCCAAACAATGGCAAAGGGTGGAGAGCAAGGGGTGTGCAGGAAGCCAGGAGATGGCTCACAGCCTCCACTCACCTGGCTAGGGAAGCACATGGCGATATGCAGCTCAGCCCAGTCACCCATCACGTTGCCGCCGGGCAGCATCACATAGCCCAGCACCATGGCCGTAGGCACCAGCCTGGGGCCAACGGGCAGCTCCAGGGAGAAGGAGCCTCTCAGCCCTGGGACGGGGAGGGAGGTGAGGTCCAGGCACAGGCAGCAGAGCCCTGCACAGAGCATCTGTGCTGTGGGACCTACCTGCCTCCACGGGCAGCGCCTTCCTGTGGATGCTGACAATGGTGTCTCTGGCCATGACCTGCAAAGTACGAGGGAGGAGATGGGAAGGACTAAACTGGTGCTTCAGGAGGAAGTGAAATGGTTCCGCAAGACCCAACAGCTCCAGGGTCCAACCCCAAGGCCCTAAGCTAACAGTGCCCATACAGTGCTGGCTGGAAATGGCTCCATCCTGGCCAGTCCAGCAGCTTTATCCTTCTCCTCTGAGCTCTGCCCTTTGTGCACTGTCTCCCATTCCTCCTCAGGCAAAGACCCACCAGGAAGATCACATCCACACTCTGCAGCTCTGTCCCCAGGGCCTCCTTGCTGAAGATGTAATCTACCCGGAGCCGCAGGGGCTGGCTGCAGGCTGGCGTCCTTTTCATCCTGAGGATCTTCAAGAAACTTCGGCTGTCCGAAGAGGAGGAATTCAGGATGGTACTCTCATTTTGGCTTTCATACTCCGAGGGCAGAGACACCTCCTTGGGATCACCCTGAGGGGTGGAAATCAGGAGTCTCAAAGGTGTAGACAGCCCAGCAGGGTGGAAAGGCGTGCAGCAGCTGCAACCACCACACACTGTGCTGTGACATCCCTGCAGGAGGACACCGGGAGACACGAGCCAGCCATGCTCAGTCCCCCAAAAAGAGTGAATAAACATCCCACAACTGGTCATGTTGGGTTGGTGAAGGCAGAAGGGATACTAGTGGCTCCCTTCAGCAGCATCTGCACCAGGAGAAAGAGGAGATGCACAGGCTGGGTTGGAGCCAAAGGGCAGGGGTGGGAGAGCGGGGCTATGGGGCACAGGGAACCCCCATTACCATGCCAGCGAGGGGCATGCCATGCTTGTAGAAACCATCGGTGTTCTCGAATGCAGAGGTGGGCTTTTCAGGCAGAATGTTACAGATTTTATTCAGGCTATGCAACTTTCCTGCAGAGAGGAGGGGGAGACAAGAGGGGCGCTGGGTGGCATGGCGTTAATGACTCCATCCCTGCTTTCCCCCACGTGTCACCTTCACCCATGTCTCTGTGTCCTCAGGATAGGTGTGTGAAGTTTGACCCCATGATGTCCCATGTTCAGTTTCACAGCTGCAGAGCCGTGCTGGGTGGTGCATGGCGCTCAGCAATTTGTCCTGGCAAACCCCCCAGGAGAGCTGGGCCCAATGCCTGCTCTCCAGTCCCCACCCCAAGCAGTGTTACCAGCCCGTGCTGATGCAGACACCACTCTGGCCCAGTCCGGATGGAAAGGAAGAACAGGAGAAGGAGCTCATGAAGCAGAGCTCCTGATGCAGAGCTGTCTCCCTCCCTTCAATTCATGCATGGCAGGAAAATAGGTCAGAGTCACAAACATGTAGAGCTGCCTGCTTTCTCCCCACTGCTTTCTTTGCATGTTGCCATCCTCTTGCAGGCGATGTTTAGGGGTGAGTTTGCACAGTGCAAAAGCCCACTTGATGGGCAACAAGCACAAGAAATTGTCCTCAGGGTGACAGGGGCTGAACTGTGAGCAGCATAAGGCAGGATCTGGGTGCTATCCAAGTACCCATCTTTACTCCAAAATGATCAAAACTACCTGTCTTTACTCCCTTAGCCGATACGGGCAAATAGGATCTGCCATTCCTGTCTGTGCTGTGCTGAAACTGGGCACTTTACCTGATCCTAAGGAAGTTTATAATAACCCTACCCAGACAGATAACAATGATTTATAATTATGATCAAAGTCAGAAAGACCTGACGAAAAAGATAATAACCCTAACAGCTTTCCAGTCACTGACAAAGCATGCCAACTTGTGTCAGAGAGGCAGAGAGTGCAGAATGGGAGATGGATGGTGGGGGAACTGCTGGGGAAGGATCTTGGAAGGGGAAGAAGTTCCTGAACAGCCTTCAGGGCCTGAGGGATTGCTCCACAGATGGGAGTAGAGGAAACACCAAAGCAAGGAAGGGCCAGAGCAGCTGATGCATGCGTATGGGAAGGACAGACACCCCGGGTGCGCCCTGGCTGCGCTTACCGGTCCTCCGCTCTATCAGAGCTGCATTGGCGTAGAGCCGCCTCTCATAGTCAGGGCTGGTCAGGTTGAAAGAAGCCATGGATATCTGGGTGGAGAAGCAGCCGTTTCTCCCTATCTGAAGGAGAGAGTTGCCCACATTAGCAGCAGCCCATGGTCAGGCCCTTGGGTGTCATCTGTGGGGAAGTGGTGGATCAGGGCTCTCGGGTGCTGCTGTTTCCCAACAGCCCATCCTCCAGCACTGGAATCCTGCAACATCCACCCCAGGGCTGGTATGCTCTCTGCCATGTTGTTGTCCCATTCTTGCCCATCCTGTCCCAAGGAGCACCCCAAGAGTCCCCACCCTCGTTGGGATGACTGGCTTTGCAGAACATTGATGTGAAGCTGGGTCTCCTGGTGATGCCCAGTCGCTGCTCCGAGCTGCTATCCCCAATGCACAGTACCCCGAGATGGGGAAACACCTCCAGGAACACCACCCACATTCCCCACCTTCTGCCCTCACCTCGGCCCCAAATGTAGCACATCTGTCAGATTCCTTCGGATAATATTTGTGCCTCTGGCACAGGCTGGCCTCAGCCCCGCCCCGGAAAGGTTTCCCAGATGGGTACCTGTGGGGATGGAGCAGGAAGGGGATGGGGAGGCTGCAGGGAGCATCTGCCCCGTGGCCACTTGCCAACTCACCACCCACAGACGTGCAGTGGGATCTTCTCGTCCGTCACCGTCACAAAGGACGGCAGCTGGAGAAGCACTTGCAAGTGGGATGGCACTGCAGGAGAACAACGGGAAACAGGAGCCTGCCCACTTCTTCCTTGCCCGTTTCTTGCCATCCAGCATGATGGCTCCCAAAAGCCTTCATCCCCACTCACTGTTTTTCTCCACATAGAAGATATGAGTCTTCTCTCCGGCCTTGATGGTGTACCTGCCCAAGGTTGAGTCTATGTCCAGCGGAAGGGACAGGTCCACGATGCCCTGCTGCAGGCTCACATCCTGCCATGACCTGATGGTTCTCTCTCCATAATCCTGCACATGGAGGCACACAGCGTCAGCCCTCACCTGGGGGGGGTTGTGGCAGCAGTGGGGTTGACAGCCTGGAGGATTCATCGCCCTGTGCAACCTTGCCAGAAGCAGAGGTTTTGCCCTGCTGTCACACTCAGACCCTGAGGGCATCACCTCTCCAGGTGGAACACTTGCCCCAGAAGCTGTGTTAGCTGAGCTCCAGCCTGCAGGCTGAGCTCCAGCAGCAGGACGCTGGGGGATGCTCCAGCCTGTACTGGGAGCTCCTGGTTTTCTGCACAGATTGAAATCCCTGTGGCAATAGCCACCATTGTCTTCATGCACATAAGCTGGCCCTTAGTGGCGCTGCCCTGAGGTCCCCCATGCAGGCAAGCTGACCCAAATAGGGTTGGAAATGAGGATGAGAAACCCAAACCCTTCTCCCTACTCCTTGTGATGTCTCTGCATCAGGGATGTCCTCTCTGTCCCCCCTCCTGGTGCCCAGCACCACACATATTCTGGGCCCCTTTGCTCCTCCCGAGGGAGCTGGCAGGATGGCACACGGTGAAGACTCACATTCACAGTCACCAAGGGAAGCTGCAAAAACAGAGAGAAGGGGTTAGCACTCAGCATGGAGCAGCCCAGCCACGCCTCTGCCCAGCTGCCTGCACTCACGGTGACACTGCAGTCCCTGTCACTGCTGCTGAGACCCAGCAGATTCACCACATGAGGACCCTTTCCCACAACACCTCCTGCACCCTGACCCCATCTCACCTTTCTGTCACTGGGAATGAAATCCTCCTCCAAATGGACAATTCGAAACTTCACTGGAAAGAGCAAACCCCAGAGCAGGAGTGAGTGCTAGAGCCTGGGACCCAACCTGGGCGTCCTATCCCAAGAGCCCATGAGCTCTTCCAGCAGCTCCTGCCCCTCACCAGTTTGCCCAGGCTTGTAGGTAGTTTTGTCTGTCTGTATCACAGTCCACAGACCTGGGGCTTTCAGCAGGACCTCCCTCTGCTGGGAGACCGCCAGGGAACCTCCCTGGATGGAGACATGCAGGTACGCCACCTCCTCTGTTGGGGTAGAAATCTGCCCCCAGGGAAACAACAGAAATGTGTGCAAAGCCTTTACGGTGGGCTTGGGTGTATCACAGGAAGACAATGTAGATGCAGCTCACAAGGTCTTTGTGTGTGCCCTGTGTCCCTCTGCTCTCCAGCTCAGCCATCGCCCACCCAGGACAGCCCCTGTGTCCCCTCCCGTGGCTCCAGCAGTAGCTAAGAGATGGACATTCCCCCCTGGGGCCCTCAGTCACTCACGTTGGGGAAGAGGGGCCAGTCCAGCTGGAGGATCTTGTTGCCCGCCTCTTCCAGGGTGACATTAGGGACGCCGTGGCTGCTTGCCAGGTGGAGGGTGACCCTCACGGGCCCATCCAGGTCCATGAGGTGGATGTGGACCTTGCCCCCATGAGGGTAGTAGATCACGTAGGGGAAGAGCACCAGGTATCTCCTGGGGAGAGGACTCCTCGACAGTGGGCAGGGACCCCCACCAAAGACCAGCGCTCCCTTCCCATTCAGACTCCCAAGGCAGGGGGTACCTGACTTGTTCTACCCCTGGATGTTCTCCGTGGGGATGTGCCACCCAGCCTTCCCCCATCTGCCTGGTCCATGGACCAGAACAGAGCCCCCTTTGCCCATGAACACGTCTGGAAGCAGCTGTGGGGTGGGTCTGGGGAGAGAGGAATGATTCTGCTCATGTCCCAGCTCGTGTGTGAGGTTGCACCTACACCAAAGCAGCCCAGAGACCCCAACCCCAGGCACAAAGTCCTCTGCACTCATGGGGATAACACAACACACCACCGCGAGCCCTTCTCCCCAGACCAGCAACCACAGTCAAGGTCAGGATTGTTCCTGAGCATCACCAGCAAGCTAAGACCAACCATCATCCCACCAAGCACAGACAGATGGACACAGAGAGGGCTTACGGCTGCGCAGATGCTCCGGCTACGAGGTGCAGGAGGCAAAGCAGCATCAGGCAGGGCAGGGCTGCTGCAGACCCCATGCCTGGGGGAGAATGCGGAGGCCAGGCGGACTCAGAGCCCTCACACTGCACCTTCCCCCTCTCCCTTTCACCTTCACCTCCCCGCTGGCAGCAACGAAAGCCAGCGAGGTCCCTGGTGGGGGCCTGGCCATTCAGCTAGGACAATGTTTAACCACCAGGGCTCAGTGAGTTCAAGGCTCCAGGCAGCCAAACCCCACCCGCAGCTGTGGGCACGTGGCAGCACCGCCAAGCCAGCGCAGAGCTGCAGAGCAAACTGCGAGCGGGGAGACCTGGCAGGAGGGAAAGGAGTGAAGGGGCTCCCTGGGAACGGAGCACCTCCCCGGGCATGCTGCTCTTGGCCATCTCCATGTGATGGTTCCTGACCCGGAGAGCTCTTGCTCGCAGGAAGCTTCTTTACAGTTGCTACTATTGTTGACCAGCAGAAGCTAATGGACAGATTTCCACAATCTCACAGAATTTCTTCCAGCCATTTCCAAGAGCAGGAACAAAGATGAATCAAAGCACTGTTCCCTTTCTTGGCCATAGTTTGCACATCATATTTAGAGAATTCTAGGACCACTGTCATGTGAGCCTTACCCGCCCCAGTCCCAGCACTGGGGGCAGCCCATACTGTCCTGCTGTCACCCCAGGGTGGGGAAGTGACCACAGGGTGCCCAAAGCCCTGCCTGGTTGCTGGGAACAGGCAGAGGAGGAACTCACAGGAGCCCCATGGGGATGGCAGATGAAAGTGGCTGTGCTATGGTCTGACAGCCATGGGGTGCAGGTCCCTCCTGTTCCAGGTGGGCATGGTCCAGGCCTTCCTCCTTTGTAAACTTAATTGGTGCCTCTCCTGTGCACGTACTGCTCACCCCCACAGGACAGGGACAGACCCCGTGTAACTCCCACCCTGCCACGTGCTCCTCGCCCCGTCCAGAGCAATATCCCCAGGAGAAGCCGTGGTGTCCATAGGGGTGCTGTGTGTGCAGCATGGCCGTAAGGAGACGGATCCCCCACACACCGTGCCCTCTCCCCCCAGGCTCAGGCACCATACACAGACACCAGCTGTAGACTCTTTAATCTTGCACTGTCCTCTGCATTGAGGTTGCTCTTCCCATGTGGCAATATCCCCCTCCCCACGTTCCCCCCGTCCCCCCCAGCCTCACCATGTGCTCTGCACCCTCCCCACAGGTGGCTGCCGAAGGACAGTGCCGCCGGTAGGACCATGGCTTGCAGCTTCCCCTGGCAGGAAGCAACTGAACAAGCCCACGGGTGAACGACACCACGAGAGATGGAGAACAGTGCAGTGAGCTCTACCTGGCACACCCAGCCCTTCGACCCTTGGATGGGCAGGATCCATCCCACCGGATGGAGCCCGCAGGTTGGGCCGGCTGCACAGCACCAGGTCTGGGGGAGACACACATCATTGCAAGGGGCTTTTGGGGCACCTTGCTCTGTTTTCAGTGCTGCCTCCCACCCTGCTCTGCTTCCCCTTGCACCAGGGCACCGTCCTGCTGCAAGCCCAGCAGGCACATCTACAGGGGACAGGGGGACAGCGTGGCCCAGCCTGTGACTGTGCCACCTCCGCGATGCCCCAAGGGGTTCTGTTCCTTTGGCTAATCACTGGTCACAGCTGTGTCCCCCTTGTGCCGTGGACTGCCAGTCCCCTCGGTGGCCCCGGCACAGCACAGGAGCAGAGGGTGCTCAGTGCACTGGTCCCCCCCGCTGATCTGCAACCATCTCAGAGAAGACATCAACCATGGCTTTGCGGATGGTCTCTGTCAGCTCAGGGACATCCTTCGGGCTCAGGCCCTGGGTTTCTATCTTGGGGAGGACCTGGATGGTACATGTCCCTGGAGAGAGAGGGGAAAGGCCAAGGAGGCTGCTGGACAAACTCCCCAGGCTGCTTCCTGACAAACACCACCGGCTGCTTCCCCACATGTCTCCCAGATACTTCCATCTGCTGCGGGCCCCATCCCCACCACCATTTTTTCCCTCCAGCAGCAGGGCTTCTTCTTTTCCACTTACCAGAGGTGAATTTCTTATCCTGGGAGCTGAAGAAGTCCCAGTAAGGGGAGATCACAATGGGGAAAATGGGAACCTGCAGGAGATGAGGGGTCAGGGGTGTCCTCCATACAGACTCCAGCTCCTGCTATGCCCTGGGCTTCAGCAGGTCCCTGCCACCTCCCTAGGCCCTGCAGACCCCAGAAGACCCTAATGTCCCCCATCTTTCTGACCCAGGGTGTGTGCCCATCCCTCTCTGCCAAGGGTGACTGGAGGAGAACAATGGCCTTACCTGAGCCTGCACAGCCAAGTGAAAAGCCCCGCGCTTGAAGGGCAGCATGGATTTGTTCTGGTTCCTGGTGCCTTCAGGGAAAACCAGCACTCGGAGCTGCACAGGACAGGGAGAGATGTGAACATGGACTCCAGAAGTCCCCTGGCCCAGGACCAGTGCACCCTGGTCCCCACTATGTTGGTGTGTCCCCCCCCATGGCTCCCACTGCACCCCCCTGTGTTTCTCCTCCTCAACTGCCCCCCGCTGCCGGTCCCCTCACATTTTCACGCCGCATGGTCTTGGCCGTCTGGGAGATGACATCAATGGCATCTCCCCTCTTGTGGCGGTCGATGAAGATGATGCCGCTGAGCCAGCAGGCCCACCCCACGGTGCCCATGTACATGAGCTCCTTCTTGGCGATGGGCACGCAGCGGTCGGGGATCACTTCCACCATGCCTGGAGGAGAGATGGGAGAAGAAATGATCAGTCCCTGCCTGGTGGCTCCCATGACCAAACAGGCTGTGGCTGCAGTGACCCATCATAATTTCCTTGCAGCCCTGAGTTCCTGCCCCAGCTTCTCTACCTCACACCTCCTGTACAAATCCTGGTGCTGGCCTCGCTTGAACACCCCGGCACAAGCCTGGTCCAGCCCTGCAGAACCCCAAATGCTGCCCAGGCAGTGACGAGTCCCTCCTCTCCCCTGCACTTACCCATGAGGTCAAGGGAAGCTTGGTGGTTGCAAACTATCACATAGGGCTCCTCGGTATTAAGATGCTCAGAGCCCTTCACCTGCATCTTGATGCCATACACATGCTTGAGGGGCCGGATCGCAGCACGCAGGAGCCTAGGGTGGAGGAACACGTGTGGGGAGCAGATCAACACAGAGAGGGGCTGTTGGGTTTCTTCCAGCCTTTCACAGTCACTCAGGAGAAAGGTGCAAGATGGACCAGCTAGAGCTGGTCCATACAAGCAAGTAGCGTGTCCCAAGGTGGGTCTGTGCCCAGTCTCAGCAATCCTGTGTGGTGGTTTGCTCCTGTAAGCACATCTGTAGCCACCCCCAAGGTGAGAGCAGTTGTTGCCTCAGTAGTAGAAAGTGTGGCTTCGAGCCATGAAGAGTAGCCACCATGAGCAAGTGGGAGAAATAACAACTTTCTTGGAGGGCTGACATCCAGGGAAGATGAAAAAGTGAGACGGGAAGGGGTAGGATGGGATGGGAATGCCTGCAGCCGTGGTGTGAATCATCACATCCCAGTGAGGACAACGGCCTCTGGCTGGGCAAGCTTCGCCGTGAGGCTCCAGCACGTGCCCTGTGGGCAGGAACCCCAGCCCCAGGCTCACAGCTTGCATGGCCACTGCCTCCTGTGGGTGGTGGGTCACAGCGCGATGTGCCGAGCAATGGCTGGGGGAGCACTGCAGGGAACAGCCTGGGGACAGAGAGGTTGGCAGGGATGCTGCTGGGAAAATGCCACTGGGCAGCGCTGCCAGCACCATGCCTGGAGGTGGAAGAGGCTTTGCCAAGAGCAGAGAAAAAAAGGCAGGAATCAACTCAGCTTCGTTCATTAGAAAAACTCAGAATAGCTTCAGTGGTCCTGCAGCATCAGGAAGGGATGGAGGTTTCTCATCCACATGGATCAGAGGAAACAAGGAAGAGTAGCATCACCAGAAAGGGTTGGACAGGAAGGGTGATACCAGGATGACAATGCTGATGAAGGGTGACAGTCAGTATGAGAACAACAAGAGGAATGAAGGGACGATGGAGCAATGGGGATTGCAGCACCCAAGAAGGAGATAAAGCCTGGTACACTTTCATTCCAACAGTGTTGGAATGGGGCACTTTCTAACCTATAGCATGGAGAGCATCCACGCCAGGGACCTCATATCTATCAGTGATTGTTCCCAAAGAACCCACAGGGGAGAGGGCAGTCAGCAGGAGCTGGGAACCAGGCAGGTGGGAGAAGAGATTTGGGAGGAGTGAGGAGGCAGGGGAAATTCACGGGGAAATTCACAGTGCCTGGTAGGGCCATCGTGCCAGAGGACTGAGCTTTTGGCAGACCTGGGCACAGCAATCCCTGTGCCTGCAGAGAAGCAAAACACTTGTGGCAATGCCCCAAAGCCAGGATTAATGACAGGAACCTGCTCCAAGCTGGAGGCTTTGTGATTTGGAGGCTGAAGAGGAGGCGGAGCAGGGCGTGCTGCTCTGGTGGAGGACGGCTGTGAGGTGTCGGTGGGACAAGGTAAGGCACTGGTGACTCACGGCTGCATCACGCCGGGGAGTTCCTCTAAGCCGGAAGCTTTTGCCCCAGTGCTCAAAGCACCTCAGGATATGTGCATGTGTGCAGAGCATTTCCACACAGACAGGATGAGAGAGAGAGGCTGCACAAGGGGACTGATAACATCAAATCTCTGACCACAGTCCTGCCGAGGGCCCCAAATCTTTCAGCACCCACACTCAATGGCTCAAGCTTGCCAGATTGCACAGCCTCAGACATCTTGCACTCTGACACAATTACATCCCTTCTGGTATGCTATCGTGCCGAGGAATCCAGCACCAGGATTGCAACACCCTTGGAAGCAGTCAGACCTTCCTCTCGCGCTCAGAGATGCTATCGCAGCCGCCACCACCCCTAGCTCGGCCGAGCCTCCCCTCTGCTGTGGGGCAGCAGCAGCACTGCTCACCGGCACGCGCCAGTGCTGTGCCAGAGCTGATGGCACCGAGGAATTCCACAGTCCCTCTGCCAAAGCACAGTCCCCTGAATGGGATGTGGCTGCACTGCCAAGGAGGCAGGCGTGGGTGTGTGTTTGCATCCTGCTAATGACTGCGCTTCAAACCCTTGCCAGCCTCCCCATCTGATGGCCCGATGCTGCAACGGCCAGTAAGGATCCCCGTAAATGATTTCATCCTCCAGGGGCCAGCTAGTCCAAAGTCAGGTGGCCACCCCTTTGCAGTGTAACCATCGCTTGCCTTGGCCAGCACCCCTCCACCACACCACAAGATGCAAATGCACCCTTCCTTGCCACAGGGATGTGGCCACAGCTCTCACCGTGGCTCCAGGGCTTGACTCAGCCTCACTGCGCAGACACACCACGTAGTCCCAGCTTTGGGTACAGCCTGGGCAGGAAAAAGCAGGTCCACAAGACCTCCAAACTCCTCCATCACTGCCAAGCCCCAGATGTCACAGCGGTGGAAGAACAACCCCAAGCCGTACTCACTTCATGTTCTCCACAGAGCGTCCCCGAAGAGCTGCCAAGGGGGAGAGGAGAGTGGCCATGGCCAAAACCCAGCAGTTAAAGAAGGCCACCTTGCAGAAGTAGTTGAAGGTGGCATTGTGCTGATAGAGGAGCAGGGCAGCGAAGAAGACGAGGAGCAGCAGCCCCTGAAGCAGGACAGCCTCCATCGTGCCGCCTGGATGCAACGGTGCTGGAGAGCTTAGCCCACGTCCCCAGGAGCTGAGGAGGAGGACAGGGCTGCCAGGAGCACAGCAGGAGACACCAGGGTATCAGCAGAGCCGTATGTGGGCGTGTGGGGCTGGTCCCGGGGAAGGAGTTGTGTGCTGTACAGAGGCTCGAGTATGGACTGGCAGAGGTGGGAGGCAGGCTCACCGGCCGAGGGTGGAGAGCGGAGGTGAGTCAACACTGTAGACCCTGGGTCACCCACGGAGTCACAGCTGGGATGTGCCTATTGCAATGCTTCCGACTTGATGCAATCAACTCCATTGCTTATTAAAGTGCTCACAATGGGGGCACCTCTTGGGGTCACAGGGACTCCTGATATCCTCCTGATAGCAGCAGCAGCTCCGGTCCATACCCACCACCCCAGCAAGGCTGGCTGCAGTTCCCCAGCACCATCAGGACCCACACTGCAGATTATCAGGCCGCTGGAACATAGCTGGCTGCTCCCCATGCAGGCTGGCCAGCCCCCGCCCCAGCTGGCAGCCAGGGGCCGCGTTGCGTTAGGTGTTTACGGCAGTGCAGTCAGCGTGCACAGGAGTGTAATTAGCCTCTCCTGCTCACTTGCTGTCACACCAGGCACGCAAGATTCAAGCCCATTCCTGGGCTGCGGAAGTCTGGAAACTCTGGTCTTGCTTTTCAAAAGCAGCATTCTGACATCGCAGATATGACTCTGGCTTGGTGTCAGCCAGCTCAGCCACCAGCATCTCTTATCTGGGGGTTCACAGCCCCACTGTTCCACCAATGCACTGCTGCCCAGACCCCTTGGTTCCTCCAGCCCTTGGGTCAGAGGGCTCTGCTCATGCCTTCCCGTAACAACCCCAGCATCACATCTCCTGGGTTGCACCCAGTGGCCCCAACCCTTCTCTGACATGACATACCTTCAACAAAACCACCCTGCTCCGCTCCCACAGTGACTGCTTCCACCCACACCTTCTCTTCACCTCCAGTGGCATGGGAACAAGCAAATGCCTTCCTGCTCCCGGTCATGCCATGCTCCCTGTGCTGCCAGCTAGAGGTGCCCCAGGATGGTCTCCTTCTCTCCTGTTCTACCCAGTCGGTCTTGTAGTATCTTGGGGCACTCCCACCTGAGGGAGATGTGCCTTTGTGCCCAACCCAATGCAGCTCCTTCACTCCACACTGGGGCTAACCATGCTAGCATCTCCCACAGCTTCAGCAGGAGCCAGGCTGAGCTGAGAGTAAGATCCGTCTGTGGCAGAGCATGTCTTGGTCCTGGGCAGGGGGAGCATGAGCCCTCCCTTCCATAGGGACCTCAAAATAGAGTTAGGGCAGCATTCATTGCCCAGTAGAGGCAGAAGGAGGGGATTTCAGGGTCAACTGCCTGGACACCATCTTTCTGCATGCTCTCAGCTCCACATAACCCCTAGCCCTAGAGTCTCCTACTAGGAGCTCCTAAGGCAGAGCCTCCTGATAACCGGGCTGTAATGCTGCTGGCTGCATGGAAGTCCACAGCCTTCATCAGTAACCCATAGCCCCACCAGCTCACCCACCCTGGGCATCAGAGCAGAGCTGTGAACCCTGCAGCAGGGCTGGGGAGGTGGCAGAGGCAGGGACCAGCTCCCAGCACCCATAATACACCTGCACACACTCCCCCCACCTTTTCACCCAAACAGGGAGGAAACCAAGCCCTGGGGAACCCCACACTCACTCAACCAGGAGCTCTCTACAGGATGGATCCCTTACTGGGATCAGCACTGTGTGGAACAGTGTGGGAGCTGCAGAACTGTGTATTCCCATTGCGGGAACAGCACTTGGCCATATCCAGCCCTGCCCATGCTATGCTCGGCCAGGAGCATCAGGCACTGGTATTCCCCCTCCTTTGGGGGCAAGAGGCTCACAGCCCCCCCTCACCCCTGCTGCTTGGAGGAAGCCCTATGCTCAGGCACAGAGCCAGCAGCCTGGGTAATTACAGATGCTTAATTAGTGACAGCAGGGCATTTTCTTAACAAAGCAAATTAATTACAGGCAATGTGCTGCACTGGGAGCCGAAGGGACACTTGGGTTGGCACAACCCCACCCCACGGATGCCAGCATGTCCCACGGGGATACAGCATGGTGCCGAGCACTGCAGGGCCCTCGTGGCTTGTCAAGGACACATTGTCCAGCTGGGACTGGGATGTCACTGCTGAACTGGAGCTTGTCCCTCTTATGCAGTCCTTATGCAGTCACCTGGGTTTGGTGATGGACTTCGTGACACCCAGTGCCTTGGGGTGGTTCAGGGGGAGGAGGACAACATGCCCAGTAAAATGCACTATTTTGATGCATTTTGCTGTGCACGTTGTCCTCCTCCCCGTGAGCCACCCCAAAACTGTCAGTACCTTAGGGCACCCACTCTCGGCACCCACAAGATCTTCAGGGGTGGAGGCCAGGGACGTGCAGGAGAAGCCACCAGGGTGCAGGAAGCTCACTGCCGCTGCTCCAGCATGTCGTAGTACTCTGCAGAGAGAAAGCAGGACCTGGAGGGCATGGAGCAGGAAGGGCTCAGCCCTCATCGGGACATGTGGGAAGGTTGATGTATGCCTGGGGACATCTCCCATTGAAGGTAGGTGTTACGGGAAGAACTTGTCCTCACCTGATGATGGTGGGACATTGGCTCCTACGGTCCCTGTGGCGCTAGGGGGTGGAGGAGGTGGCACTGCGCTGGTGGAAAGGACAAAGGACAGGAGTAAATGCCAGCCCTCTGTGTCCCCTCTGGTGCCAGAGGTGCTGTCAAACCAGGGGCTGTAGGACACCTATGCACAAAGCAGCACCCTTGCTACTCACGGCTCCCCATCCTCTGCTGCTGTGTCCTGGTAGCGCACGACCACCGGTCCCACAGCCCCAGCTGGGACCGGCCATGCCAGGATGGGAGTGGGACTGGTGTAGGGGACGTAGTGGTGGTGGAAAACCACGGCCTCCTCTTCCTCTCCGGTCTGCAAAGGCACCATGAGTGGCTGTGGGGAGGAACAAAAGGCAAAGAGATGCTGGGCTGATCTCAGCAGCTGTCTTTCTCAGGCTCAAGACAGGATCAGTCACAGAGCGATTGAGGCTGGGACCTCGGGAAGCCAACCACTCCAGCCCCTGCTCCAGCTGGGGTGCCCAGAGCAAGGTGCCCAGGGCCAGGTCCCGGCAGCTTCTGGAGGCTTCCCAGGAGGCCCCCACAGCCTCTCTTGTGCCAGCTCTGCCACTGCCAGGGCACAGAAGCACTTCCCAGTGGTCAGAGGGCACCTCCCGGGCCCCGCTTCATGCCCAGTGCCCCTGGGCCTGGTCTGTCCTCCCTGTGGGGATTTACAGGCATGGCTGGGATCCCTGCAGCCTCCTCTCCAGGCCGAGCAGCCCCAGCTCCCGCAGCCTCTCCTCCCAGAGGAGCTGCTCTGGTCCCCCCACTTTCGTGGCCCTCCCCTGGGCTCTCTGCAGCCTGCCTGGCCTCTCTGGTGCCAGGGACCTAGCAGGAGGCCCAGCACTGCAGGTGCAGAAGGGCAGGATCCCCTCCCTCCACCTACACGCGATCCTTCGATCCTTTGCCTGGTGCAGCTCGGGCCACCACCAGCCTTCCTTGCTGCAGGGCCCGCTGCTGGCTCCTGCTCAGCTCGGGCCGCCCCTGGCCCCCCAGGGCCTTTCCTGCAGAGCCACTTCCCGGCTGGGTGCCCCCTCAGCACTTCTCATGCCTGAGCTTCATGAGGTTCTACATGGAGAAACAATATGGGGGCATTGCAACCTGAGATAGGATCCCAAGGTGCTGCCCATGGCATCTGAGCATTTAGCAGCCACATGCAGGGTCCATTCTCCTCCAGTATAGTGAATTGGTGAGTACTGGGAGGACGTGCACGAAAGATGCCAGCTGGCAGCGAGCAAGGCAGCTGCCCGCATCCCACCAAGAAAGCAGCATTTGTTTCCCCCCACGGAGATGAAATGTTTCATATAATTTTGGTTCGAGATAGACTTTTAAATGAACACCCTCGCAGAGCTGTTCTGCCTAATGAGCAGTGCTCAGCCTTGCTGCCCAGCCCAGCCCTGCACCCTGCCCACGCCTGGCGGACCTCAGTTCTTCCCAGCTGCACTAAATCCCCTCCAAGCAGCCTGGATATGATCCATGCTGGGGGTCAAACCAGCCCAAAGAGCCCCAGACCCCCCAGAAGCTGTAGAGGGCTGTGAACACCCAGCAGCTGCACTTCAGGGGTCCCATGCTGCTATAAAATGGGACCCAGGTGCTATCCACCCTCCTTGCCCCGTACCTGTACAGCAGCTGGAGATGGCCCGAACCCAAAGGACGTCAATGCCGACATGGCCAGACTGTTCATCACCACCTGGTGCATTTGGGAGTTTTGAATCATCATCAACTCAATTAAATCTGCCGGAGAGTAAGGGGCTCTGCGTCAGAGAGGGATTAGAGCGAGGGCATGGGAAACAGCCGCCGGCTGAGCGGTGTGGATGCAGCCCCCATAGGTCCCTGCTGGGATGGGGTGGCACCGCAGTTTGTCCCTATGCCAAGTACCAGGAGCCAAGCCAGACTGCCCCACACCCCAATTTGGAAGGCCTACATGGCATTTAAAAATTATTTTGCTTGGATAAAGCTTTAAAATAGACATAGTTAAGCCTTTCCTTATTTGCAAATGTGATTAAACATCTGGTCTGGCTCGACGAAGGCTGCTCACAAAAGGTGATTAGCAGTGCTGGAGGCAGCAGACTTTCCGCCCATTCGGAGGAGAATTGCTGCGGTCCTGGCTGTGCTCAGGGCTTGGCAAATCCTTCCTTGGCACCGGGGCAGCACTTCCAGGGAGCTGGGCAGTGGGCATGGAGCGGTGTGTGGGGGCTCATAGCTCAGAGACCCCTGGGGACTCATAGTCCCTATATGGACTGATGCCACCTCCAGTCCCAGAGCAAGTACCTATTGAGTAGGGCTCAGACCCAGGTGGCCATGCACATACGTGTCTGCATCTGAATCCCCTTTACTGGATGCCTGAGGCTTTAAAACATCCCCATTAAAACATTGACACATCCCCAATGAAACTTCACCATTTGCTTCAGGCATGAAGTTCCCCTACAAGGTGCCTGCAAACTTCTAGAGGATAATCTCCAAGACCCTGCTTTGTGTATGAGCTTCCCACACCAATTTGAAGCATGCCCTTTCCTCCATGTATTTTTAGACAGCTCAGCCTTCCCCCTCCCCACAGCATGGCTTTGGTCATAATTTGTCCTGGGAGCCAAAAATCCCTCTGGAGCTGGTACATGTCTCCTTCTGTCCCACCCAGAATGGCCAAAGATCCCGTATCACCCTGCCTTTCCCTGGTGATGCTCACAAAATGTTTGTTTGTTTGTTTTGTTTTGTTTTGTTTTGTTTTCCAAAAGAGGTCTCAGATAAAAAAACATCCCCCAGGAGCATTCCAGTGTAGTCAAAGCCAGCCCTGACTTCAAGTTTGGTAAAACCACTAAAAATCTCATCCTGTAGGGCAAAGACACCATCAAGTCAAGGTGTGGCCAGCCCTGTGAGGTTGCAGCCCTCCCCCCTTCCCCTCCCCCCACGTGTCACTCATGCTAAAGAGGCTGAAAAAAAAATGAAATTAAGATGGTTTTAACATGGGACTATACGATGCCTGTGGTCACACACCTTCCCGCAGATGTGGGGCTCTGGTGGGCTGGGCTAGGGTCCCAGGAAGCTGCTGGAGGATCACCACTGGCTGCTGGGACACTGGCACAGCGCCGTGGGGACATGGCACATGTGGGAGCTGAAAGGCAGAAGGGGAAAGAAAGCCCTGGGGATGGAGGGTCTTGGAGGAGGGGGCGGGGGGTGGCTTGGACTGACCCCCCTTTTTCCAGGAGTGCAGTCCTGCAAGCCTAGCAGATCCCCAGCCCTGGGGACATGTCCCCGTGGTGCACAGTGAGCACTTTGCTTTTTGCAGGGGGCATTTACATCTCACAATAAAATAAAATAAAATAAAATAAAATAAAATCACAAACCAGCGTTGCTGCTCCACACCCCACTGCCCACCTAAAACCACCACCCCATCCCCTCTCCTCCCACCCCAGCACATTTTCCCCAACATACCCTCGCAAACCCTGACTATCCCCTTTGCCCAGAGGCAGAGCTGTTCTGCAGGGCTTACCCCATGCGGGATGATGTAGGTCCCAGCCGCCGGGTCCCCCCAGACCTCCTTGGGGTCCCCTGCTGCCCCGACCTCCATGGCTCAGCCGAGCAGCACTGCAGCCGGCAGTTCCAGCTTGTTGCTATAGCTGCTGGGGCCAAACAAAGCCTCCGGCAGGTTTGGCAGCCACATCAGCGTCCCCACACTGCTTTTCCCCACTGTGCATCCCCAGGATACTCCCCACCACCACCAAAGGGGTGGGACAGAGGTGTTTTGTGATCCCCACCCCACACCCTGTGGTGTTTCTGGGCCTGCAGGACAATTGTCCCTGCAGGGAACAAGGGTTGTGGGTTCATTCAAGCTCTGTATACTGGTCCTAATGGCTGGGGAGCACTGGTCCCAGTGGCAGGGCTGCTCAGCCCCACTGCATTTCCACCAGCAACATCTCTTGGCTTCGGGCACATGCTTTTGGAAGCTTTCCTAAAAACCCAGGTCCCATGGCCCCGTGGTTTCCATCAGTGCTGGCTGTCGTGGGAGGTGGGAGATGGCTCTGCTCCTGTCTGCTCCCTGGCTGGGAGGCAGGGAAAAGCCAACAGGAGAACATGGAATGGGGGTCTGGTGGAATGCAGTTGCCTGTCAGAGCAGCCCTGGCTGCCTGGCTTGATCTCAGCATGCTGCCCCTTTGATTGGGACGTATTGAAAGGTCCTGTCAAGCGCTGGCAGAAAGCAGCGGGAGAGGCCGGAGGCAGCTGCAAAGCAGCAGCGTGTCCCTGCAGTGCTGAGCTGTTGCCTGCACCAGGGACTCAGGCTGGAGGAGCAAACACAGCCAAATGTCTACATGGGAGCACTGGGAGATGGGTCTGGGCAGTGCTCAGGGAAGGCTCATCTCTGCAGGGCTTGGCAGTGCCTGCCATCGGATGCAGTGCCCTGCCAGCACACCGTGGCTGTGGGGTCTCTGGGATGAAAGTCCTTCCACTCCATGGGATGTCCCTTGGTCCTCAGAGGCAGCGTGCTCCCATGCATGACCAAGGCACAGTGCTGCTGGGGACATCAGTCAGGTGCTACCGCAGATCTGGTCCCCATGGACCACTTCCCCCTTCTGCAGTGACCAGCCACAGTACAACCCCCACACCTCTGCCCCATGCCAACTTGGCATGCAAACCCATTGCAAGGAAATCTTCTCCCCAAATGCCCCAACCTCCAGCTGTCCTCAGATATCTTTCTTCCACCTCCATGAGCTCCAGGACTGCTCTTCTGGGTGATTATTTCATCAATATAAAATCCAAAGTCCCCGCTGTCCCTAGCATATAGGTCTGGGAACATTTCCCAGGAACCCAGCCTGGAGCCAGCCCTGTTCATGAAGAAGGAACAGATCTCACCAAAACCTCCTGTCCTGCCCCAAAACAGCACCAAGACACCTCCAGATGGGCAGAAGCACCCACTCTGAGGTTGGCTGCCTTAGCCCCCAGCCCTTGGCTCTAACCAGGCTATTTTCTGCTTCATTACATTTTGCTCCGTGCTCCTAATTTCTCCGGGCCCCTCTGGATTATTTCACTGCCTTTTGTTATAGCTCCCAAATTCACATTATTTGCACATTTAATTACCGTGCTGATTACCCCCTGCTTCTGGCAGAGCCTGGTGTGCTCTGAGCAGAGCCCGGGTATCCGTCTTGTCGGTGCTAATATTGTTCTCGTCTGTAGGAAGGACTTGAGCACTGGAGCAAAGGGCTGAGCCATTTGCAGCATAAGAAGAATTTCTGCCGTGTTGGGAAAACAAGGGGATGTGGTGTGAATGTTTTCAGACCTCACTGTGGCAGCCTGAGCCCCTTTGGGGGTCTTATTGACTGTTCTTTGTCCATAAGTGTGGGTCTAGTGCAACCCACAGCCCTGACGCATCTCGTGCAGCACCGCAGGGCAGGGCAGAGGCTGGGGCTCAGCTCTGGGCAGGCCGATGCTCATCTGCAGCCAGTCACCGCAGCACGTCCCTTTCTAAGTCCCCCAGCACATCTGTCATGAAGAGAGGAGGTCTGAGCATCGGTGGCAGCAGGAGATGCAGGCACCATGCACCCACCCACGCCTGCCAGCTCGGCTTTCTGTCTTTAAAACAAAGCACCACAGAATTAGGGCTGCAGGGATCGGCGCTGGGGCAGGAGCGCTCATGGCCATGTGGGTGATTATAAAGTTCTGGTGGTGATGGACGCCTCTGTCCCCAGTAAGAGCCACCCTGATGAAGCCTACCCCTAGACTGAGGCATGTGCCACAAGACACCCTTGAGGATGGTCAGTGGATGTTTTTATTAGCACCCCTCTTTTTGGCAGCTCCCAAGCCCTTCTTGTACTGTGAATCTAGATTTCTTGGTCTGGAAAGCCAAATCAAAATCTTCACCCTAATTAAAGCCCAAGGACAGGACTTCAACCCCATACCCTGCTTAGGGGAGGGCTCCACAAGCAGTGCCCCTGCCACTGGTGCAAGCAGGGGAAGATGCTGCACCAGGCCTCTGGAGCAAAAGCAAGGCAAGCCGGCCCCTCTGGGATGTCCACTGCTCTCTGCATGAATCCATGCTCACAAAGCAAGCAATGAAAGCACCATGGCTTCGACAAGCTTGGGTGAACCAGCCAAGCAGTGGAACATGGAGAGCCGGGGCATGACAGATGGCACCAGGCTGGGAGCGGCGCTGTGCCTGGATGGGCTGTGCTCCCCTACACCTAGCAGCAACAACTGGGATGACTGGGGAGGGCGGCCAGCATGCAGCACGTCCCTCGTTTCATCCCCAAATTGCAGCTGGGGCAATCCCCCAACGTGAGGAGACAGACAGCAGGCAGCAGGCTTTGCCTAAGACTCATGAAAGACAACGGAAGCCAGATGGAGGCAATGCATCCTCCTCTGTGCACTGGGCATCTAAACCACCCGACCAAAACCCAGTTTGTCACTGCACATCAGGACAAACCAAGGACATGCAGTGAGGCCTCAGCAGGGGCTGTCCCCTGTGCGCTGTGTCACATAATCACACGCACCTCTTGGGGCGGCTCTGCAGGTCCAGGAGCATGACTGGGTGGAAGGATCTAACTTTGAAGCCCAGTTACAAATAATAATAATAATAATAAAATAACATTTTCCTTTCCAGGAGGTCTTGTTCTGAGGTCTCTTCCAAGCCATCATCCAGCCACCGTGGTCTCACTCAGCACTGTCACTGGCAGGTTCCTCCCAGAGCCCAACACTGAGCACGAGGCTGTTGGCAGTGGCAGGGGACGGGGCTGCCTGGGGAGGGGCAATTCACAGCCCCCAGCATGCAGCAAGGGTGCTCTGCAGCCGCCCCAAACCTCAGCCGCTCCTTCCCACCCTGCAGACCAAAAGCAGACACCTCCAAAACTTGGCTGCTCCCCTCTGGTGACAAGCCCTGGTGACTTTGCCACCAGATGGCACCAAATAAACCAGCCCTGTGGGGACACGTGTGGCTTGGGGCCACCACGACCAGCAGGCACAGCCTGACTTCACCCTGCTCCTTCGCCCCCATCTCCACCAGCACAGCCCGGGATTATTTTCACCGGTTATAATTTTATTTGGTTAAAGCAGTGTCTGACAAGGCAACCTCCCACTGCTTGTTTACGTGCTGTTGGAAAATTAAATGATTAAAATTGGGTGTTTGCATTTTGCTGGAAACTATTAGAAGGTAATGAGTCTGGCCAGGTCCCGGAGGCTTTATGTGTCAATATAACTGCAGGCTCAGCCTTTGCTGCTCTGTGCCTGTGAGAGCAGCGTCGGTCACTCCTAATAATGTCGTACAAGTGGTTTTAAATATTAAGAGCCCGTTTCCTTCATTTGCATTTTAGGGGTATTTAAATTACATAGCAGTTATTTGAAAGACAAGGTGAATTATTCCACTAAAGCTTTTCCTGAACCCTCTTGCCATTCCCCCCGATCCTGCCCCGGCACAAGGGATGGCACAGCTCCCCTAGCCCCCTGCCTTGCTCTAAGAGCACTGAAAATGGTGAAGTTTGGGTCAAAATTCCCTGTGCTAAAGGGGCTGGTGCTTTCCAGCATGGAGCTGAGATGTAGATATATATCCATGGAGAAGTGCCCAGGGCATGGCTGGCAGGGATGCTGGGCATTTTGTGCCACCTGCTCTGCTCTGCACCCAGCATTCTGGTAGCACCCAAGCACCAAGATCACGAGCCCAGCCCAGATTAAAACCCTCTGTTTTGCACTTTGCTTGGGTTTCATGCAGATTTCTGGAATACAAGGTGCCCTGTCCAAGGACTTTGAGCATGACTGGATGGGGCTGAGTTAAATTTATCCTGCAGAGCCGTCCGCTGCCGGCTACACACCCATCTTCTAGCCCTTTCTGGCCTTTCCCCTTTCTGGAAAGGGGACCAGGGGTGTCCCAGGCCATGCAGGTGAGTAGGTGGGATGTGCAGCTGCCCACAGAGCCTCCCATGCACGCAGGGTTTGAAGGAGCATCCCTGCACCATGTGCATGCACCCATCCAGCAGTGCACACGCGTGTCGGGGCATGTGTTTGCACATGAGAGTGTGCACCGCTCTAGCACCACGATGTCCCCTCAGGGCTCCTCTAGCCCCAGGCAGAGCTGGCTGTGGAGCAGCGTGCCCCTCAGCATGCCCCCTGCACCCCACCCCGGATCAGTCCTGTCTGCACCCCCACTTCCCAAAGCCTTTGGACATTGGGTTTCCAGCTCAGCTGCATCCCAAGAGCAGGCAAGAGGACTCTGCAGCCATCCCAGTGCATGCCCGTGGGCACAGCTGGGGGGGTGCCAGGTATCCGAGGGGTGCAGATAAGAGGGTGCTGGGGGCTGGACCATGGCAGTGCCAGGCTGGGCGTCCCCCCC
>CM021791.1:947178-1078650 GCA_011076525.1 Nettapus auritus | reverse complement strand
AATAATAATTAATTAATTAAAAATTGGTGTTCATTTCACATGTTGTGACTAACAAGGAAAGAGGAGAGAAAAGGGTGATTGTATTATCATGCAAAAAGAGAAAAGAAAAAGAAAAAGAAAAAGAAAAAGAAAAAGAAAAAGAAAAAGAAAAAGAAAAAGAAAAAGAAAAAGGAAAAGGAAAAGAAAAAGCTGTTGGTGCTTTGGGGCTTTATTAGGAGAGCAATGGCATCAGCTCGTTTCCCACATGGGGAAACTGAGGCACGGCACAGCCTTGTACCTGCTGCGGTGCTCCAAAGCCCTGTGAGCTTTCTTGGTGTTTTGCACAGCAGCCACCACCAAAATGCATTTTGCAGGCCAGGAATTTCCTTGCATATCTTGCATTCAGCAGGAAAGGGAAACAGAACTTCCTGGAGAAGGCGAAGGTGCTGCAAAAAGCAGCCAGGCCAGGACAGGGACGACAGGACTCAGCCAAGCGATGCTTTAATTCCCATATGGCCCACTTGCCCATCCTCATGCATCCCCTGCATTTCTGGGAGCCACAGGGTGTGCTTTTTCACTGCCTCATCACTTCTGCTAACAAAACCAAAAGCTTGAAGGAGGAAGGAGGGGGAAGGATTAGCCATGCCTGAATAGGTGTTTTTTTTTTTTTTTAATCTTTAATTACATGGTTCTCTTGCATCTGTCCTGCTGATGGGGTTGGCCCCTCTCCTTTTAAAGCCTCTGCACGGCGTGTGCGTCTGGGCAGAGCGGTGCCCTTAAGCATCACTTGCTTTTGGAGGGAATTAGAAGTAATTGCGGCGGTTCTTTATGATGTTTACAAGTCAAACAGTAGAAAGCTAAGGAAATGTCAGGGTCTGAAAGCACAGCTACGTAGATAGGCTCTCCTGGGGCTGGCTGCAGTAGAAATAGTGAATATCGGCTGGTTTCCTGCCTGGTCAGGCTTTTTAATGCCCAGCGTCCTGCCGTCTGTGCATTCCCTCCCCAAGGTGCGAGCGACGCATCCCGACTGCTCTGTCATCCTCTATTTCCAAGAGCAAGAGGCTGAGTGCTTGGAGATCATCAGGAGTGAAAGCCAAACGCCAGCCCTCCCCTCCACCCCCGGGCAGCAAGGTGAGCGTAGCCCTCCCCACATGCAAGCACATTTTCCTAGGGAGAAAGGGGAGGATGTGCTATGGGGAGCTTTGGATGAAAGTCCGTGGTAGAGGGGTTGCAGCATCCTTGGAGAACCCTAAAATGTGCTGCTGCAGGGAAAGAGGGGGCTGAGATGGCAGCTGGGGGGGTACGGGTGGGCAGGGAGCTGCAAACAGCCACAGGGGCAGAGGCCCTCCACGTTTATGGCATGTGCAATAAAAGGATGGCATAGTTCTGCCCCAGGCAGAGCGTCCTGCCCCAGATCTGCCCCAGACCGAAGCAGAAGCATTGGGCACGGGCACCACAGAGCCCTGGCCCCTACCACAAGCATCACACAGCACGGCGCCCCTTCTTGCCTTGCTAATTCAGTTAGTTTCAATGCAAAACATGTTTTGAGCAACTTAATTTTTACATATCCGGGACTTTTAAACTGATTAACTAATTGAAGAAAAAAAAAATAAAATAAAGTGCTGCTTTTTTACATTTTTTTTTTTAAACTGCATTTCAATTTCCATCCAAAAGCAGCTTGGCTCAAATTCTGGATAAAAATTATCACCTAGTGAATAAGAAATGCGTCATTCAATGGATCTCATCTAATACAAATGTAAAAATGAAGCATCTCAATAAATGCATGTTAAGGTGCATAATTGCTTAAGTAACTGTGCAGAGATATAACGTATCCTCCTGCTTAGCAGGGAAAAGCCAAGTTGATTGGAAAAGGTCCGTTGTGCAGCCCAGATCATGCCAGCAAAGGAGAAGGAATCTCACTCTAGGAAAATAACCAAGAGGCACGATTAATTAAATTCAGTGTTTAATCCCACGTTTCCTGCTTGGCTGCAGCCTCCGCTGCCCACCTGAACTGAATTTATCCCTTCCCTTTGCTTGCTGGTACCACTGTGGGGAGTGTCCTGCTGAGAGCTGGCATAAAGTCCTGGGGGGATGCTGTCCTGGGCATGGTGGCAATATAGCGAGGACCAGGACAGGGACCTGAGGCTTCAGCATCATGCCAGGGAACCCACCTTGAAACCTGCTTAGAGAACACTTTTACAGTGCTTTTTCTTCCAAGCGTGTTGTGGTACTTGTGGTGTTCACTGCAGAGAGGTATTTGGGAAGAAATCACCCCCCTGTGAGGCTTCTGCAGATCTCCAAGTGCCGGTCGGAGCAGCACAAAACAGGGCACCAGCCCTGGCACATCCACATACAATTAACCAGTGGAAAAGCTGAGCTGCAACTTCCCATCAAACAGCATTTTGATGGAAAAAGCTCCTTTCTGCCATGTCAAGAAGAACGCCATGAGGATAGTGTTTTGCTCAGGGAAGTTTCAAAAGCTGATGAACTAGGATGCTTTGGGGCAACCCAAACCACAGCCGTGCACTTTGGCTGGCGGCAGCCTGGGGACAGCATGTGGAAGTGGTGGCTCCTGGGGACACTGTGGGGACACCAAAGCCACAGCAGCCACCTGCAGGCATGGGCAGATTTGCTGCTGGTTTTTCTGCCCACATTTTTTTGCTCTGTCCTTGCAGAAGTTGCCTCCATCACCTCTTCTCCATGGGAACGTTGTGCCCATTTTCCACAGCACTTAGAAATGTGTTGTTTTTTTTGTTGTTGTTGTTTGTTTGTTTGTTTGTTTGTTTTGGATGCTGCAACAGCCCAGGAGAGGCAAACAGAGTGGGAAAGTGGGATTTAAACTTTTTCCCCCGATCCCAGTGCCTTTATTCCCTGCAGAGCTCCTCTGGTTCCCGACCAGGCATCTCACAGCTCTCACCACTGCATACAGCAAAAGATGCATTTATACAGTGGGGCAGACACATCCAGGTGCTCTGCACCAACCCCCAAAAACAAAGCAACCCCTCTCAGCAGCAGTCCCAGCAGGCGACAAATGAAGACGTACCTCAGTGCTGTAATGCCAGCCCTGCAAAGCCCTCCAAGCCTGGCCAGATACCCCCAGCCTGCCTCACTGAAATCAGAGAAAACTAATTAGACATGTCTGAGTCCCAGTTCCCTGGCTGGGAATAGCAGTGGCTCCAGGTTAATAATGTATATCTCCAAGGTTAATCATGTACGTGTGTGAGGAGGGGAGCTGTCCTGGACGTGTGATGTCTGTGTCTCGTTCTGCTGCGCTTCAGCACTAATTCTTCAAGGCCCTGCATCTGCTCCACTGTGCTCCTTTCCAAGGCAATTAGGGAGTCATTTAAACCCTAGATTAGTGCTAAAGAGGGGAGCACAATGTGGCTAATTGCCCTCCAGCAAGTCTAGTGGTGCTTTCTCCTTTCTTCCTCCTTCCTCCCCTCTCTCTGCCTCATCCCCTCCTATGTCCTGGCAACTTTTTTGCAAGTTCTTAGAGGAAGGAGCACCTCTGGTGGCCCTGCTGCTCCTGGTGTGATGGGACCCTCCCCAAGGGCATCCCGTACAGAAATGAGGCTGCTGACTCCCCCAGGACCCTACAAATCCTCCTGTTGCATCCCCTTCACCAGGCAGGACTTACAGGGGTGGCACTTTGCGCCCTCCCTGCAGTAGAAATTCAGCTCAGGAAACCTGCATTATTTCAGGTGCCACCAGGGAGTTCCTGGCCCATCCCTGCACCCTTTGGGTTGTTCCCAGAACTGGGATGCTACCGGTTCCTGCCGGGTACAGCAAGACCTGGTGATGGCCAGCCGGTCCCCGTGTTTATGTGGGGCTGGGGCTTTCCCCCCACAGCACATCCCCTGATCGTCCCATCCCTTCCTAGGCTGCCAGACGGCGTGGGACGGAGTGAGCTGCTGGCCAGCTGTGCCTGTCGGTCAATCCCAAGCCGTCGCCTGTCCCGACATCCTCCACGTCTTCAAGAAGTCCAAAGGTGCAGGGCTCTGGCCCCAGATGCTCATCCCCACTCGCGCAGATCCTGGTGCCACCCTACCCCTTTCCTCTCGTCCCACAGCTCCCGTCCCCTCCTAAAACTTGATGCAAAACACAACCCAAGAGGGGGGTGGATGAAAGCAGAGACACAGGGTGCTGCCACACCAGGGATGTCCCCAAGCCCTCTCATCACACAAAGGATGTTTTCCCTTGTGGGCAGAGCACTTGGGGGCATCATCCTCCAGCTGGGTGGCACTGGGCCAGTCCCCCAGCTGCTTGTGCGCTTCTTTCCCCATCTGCAGACTGGACTAATGCACCTGACATGCTCAGTACTGCCCCGAGACACACTGGTGAAAAATATAGCACAAAATCATGATTATTTCAGGGCCAGAGCAGGCGCTGCTGCCGTGGGAGCAGCTGCCTCCATCCATCTCAGAGGCAGTGGAGTGCAAAGGAGAGCACCCAAATAGCCACCGTGTGCTCCCTTGTCTGGGTGTTGGTGAATGCTTGCTTTAGGGGAAAAAAAGGGAAAAAAAAAAAAAAAAAAGCTTAGAGCTTAGGGGAAGTTTGATGAATGGAGAAGTCCCCATCTGCCCTTCCTTCCCTCCCACTGTGGGTAGCCACGCTGGTTTTAGCACCCTGCCCTGTCCTGCCCTGACAGCACAGCACTGATGGGATGTGCTCATGCTCCCATGGTGCCCACTGCCCCTCGCTGCCAGTGCAACCACTGGTGGGCGTCCTTCTGGGAGATGATTTAGGCACCATCCTGGAGCTCAAGGTGTGGGTGGACATTTTGGAGGTGCTGGTGCAGAAGCTGGGGGTGGCACGAGGGGCGATGACGCTCTTGTGAGGTCCCATCCTGCCGCTGCAGCGCTGATCCAGAGGAACTGCACCGAGGCAGGATGGAGCCTTCCCAGCCCACCCTACTACAACGCTTGTGAGCTGGAGGACATCAGGAGTGGCAATGACACCGAGGCCAAGGCAAGTGGGTTCCGTGCTGTTGGGGTTATTTTGGTGGCCTTGTCCTTGTCACTTGGTGGGATCAGAGCTTGTTTGCATGGTTGCAAAAGGCAAAGGCTTCACCAACTCCCTGTCCATCACAGATGAGACCCCCAGCCTGTGCCACCTCATTCGTTTGGTGCTTTCCCTTCCAGAAAGGCTACTTTGTCACCATGAAGGTGCTTTACACCTGCGGCTACTCCACATCCCTGGCAGCCCTGTTCCTGGCCATTGGCATATTCTCCTGCTTCAGGTAGGGCTCGGCACTGGCTGCCCCATGAGTTGGAGCTGGAGGTGAACGGTAAGCAGAGGATGGCTGCTCTCCACCTCTCCCCTCCCGGTGCTGCCAGCACCATCCCTGCACCATAGATGACTAGGGACAGGCAGACATAAAACCCTCAGGCTGCCTTTTCTTCGCCTGCCTGGACAAGGTACATCTCTTCCACCCATAGGAAGCTGCACTGCACCAGGAACTCCATCCACATCCACTTCTTCACCTCCTTCATCCTGCGTGGGGCCGCTGTGTTCATCAAGGATGCTGTCCTCTTCTCAGATGAGTCCATCGACCACTGCACGATGTCAACGGTGAGGTGCTGAGCCCTGCACAGGCACCACGTGTGCTGGCTGCAGCAGATTTAGCACTGCAAAGAGGGACATAGAGGCGAGTATCTCTGGAAAAGGCCTGGTGGACCTCGGGAGGTTCACAACAGCATATCTGGATGGATCCTGTCTGTGAGAGAACATGTTCTTGCCCTCAAAGCCATCCCTGGTCTCCAGGAGAGCTGTAGCTCTGCTCAACCCCAGCAGAGCTCATGTGCACGCAAACCTTGCAGCTCCAGATATGCAGGTTTGGGGTTGCCAATAAGAACAGAAAGGACACAGATACGACATCAAGGACACCCACAAATACAGGTTTCTAAAGGTCCTACAATAACTGCATAGTCCATGGGCCAAGCTGTGCAAGGTGCCAGGCTGGAGCAGTGCAGAATCCCTGGGCTGCACTAGAAGGGCACCACGGGCCTCCTCAAGGAGGCAGACGGGAGGCCAGCTGTCCCCTGTATCCCCAGGATGGGGTCTGCCTCCCAGCCAGCACCGCTGAGCTTTTCTCCTCCCCATCCTCGCAGGTGAACTGCAAAGCAGCCATCACCTTCTTCCAGTACTCAGTCCTGGCTAACTTCTACTGGCTGCTGGTGGAGGGCATGTACCTGCAGACCCTCCTGCTGCTCACCTTCACCTCCGACAAGAGTTACATCTGGTGGTACATCCTCATCGGCTGGGGTGAGTGCCCCCCCCCCCCCCCCCCCCCCAGTACATCTGCCCCTTCCAGCGAGGTCCCAGCAGTGCAGAACCAGGCAGTCACTGATCCCGAGATCATCACTGATCCCCAGCCATCACCCAGACAGCTCCACTGGTGCCAGACAAAGAGACTTCACAGCATCTGCTGCCCACCCATCCTGGATGTGATCGGGATGAGGCACAGGCAAATCCTTCCCACTCCCCTCCTCTACCTGGGGCTGCAAACAGCCGTCCCAAGAGCTGGGTGCAGGAGCTGGCAGGAGGATGGCCAGGAGGTGACACACACACAGGAACCCTTCTGCCACCTCCAGGGCCTCAGGCCTGGCTCTGACATGGGTTTAGGGTGGCAAAGGATGGAAGAGAGGTGCCCAGAGCCATGGGGCGATGCTGCATCCCTGCCTGGGTCCTGTCCTTGCAGGTGTCCCCATGCTGACGGTGTGCGTGTGGGTGGCCACCAGGCTGCAGTACGACAACCATGGGTAAGAGCAGCCACCCCTCTTCTTCCTCCAGGCCAGCTTGGCCGTGTGTCCCCTGTGCAAGTCCAAGGGGACAAACCTCTTGCATGGGAGGCTCAGGAGGGCAGAACTGGGGCAGTAATTTATTTTAATGCTCGTTCTATTTTCTGGTGGGGTACAAAGACACTCTTGCCAATGGGGTGAGAGGCTGGAACCTGGGCTAAAAGGGAGCGGGTGTGTTTGTTCTCCTCTCCCATAGCTGCTGGGATGACTACACCAGCCGGTACTGGTGGGTGATCAAGGCTCCCATCCTCCTGGCCATATTTGTGAGTATGTCCCCACTCCAAGCATCCCAGGGAGCCCAGATGGATGCAGGGACCCAGCTGGGGCTCTGTGCAGATCTTGAGCCAAGGCTTCCATGGCAGGTGAACTTCCTCATCTTCCTCAACGTTACCAGGATGTTAGCGCAGAAGATAAGGTCCCCAGACATCAGCAAAAACTATAAGCAGCAGTACATGTGAGTACATAGCTCGGGCAAAGGGCAGCTCTCCTCACCCTGGTGTTTGGGATGCCCCAGGGCTCCCTGAAGGAAGGACCATCCCCGGGGCCCCCAGGTCACCGCAACCACCCGCACTCAGCCCCACTCACGCCGTCCCTCTCCGCAGGAGGCTGACCAAGTCCACGCTGCTCCTGATCCCCCTCTTCGGGGTGCACTACGTGGTGTTCGCACTCTTCCCCGAACACATCGGCGTGGATGCCCGGCTGTACTTTGAGCTGGTCCTCGGCTCCTACCAGGTGCAGATGGGGGAGATAGGCAGGTGAAATCCCAGGGTACCCATCCCATTCCATCCCATTCCACCCCATCCCATCACACCAGGAGCCCCCAGGATGTGCTGCTGGGGCTTGCATTCAATCCCATACCAGTGCTGCCCGCAGTAAGAGGCACAGGGGGTGCTAAATGCGGGCAGCAGATGAGCATAGAGGGGTCCGGCCCCTTCTCCTTGGTGTAACATGTTCTTCTGTGCTTTTCAGGGGTTCCTGGTGGCTCTGCTGTACTGCTTCCTGAATGGGGAGGTGAGTGTCGCCCCACGGCACACACAGCACCCACCCCTGAGCACCACTGACTTGCACGTGGGCACGCAGACACCCCCAGGGGCTCACCCTGCTGTGCTGATGCATGTGTGCAGCCGTGCCTGTGTGCGCACACGGCCATGCAGACATGGTCTCCTCTTTCTTGCACCCCAACTCCCCCCTCGATTGGGGTGCAGTTCCCACCCCTCCGCAGAGTGCTGGTGGGTGCCCCTGGAGCCATCACCAGTCCGTGCTGTCGCTTCAGGTCCAGGCTGAGATCAAGAGGAACTGGGGCAAGTGGCAGTCATCCATGGAGAGCAATGTCTTCAACCTGGCAACCCAAGACTTCACGGCGTGACAAGGATGGCGTTCAGGGGGAAATTCCTCCCCGAGGATGGCGGTGGTGGTGCAGCTCCATGAATACAGCCCCAAGAACCACAGTAAAAGGGGATTTGTAGGTTCTGGATCTTGCACCTTCAGAGGCTGATGCAAGCACCTATGGGGAAAGGCTCTGCCCATTTGGGTGCTGGTGTCTCTGGAGGCTTCCTGCTGATACGTGGTGGGGTCTCACCTGCCCAGAGCTCCGCTTGCAATTCACTCAGCAAGGCAAAGCATACTTCTCCTCCTTTTCTGCCCTGGGGCTGGCTAGGAAACGCAAATATTTTAAAAAGGACATCTGGCATTTTTCGTTTGGCACCAGAATGAAAACTGAAGTGGCCCCAGTGCTGGAGGGATTTACCAATGTTTTTTTCCCCTCCTTCTTTATTTACAAAATCATTTCCCTTAGGGGAAGATGCCTAAACATAGCCCCTGGCAGCCACCGTTGGGGGTGGGAGAAACAAATACAAAGACAAACCAAACCCAACAGCTCTCTGTAAGTCCCCGATGCTCTGGTGACTCACATTCTTCCCGTATTTCTGAGATGCTTCCCCTAATCCCATGCCTGTCACTTCGGCCACTCAGTGCCCAGCACCAGAGGGATGGGATGGTTTGCCAGGAACTGGTGGGCATTTGCCGATAAAATCTTATTCTGTAATCCAGCACTGCTTTTCAGAGGGTTGTTTGCTGCACAAACCCAGACCACAAACTCAGTGCCAAGCTTGGTAGCTGGTGGAAACCCTGCCATCAGTGGTAACACCTGGAAATACCTCTGCAGAATGAACATCTGTTTTCTGTATGCGTGGCAAAGCGTCCAGGATCTGGGCGAGGGGCAAGGGATGGAGATGACACAACAGGACCGCGGGGGGCATGCAGCTGGGCTGGGCTGGAGGTGCCGGTGTGCCGTGTCCCGCAGGCATCAGCTCTGCCCGGCGTCCCCTCTGGTCAGAGCCACCCCCATGCCGCAGCCTGTCCCATTTGCCCCACAAGCAACCCTCGCTCACCCCACGCTAAGCTCCTGCCTTGGCAAACGGCGTCTCCAGGAGCAAGAAAGGCCTCGGATGCCCTTTCCCAAACCTCCCCTGGCCGCGCTGCTTTCCCGAGACCCGAGCCATCCGATCTCAGCAGAGCCTCTCAAGCTTCCCGGGTTGTAATTTCTCTGCATAGCCACATGTCCTTCCTTAAATAAAACCCACGTATTGGCCCCTTTCCAGACTGCTGGATCTCCAGAGATCCCGCCTGCTCTCACGAAGAGGCATTGAGAGGGAAGCAGAGCCCCAGACCTGATTTGAGGTGATGGAGGATGCTCCGTTAACCAGCCCCACGGGCCAGCAGCATCCTGCCTCGCCAGCCAGGAACCCTCCCGAGGGGTACAGCAGCTGCCAAATAAATGCCTGCCTGCAGCCGCCAAGAGACCGCAGGTGAATAAACATCCCTCTCCATCATTAGCGAGGAAGATGAGGGCAGGGAGAGGAGGCAGACAGATTGCACCAGGGCTGGGGATGCTCGGAGGGAATGTCACCGTTGGCATAAAGCTTTGAAAAGCACTGACTTTTGCATGCATTTGCAGCTGCGGATGGGCCTTTTTTGGTGCTAAACCTGCACCCCAAATGTCTGGGGCTTGCTGGGCATCGAATCCGTGGTATCCCAGAGCACCGCGGTGCCCACAAAGGCAGGGCTCCACCTTGAGCACGGGGGGGGGGGGGGGGGGATGTGACCCTGCCGCGGGGACTTTGCGAGAGGTTTGCAAAAAGTTTGCAAAGCTTTTGCGTCTCTACCCGCTTCGTGCCCTGTACCTTCAGATTTGGGGCGGCTTTCCTCCGGCTCGGTGGGGCCGCGGCGTGGGGTGCCGCAGGAAGCGACCACCCATCGCCCACCCGTCGCCCACCGTGCCCTGGGGGTGCGGGCAGGGGGGTGCCGGGTGGGGGTGTTTTGTCCGGAGCCGGTGGGTGGCACTGCGGCCCCGCGCCGCGGGCACTGACACCGGATCCCCGGGACAGCCCCGGAGGCAGCAGCGGCCCCGCAGCCGCCCTCTGGCCAGCTCGGCCGGGGACCCCGGGCTCCAGCACCAAGGGACCCTACGGGCAGGAAGGTAAGGGGCCTCGCCGCTTCGGGGGAGCAGGCAGCCAAGTCCACACATGTCCCAAGGCTTCAGCAAGATTTGGGACCCTTCTGCCCGCCCCTCTTCGCAGCGATGGGGACAGGGGTGCTGTGCCTTTGCCTGTTGCTTCTTTCCCTGCTCGCATCCCTGGATCTGCCATGGGACGCCCGGCTGCACTGCTTGGGCACGCCAGGGTGCCCCGCAAGGTGCCCATGCTGAGGGTGCCCCCAGTGCTTCACCCGCTTCTTCATCCCCGCTCTGGGATGTCCCCAGTTCTGTGGTGTGGGGGCTTCACCCCGTTGCTGCAAGTGCCCCTTCCCCGTGGGTTGGATCCTGCCAAAGCTCAGCCCCGCAGAGCCCTCGCAGAGGCAGCAAGGATCTGGTGGTACAGAAGCATCAGGATGCACCCAGCACCCGCTGCTTGGGGGGAGCTGCAAGCGAAAGTACCTCAAACACCCATGGGTCCCATGGGCTGTGCCAGGCACTGCCCTTATCCCACCCTGTCACCCCAAAGGCACTTCTGCTGCTGGTTTTGTACCCACATTAGTGCCACAGGCATCCCGGGCACCTCAAGCTCCCATTCTGGTTGCAGAGAAGCAGCCGATCCACACAGGCAGAGCTGTGCTCTCCTGCATGCCCAGTGCCCTACTGGGCACCCCAGGGTGCCCCCAGCTTCCCGGAGCACATCTTGGAGCTTCCACCTTTGTATGCCCCCCATCAGGTTTGCTCTAAGCTGTACGCAAAGCAAAACACCCCATGCAGCTTGTAGGGGCTTCCCGGTGGTGACAAGGTTGGGCTGGGGGCATCTGGGGGCTGGGAAGGTGATGGGAATCACCGAGCGTCCCCCAAATATCCTGCTACGGCCAAGAGGGGAAGCGGAAAGTCCCCAGAGCCACAGAGGGAGGACATCCCTGTCCCTGCCCTCCACCACCGGATGCAGCAGGGCTGCTCTTTGGTTGTAGCAAACCCCTCAGAGCAAAGCCAGGGCTCTTCACCACCTCCTTCCTCTGGTTTTGCCTGCTCACTGATTTTGGGAAACTCACTGCTGGGTGATTTAGGACCAAGTGAGCATCAGACGGGTGGCACAGAGCTGAGAGGTGATGGTGAGTCCTCTCTGGAGCAGGGTGCTGGGTGGTCGATGCACCCCAAAAGGGATGAACCTTGCGAGATGGGCACGAACGCCCCTGCACCTTCCTCCCTGCCCTGGGTACCCACTGTGCCCCCCCATGAACCCCCAAAACATGCAAAGAGCACCCAAAATCCCTGTCATGAAAGGCAGAGCAGGATTCCCTTTAACACTGTCCCTGATCTGGATATGACCGGCAGGTCTGGCACAGCACGCATCAGGGGACACGGGGTCACGAGACGTGCTGGTGCTGAAGCAGGGCAAGCCCAGCACTGCGGCCATCGTGGGGTGGATGTGGTCCTGGGCACAGTCCAGGGCATGGTCCTGGACACCCTGCTCTGGGTGGCCCTCCTGAAGCAGGGGTTGGAGCAGAGGGACCCAGAGGTCCCTGCCAGCCTCGAGCACTTGGCGCTGTGGTTCTGTGGGGTGATCTGGTGCTGTGGTTCTGTGGGGTGATCTGTTGCTGTGGTTCTGTGGGGCTCGTGTGGGGCAGGAGCTGGGGCCCCTGGAGCAGAGAGGAGGAGCTGAGGCCAGCGCTGGATGCTGTGTGGCTGCAGTAACGCTGCCAAAGGGCTGGAAATTATGTTGGCAGTGGGGTTGGCACCGTGTCCCGTCCCCCGTCCCATCCTCCCCCTCGCCTTGCAGTTGTCTCTGCACTTTCCAATTGCGCGTCACTTTTAGGAGAGGTGAGGTGGTGCTGGCAGGGGTCCCTCGCCACCTCCCCACGCCCAATTTGGGGCCAGAGCAAGCCCGAGGCCACCTCAACATCTGGCACGTCCTGCTGCGCTGCTGGGGACACGCTGGGTGGCCACATCCCCAGCTTGGGGCATGGCCGGGTGGCTGTGGAGCACGGAGGGGGGGTCCGCTGGGCGATGCAGGCACCGCCACCCCCTTGATTGGCGCTGCCGGGGACGAATGCCACAGCTGAGACGTTGGAGGCTACCTGAAGGACCCCGCATGTCCTCAGGTTTCACTCATGACCATCTGACAGCAGCAGCAGCTGCTCTGCCAACAGGCACTCGCAGAGCCAAAGCCTCCAGGAGTCGAAGGAGAGGGAAAATCTGGGCCCGAAAGGTCTCTCCTTGGGATTTCGCTCTTTCTACCCAACGGTAAGTGCCAGATCCAGCTCTGGGACGATGCCAGGCCACCGGGCAGGGGCTTGGATGTCCCCAGGTTTCTCTTTCTGGCAGTGCAAGCGAGTGGCAGGATTTCACCATGGGGACAGCAAAGCCCCCGCAGTCGTCACCATTTCAGGAGCTCAGTATTCTGGGGGTTCGGGGTTTTGATTCCCCCTGTGCCAAAAACAGCCAGGAGCAGGGGGTAGAGTCCGCAGAAAAGGGCTGGCAGGGTGTGGGGACGTGGGTGTCAGCAGCCACCAGAGCTTCAGCAGCTTTATGGGATGAGAGGGGCAGTGGGGGAGGTGACGGGCCACCCGTTTGCAAGCTGCCGGCCGGAGGAAGAAAGCAGTGGGCATGGCTGAAAAGTCACAAGTCGCCTTTCTCCTGGCTTCTCCTGGAGATCTAAATATAAACCTTGGCCTGGCCAAGCCAAGGTTGAAGGAAAGGTCTGTGCAGTGCCTCGCAGTGTCCCCTTTCGGGAAGGCTCCTGTCCCCGCAGGGAGGCGGGATGCAATGGGACTGTTCTGCTGTGATACCAGGGACGCCGTGGTGCGAGGCCACAGCCCCTGGCAGCACACAAACCGGCAGCACCAGGGTGCGACTCAGCTCAGTTTTGGGGTGCACCCCTGCCAGCCCTACTGCACGGGGCTCCCATTGCTCATGGGACCACTATGAAACCCTGGTCTCTTTTTGGGGTCAATCCAGAGGCACATAGTCACCCCAGTCCCCCCACCCGTCCCACTCGGCTGGATCTGGGGCTGATTTGCAGAGCAAGGTCTGCAGGAAAGCGCAAGCATTTCCTCCCTGCCCACCCCATCACAAGGGGATGCAGCAAGCAAAACGCACTGCAAAATAGCGGACATGGCAGATGAGCATCACTTGCATAAAACCCCAGGGACGGCAGGATATGACCAGTCAGTCCTCAGCTTTACGGGAAAGATCCTGCATGTGAGGTTGATGGACCAAGGCTGCGAGCTTCCCCAGTCTGTTCTAGGAAAATGCCTGACGATGCCTGACGTAGCAACAGTTCATGGGGACAGGGCACGTTTACGGGAACTGGGGAGAGCACACAGTGTCCTGCTTTGACTCGATCATGCTAATATTTGCACAGCATTTGTTGTTTTCCACGCTGCGGTGTGTATGGAAGGGTCTGGTGAGCATCACCCAGGGCAAAGGGAGTGGGTCCATCTCCCATGGGGAAACCTTGCTGGGTTTGGGGTCGGAGAGAAACAGGCAGCAGGGAATGATGCCCTGAGCATTGCCTCTGTGTTCAGCAGGCTGCGCTAACGAGGTTGTTTTGTTTGGGGACAGGAAGGAGATCCTTTGGTGTAGATGAGGAAAGAGGAATATATATATATAGGAGGTATGGGGGTCTGATGGGGGAAAATGGGGGAAAATGAGCATCCTGTGGGATGCTGCGGGCACCCCAATATTGCAAACCCCACACGAGCACCAGTCTGGGGACCTGCTCCCAGTACCACTCACCGGTGCCCCCAGCATTTTGGCTGCCCGTACGTCTGCGGGCAGCAGCGCAGTGCTGGGGTCCCACTGGAGAGGGTGCGGGTCCTCGAGCCCACCTCCACCCTCCCTTCCCCCCCACTGTCCCCTCGCTGCCTTCACTGCTGCCATGCTCAGATCTTTTCCGAGGCTGACATGGGAGCTGCTGGCAGGGCCCAGAGGGAGGAGCAGGGCTTGGATGTCACCCGAGTGCCAGCAGTGGGCAGGGGCAAGTGCAGGGTCCCCGCTTTAACCCTCCCCAAACCTCCACCGCAGCCAAATTCCCCAAATAAACCCCAGCAGCCACCCATCCCCGGTGTCCCCTGTCACCCCCCCAGTGGGACGAGGTGGCAGCCCTGCTCCCCTGTCCAGGCAGGACAGGGTTAGTGCGAGTTGCTGCAGGATGTTGCAACCTCCTATTTCCATCTGTGGCCAGGAGAGTATTCGAGGACTTCGCAGCTTCCAGCCTATGCGTGTGCCACCCCCACCTCAAGTACATCGAGGTACCCTTGGGGGCAAAAAGGCATTAAAGTGCATGTGTTCAAGTAAACCCAGGTCAATAGCAACTGGTGAATATCATAAAATTAATTTCCACGCTGCTCATGGTGCCTGGCTTGGGAGCAGAGGCAGCTCTGCAGGGGCAGACGGAGGGGGAGAAGGGGTTCAGGTGCCCTGCGCGATCGCAGGGGTTGCATGAGACCCTGAGCAAGAGAGGAAAGCAAAAATCTGCCACGCTTTCTTCCATTTTAGGGTGGGTTAGGAGAAATGGCTGGATAGGGTTGGTCTATGCGAATCCCATGCAGGAAAGGGCAGAGCAGGGGCTCAGCCATAGTCCCAGGGGCTGGCAGTGGCATGCCGAGCACCAGGGCTTTGGCTCCCCAAAGCCAGCCGGGGAGGACAGGGACCCCTTGGTGAGCAGCTGGGCAGCAGCACCCTGGTTGCATTTGCAGGTGGCAGGTGGTATGCGGGGCAATGTATCACGTCCTCCAAGCAAAGCTGGGGAGTCCTTGTCCCAAAGCGCACCCCGAGGCAGCAAAGAAAAGATCTCACCTGCGAATCCAGCCTTTGGTGCATGCAGCTGTACCAGTGATGCCGGCGCTGCTTTAACAGGCGGTGAGAGACCTCAGCTGGTCCGCAATGGGCTAGGGGACCGCATTGAGGCTGAGGAGCACAAACTGGCTGCAGCATTGCTGACTGTCCTGGCTAGGCAAAGGCATTTGTCAGCACCAGCCTCGCTTGTTTTCCAAGGGCAGCTTTCCACAGACCAAGCCCTTTTGCTCAATTTTGGGCAAATCACAGCCTGCAGCACTTCACCCAGCTCCTCGGCATGAGGGATGCTGCTTGGAAGCATCCTGCATTGCCAAATATACTGAGAGAGGGGTAAAAAACCATGGTGGGGACAGCAAGCAGCACTGGGAGGGTGATGTTCATGGGGACCATTGAAAACCTCAGTAATGCGTAGTTAAATGCTGGCAAAAGAGGGATTATTTTCTTCCTTGCTCTCTAAGCCTGCCAAGCGTGCCACTATTTGAAAGCAGAGCAGGGGAAAGGATTTGTGTTATTCTTTTTATTTGTTTTACTGGTGTTACTTGCTTGTAATTAAGCCTTAACATCAGCTCCCTTTAAAACAGGGCAGCCTAAGAACTGTGAGCACACAATGGGCTGAGAAACACAGCAGCAGAGGAGACGCGGAGACCCACAGCAGGGTCGGGCAAATCGTTTTGCTTGCAGAATAAAAACTTGGAGACTTCGCATATCTTCCAGACAGGCTTTGCAAAGAAGTTACAGCCAAGCATTAAGGCATGCCCATATATCTGGGGATAGTAAACATCAGACTCTTAAATAGCATGTTATCGTCTTACAGAAAGGAACATAAACTTGTTTATAAAATGGCTAATTTTGTCTGGCACAACTGAGCGGTGTTTATCCTAGTTGCTGCTAGAAACTCATACAATCTCAAACACACTAATGCAGCTCCAGGCCCTGCTCTGCACGGCGTTAAATCACCCATGCGCGTGACTTAAAGCAAAGCTTTCCACCCCCTGTGCTTTCCCTGGGCAAAGAAAAACCACTTCACTTCAGATTTTTCTCAATTTTCCCACTGTTTTTTCCAAAACTCAGGGAAAATACAGTGGGAAGTAAACACCCCACAGGACTTTCTCAAGCCATGGCATCCCTAAAACCATTCCTGAAGGTGTTTTTTTTTTTTGTATCCAACTATCAAGCTTTGCAACAAGGAGCCATGTCACCCCTTGCACTCAGGCATCCCCCCCAAAAAAAAATTAAATGTCCCCAAGTTGAAACAAGACCCACGGCAGCCGATGGCTTTGCCTTCCTGGCACATGGCTCCCAACTCCTCCTGCGTCCCAGCCTGAACCAAGCAGGGTTTGGGAATGTTTGCATGTGGCCCTTCTGCTGTCCCCCGCGGTCCCTCCACTGAGCACTGTGGTGTATCGAGGTGTGAAAGGCAGCAGGGGACAAGGACACACAAACCTCGGGTGTTTAATCCCCGTAAAGTCCGTGGCTGTATACATGCCGTTGTGACAGCATGGAGCATCCACGTCCTTGGGCTGGGTTTGAACCAAATAGGTTTTTGTGGGGCATGGTGAGTCTGGCAGTGGCTGTCCCAACCCATGGTATTTTATTTTTTAAAGCTAAACCCTGGATTAACGCACACACGGGTGGAGTGGGGAGTGGCTATGTGGGTCTGAGCACACAGGATGCCCACCTGCTGATTCAGAACCTTCTATCTCCAGCCCGTGGACAATGCGCGTCCATGCCTTGCAAGTTCCCTTTGCAGCAGCTTTTGGCACCCATGTGGCTGAGAACCTGTCCCTGGGCCGTGACTCGTCCCCGAGCCCCGTGCTCCCAGCTGGGCCCCGCTGCATCAGCCATCCCACCCCGACCTCCTTGTGGGGATAAATGAACAAGGGGTGGATAGGGCTGGCTCATCCTGCTTGCAAGCAGCTGCTGAGTGCTCAGCTGGTGGAAGTGAGGTCTTCCGTGAGGTTTTGGGGTGCAGGCAATGAGGAGGGTGGTGGTGCAGAGTTGGGCACGTGGTGGGCTTGGATTGTGTGCATGGCAGGGTCTGGGGTCTGCTTTCCATCTCACCCAGCCCTTGAGCTGCTGGGTGCTGGTTTATCTACCCCTGTGTTAACTTCTCACAGCTATGAGCATGGGGGCTGCTACAGCTCTCCTGGAGCTGGCTTTGGTGCATGACCTAATTGTTTTCCTGTTAATCCCTGCTGCAGGGAGTGCTCCCAGTGTTACACATGGCGAGCACTTGGCAGAACATTGCCTTGGTGAGTGAAGCTGATTTACACTTGTTGGTGAATGGTTGTTTCTCATCTTGAACCTGTGGCTCTATCAGCCTCTTCAAAGGTCCTTCCAGAATGCTTCTTATTAAAGAGGATGACACCTGACAGCAGGCCTGCGGACGGGTAAAGACAGGTTCTCCTGGCTCCAGTCAATGATTTTGCTGTGGCACAGCATATCATCAGAGGGTCCCTCTGCTGTGTCCTGGGTTGTGGACATCCCTAGAGATGAAACCTCATGGCAGTGGTGCTTCCACTTGAGATGCCCCAGTCCTATCTCCGTGCCTTAACTTGGATGCCCAGCCCTGAGCATAGGGGAGAACCAGTGCATCCCTCTGGGCTTAGCAGGCTGGTTCTAAGGTACAGGGAACTCTGGCATTGCAGGTGCTCTCCCAAAACAATGCCCTGGGCGATGGGCTGAGCAGCTCCATGTCACTCGCAGCCACTTCTCCATGCATAGGCCCACACAGCAGCCAAGAAACTCCTTCCCCTCTTCCTCGGCCCCCAGGAGGCTATTTTCTGTGCAGGGGTGAAGTGCCAACTTTGGACAGGGTGGCTGTCCAAGCACTCTGACTGCTCACCCTGTTACCCTTTTGCTGCCTTGATTATCCAGGACCGATTACGCAGCATCTCTGGTAGCTTCCAAACCGCCCCTGTTATTTTGGAGGCTGACTTATTTGTGTGGCCTCAGAGCAGCAGAAAATATCAGAGGAAACTGAGTTTCCATCAAGGCAAAGACTGCATGGAGCTGTTCCCAGTTGCCTGCTGGTACTTGGTGACGCTGGAGGTGAGACGCTTCTCAGTGGTGACCCATGGTGCTGGACATGGGCAATGTGTCCAAAAACAACACCTGATGAGCTGTGCACATGGTGACTGCACAGTGGTAGGGGAGGGGAGTTGTTTTTATCCCTGCAGAAGCACTGTAGGTGCTCACAGAGGCTTTGGGGTCCCACCAGCCCTGCTAAGCTGGTGCCAAGAAAGGAAAGCATGCTGGTTCTGAGCTCCTTAAATTTCAGGTTTAGCTGCTGTAGTGATAGAAAATAGTTTGAGAGGCTTGCACTTTTTGATAGTTTGTTTTTTAAATACAGTTTAACAAAACTTGTCCAGATGGAAAAGAAATCTTGGTGAGCAGTCTCCTGTTCCCAGCACCTCCATTCTCTGGGGACCCCGTGTCCTGGGCAGGGCTGGTTCATGCCTGGGCAGCGACTGTTGCTGCTCCCAAACCACTTTGGCCTATTGGAGGTGCAAAGAGCTGGATCTTGGTTTCTTCTAGCAGCTGCTTTCAGGCTGGGATGCGCCAGGCTGGGAGCAGAGTCTGGCCCCAATGCCCTCCTGGCACCTGGGTGTGGCTGCGTCCCTGGTGTGGTGGGATTCTGCTGTCAGCCCCACACCACTGTGGGGCTGGCGACCACTGGGGGAGGCCTACGTTCAGCCCCTTCTCTTTTGGAAAGCAGTGACTAGAGACAGCTTGGTGTGGGAGCTGCAGATCTAATCCTGCCCCTGCTGTCACACCAGTGTCTCTGGACATCCACAGAGGAGAAAGAGTGGGACCAGACACCACAGAAAAGCAGCTCACGAACACACAGCATCTTCACAGCCAGAGCGGTATCCCCTCGGAGCCCCTCCTGCTCAGCCCCAGGCTGTGCCAGCAGCCCCAGCATCTCCCCGTGCTCTGCGCCCTATGGCCGCGCGTCCCCACTGCCACGGGCCTGCTCCTCAGGGCTGAAAGCAAAGCCGGTGCCACTCACCCGCGCTCCCCTCCTGCGCCGGCTCCTGCAGGGGAGGAATGAGCAGAGTCATGGGGCTGCCGAAACCTGACTCCAGCCCTGATGGCCGGCGGCAGCTGAAGGCCCAGCCACCTCTGCCACACCACAGGCTGGGTGCAGCGAGCAGGACTGGGGCCTTGCTGCGGGTTTTGGGGAGCAGCACCCAGCTGGGGGCATGGGGGTGGATGAGGAGCAGCACCCCGTGTGTTGAAGCCTTGTGGGGCAGCATGAGGCTGAAGGAGCCAGAGCACAGGTGTGATCTGTAATGTAGGCTTGTCCAAACCGCTCCACAAAACCCAGTTTCCAGGGAAAATGAAGCTGGGTACACGAGCAAGCTGCTGTGTCCTCAGAGCCTCTGGGACAAGGAGAGGGTTGGTCCTGCTGGGGGTCAAGCTGCAGCACCCCACTAGTGTGTCCCTGGTGGGTCCTGGGATGATTGGAGCCAGTTGCAGCCCTGCACCTGCTGGGATGGCCAAAGGGAATGGATAGAGCAGGTTTACAGAGCTGCTCAACAGAGCCTGAAAAACGGTGTAAGTTGTGAATAACGCCAGTGTCACAGAGAGGAGAACACAACAGTGAGTTTCCTCTAACAGATCAATGTGAAAAGCAACAGTGGGGTCCTGCTGCTGTAGGCAGACATGGTAGCAGAAATTCCCATTTTGCTTGCTTTCATCAGGCCTTGGGCCTGGAATGGCATGCCTTCGGTACCTGAGCTGGGCTGTGGTCAGCACCAGGCTGTGTTGGTAGAGGTGTGACTCAGTATATCCTATCAAATAAATCCCTTTGCAAGGACAGCAATTCTCCCCGTATTGAAACAGGTTCAAAACTGAAAATTGGAGCTCTTGATTTCTAAAGGCTGCCCCTTTTCAGCAGACTAAGGCTGCCTGACAGGCAGCAAGTTGCTCCCATCCCTTTACCAGCTGTGTTTTGAAGCTGATCGCAACAATGGAGCGCAACCCCATGGGGAGTAGGGGCTGCTTGGGCACAGTGATGGTGGGGGTCCCTGCCCTCTGGTTGCATCTCTGGGGCTGGATGCCTCAGGGGGTGGGCACTGGTACCCCCAACACTGTGCCGCTGCAGGGATCGCCAGCCCTTGGCAGCAGGAAATCTATTTTGCATGCTAAGATTCAATTCAGCAGCACTAGTAAGGGAGTGTGGCAGTCCATAAAATGCAGTTATCCACCACAGCTTGAAATCAATACCTCCCTTTGCCTTTGCTTTTATCACTGGGATTTATAATCAGCAAAGGAATGTGTCGATACTGGCTGTGCACCTAGCATAGCTTTTCCCACCAGAGCTATAAGTGTCCACTTCTCATAAATTACAAAGGGCTGGAGGTTTCGGTCTCTCAGCTTTAAGCATGGTTTGAGGTTGGGGGTAGGAGTATTGATACCAATGCTCTTTCAGGGGGCAGCTGCCCAGCAGTATTGTGCAAAGCATTGGTGCATGGAGGAGTTGATGCTCAGGGCTCTGCTTGTTGGTGGGATGCTCATATAGGGGAGGGTGTGTGTCTCCACACTTCACCTTCCCCAAAATAATGCGTGTTGCTCTGCTACAGGCAACACTGGTCTTGAATTTCCCTATTTCAGTATGTTGGGTTTTTTTTTAAGCAAAACATCTTAATCTTTAGTTTTCAAATCATTTTTTCATCTCTGCACTTCTCTTGCACTTCACTTTTTTTTTAACAATGGTGAAACCAGAACAAAATACCATTTCCCTCCACCTCCAACTCTGACACTGATATATTTCAGGAAGCTAATTTTAGCCAACTTCAAGATTCTGGGTGAAACCACATGAAACCAGCAAAATTTCCTGAAAATTCACCTCTGATGCAAGCTGGTCTTAGTGGGTGCAGCAGGCAGCAAGGTGGAGCTGAAGCAAGATGCCACCAAGCAAGAACATCCCTGGTGCCCAGAAAGCCCTTGCTAGGTGCTACAGCCCGTGGGTGCTGTCACCCATCCACTCCCCACCTTCTCTCTAAGGCTTTTAGTTGCTCTGCTTCTCGGTGGAGCCACCCTTATCTCTCCCAAATGGCCCATCCTATTCTGGTTTGGAGAGTGGCCTTGATCTCTGTATGAAAGTGCCACTATTGCTTTCTGTCTTGAGATAAGCCTTAACTCCTCCCTGTTGGGAGCAGAGTCACACAGCACTGCAGGTGACTTGTGTCTCCTCGTGGAGAAGGGAGCTGTGGAATGGATGCTAGCCCATGGGACCAGGCTCCTCTGGCTCAGGTCCCTCTTGTTCTGAGCCAGACAAGCTGCTTGCATATAAAAGGAAAAGCAAAGGGGAAAGAGCAGGGGTGGTGCTACTGGTGCTGGAGGTGTCTGGTCTCATTGAACAATCCTGTCTTGTTTGAAGCTGCACGTCAGTTGGGCTGGCTGATGCCAGGGATGCAGCTGCTCGGCTGGTGCAGTGCCCTGACGAAAATCTCATGAGATGGTGCCTCTTGGCACCTCTTGGCACCATCTTGGTCTGTGGGGAAGGAACAGAAAGGGTGCCTGCAGCCTGTGTGTGTCCATCTATGTGCAATCCATGCATCTGTTTTGTGATTACAACAGTTCTGGAGCTTCTGGCTGAAATAAAGCCACCTGCAGAAGCCCACTGAGGTCTTGCCACCATCCAACTTCAGTGGCCAAGTCTCTAAATGTCCCCCACGTAGCACCACCCTGCATCGAACCCTCAGCCTACCCTCTCCCCAGCAGGCCAAGCGCAGGCATCCTGCGAGCAGAATGAGAGCATGGCCGGCCTGCCACACATTCCGGGCCCCGAGAACCTCCGCCCCTTCACCCCCGAGTCACTGGCTGCCATCGAGCAGCGCATCGCTGAGGCAGAGGCGCTCAAGATAAAGCGGCAGCAGGTGGAGCTGCCCGAGGAAGAGGAGCTCAAGCCCAGCAGTGACCTGGAAGCCGGCAAGAACCTGCCCCTCATCTATGGTGACCCCCCTGTGGAGCTCATAGGGACACCCCTGGAGGACCTGGACCCTTTCTACAAGGATAAGAAGGTGAGGGACAGAGCTTAGCCCATGAGCATTAGGTGCAAGACACCCTGCCCCCCCAAAAATAATTAAAAAATAATAATAATAAAAAAAATAACATGGACCTCCCCTTCTTTCACCTGTGCTTCTGCATTTCATCTGAGCCCACCTTGGAGAGCCACAGCCCCACATTGCTCTGGTTACTTCTCCTCTGAAGCAGAGCATCTTTTCCATTACAAATTCTCAAGCTTTTGGAGATCAAAAATATGCACAGAGCCCCCACCTCTAACGGCACCACATGGTCCATGGGGGTTTAGGGATGTGCAGCAGAACTAATGCATCACCTCTCTTTTCCCTGCAGACTTTCATAGTCCTCAACAAAGGGAAGTCCATCTTCCGCTTCTCGGCGACTCCTGCCCTCTACCTGCTGGGTCCCTTCCACCCCATCCGGAGAGGAGCCATCAAAGTGCTCATCCATTCATATCCTTGCTGCACTGTTGCCAGGGCAAATCCTGATGCAGAAAGGGCCAACAGCCCTGCGAGAGGGCTGAGAGAGGTGTTTTGTGATGCAGGTCTCATGGGCTGGTCCCCACCATGGCCAAGAGCCATCCCAGTGCTTTTGTCCCTTCCCAAGGAGTGGGTTTGGGATGCCTTCATGTCAGTCAGTACTCCAACACCAAGAGCTCAAAACATCAGTTTGGTTGGAGCAGGGAGGATGTCTATGTGGTGGGCTTCCTAGGAAGAAGTCCAAGTCTTCCAGGTCTGGAGAGACTTGGAAAGGAAGGAACGTGTTTACAGGGCAGAAGATCCTGTCCCAAATGGGTGGTGGGTGAATTTGGGAGCTCAAGGGATTCTTTGGGAGAGGGGAGGCAGAGGAACCAGGACACTGGGGTATGGGAAAGGAGGCAATGTGGGCTGCAATGGGACTTCTGGAATGGGATAAACAGGAAAGGACCTCTGGAGCAGGAGGGGTCCTAGGGCAGCTGGGAAGCAGCCCCAGTAGGGGCAGTGACTGTGGCAGAGGGATCTGAGAAGATGTATCCTGGGGTGATGGAGAGGAGGGAACACCAAAGAGATGGGAAAGGAAGCAGAAAGCAAGGCCAGGGCCATACATGGGAGCAGGGGACTATGGAAAGCTGTGAGCATGGGACAGAGCTGCAGGAGGAGAGAGTCAGAGTTCGAGGACAAGGTGGGAGCCAGAACAAGAGGAGCAGAAGTGCGTGCCTTCCTACCCCCAGTAGTACCCATGCAAATGTGGAATTAGGCAGCAGCCCCAGTGTTTCTCCTTGACCAAGTTTTAAATTATTCAGCATGTTCATCATGATCACAATTTTAACCAACTGCGTGTTTATGACATTGAGCAACCCTCCGGCATGGTCCAAGAATGTGGAGTAAGTCTTTGTGGGTCAGAGGGGGATTCAGGCAAACTTCAGAGAAGAGGTGTCCCTGGGAGATGGTGGTGGCCCTCTCGATCTCCAAAGGGACATCTGTGCTCTGCACCTTGCAAAGGGCAGGAGAGTTTCAGAGCTGCCCAGAATCTGGTGGGGCCCCCTGACAGGAGACTGCTGTCGGTTGGGTTGGGCTGACCATGGTGGTGTGGGGATCCACCAGGCTGAGGAGCATGGACTGCCAGGTGGGAAGGGGGAAACACAGCATTTTCTGCGTGGACAGGTTGTGGCAGGGTTTTACAGAGAGTGCAGTGGTGGTGGGATGTGCACAGGGATCAGAGGTCATGCAGGGTAGTCACCCATGGGTTTGACATCTGAAGGAGTCCCAGTTTGCCCTGTGAACTGAGGTTGTGGGAAAACCTCCCTCAGGGCTGAAGCATGTCAGGAAACCAGCAGAACTTGCTTCCAAAAACTGTCCTACAGCACTGGGCACAGGCAGGGCCCAGCAAAACCTCCTGGGGCCCAAACTCCCTTGGACCTGGATGAGCATCCCCTGGGTCACCATTCCCATTTCAGATACACCTTCACTGGAATATACACCTTTGAGTCCCTCATCAAGATACTGTCGAGAGGCTTCTGCATCGATGACTTTACATTCCTGCGTGACCCGTGGAATTGGCTGGACTTCATGGTCATCTCCATGGCGTGAGTGCAGTGGGATGGGGGCAGGAGACCTAGGGGGAGCTCTGTGGAGAAGGGCTGGGAACTTGGGGGGTGCTCACCTGGCCCAGTCCCTGATGCCTTCTCCTCTCGCATCTTTCAGCTACATCACAGAGTTCGTGGACCTGGGGAACATATCTGCTCTCAGGACCTTCCGCGTCCTCCGTGCCTTGAAAACCATCACAGTGATACCAGGTGAGAATTAGAGGAGTCTCCTCACCATGCTTTCCCCTTTCTTGAGGTCAGGGTTTTCAGTGTTCAAAGCTCTCTCAAAAAAAAAAAAAAAAAAAAGGGGGGGGGGGGGGGGCGAAATATGGTATTCAAAATTTTTAAATAATTTATCATTTTCCAATCAGTAATTCAGCTTTTGGGCCAGGCCCAGCTGATTTGACACCTTTAATTTAGCTGCATTCACTCACTGTTAGACTAAATCTACTGTCAAGCCAGACACCAGACACAGTGTTTTTAGGGCTTCTCAGAGATGTTCCAAGTGCTAACATTGGATTTATGGGCCTGATTAATGATCCTGATACAGTTTTCACAGAATCACAGAATCATCTAGGTTGGAAGAGACCTCCAGGATCACCTAGTCCAACCTTTGACCTAACACTAACAAGTCCTCCACTAAACCATATCACTAAGCTCTACATCTAAACGTCTTTTAAAGACCTTCAAGGATGGTGACTCAACCACTTCCCTGGGCAGCCCATTGAAATGTCTAACAACCCTTTCAGTAAAGAAGTTCTTCCAAATATCCAACCTAAACCTCCCCTGGTGCAACTTTAGCCCATTCCCCCTCGTCCTGTTACCAGGCATGTAGGAGAACAGACCAACCCCCACCTCGCTACAGCCTCTTTTCAGGTACCTGTAGAGTGTGATAAGGTCGCCCCTGAGCCTCCTCTTCTCCAGGCTGAACAACCCCAGCTCCCTCAGCTGCTCCTCGTAGGACTTGTTCTCCAGACCCCTCACCAGCTTCGTAGCCCTTCTCTGGACTCACTCAAGCACCTCCATGCCCTTCTTGGAGTGCAGGGCCCAAAACTGAACACAGTATTCGAGGTGCGGCCTCACCAGAGCCAAGTATAGGGGGCCAATCACTTCCCTAGCCCTGCTGGCCACGCTGTTTCTTATACAAGCCAGGATGCTGTTGGCCTTCTTGGCCACCTGAGCACACTGGTAGCTCATATTCAGCCGACTATCAACCGATACTCCCAGGTCCTTCTCTGCCAGGCAGCTTTCTAAGCACACATCTCCCAGCCTGTAGTGCTGCTTGGGGTTGTTGTGCCCCAGGTGCAGGACCCGGCACTTGGCCTTGTTGAACTTCATACCGTTGGCCTCAGCCCATCGGTCCAGCCTATCCAGATCCTCCTACAGAGCCTTCCTACCCTCGAGCAGAACCTGCCCTTCATAAACCCATGCTGACTGGGCCTGATCACCTGCTTGCCCTGCAAGTGCCGCATGATGACACTCAAGATAATCTGCTCCATGAGCTTCCCTGGCATTGAAGTCAAACTAACAGGCCTATAGTTTCCTGGGTCTACCCTCTGGCCCTTCTTGTAGATGGGTGTCTTGTTTGTTAGCCACCAGTCAACTGGGACCTCCCCTGATAGCCAGGACTACCGATAAATGATGGAAAGCAGCTTGGCCAGCTCTTCCGCCAGTTCTCTGCCCTCGGGTGGATCCCATCCGGCCCCATCAACTTGCGTACATCCAAATGCTGTAGCAGGTCGCCAACCATTTCCTCAAGGATTACGAGGGCGACATTTTGCTCCCTATTCCCTTCCACCGGATGAGGGTGCTGGGTATCCAGAGAACAACTAGTCTTGCTGGTAAAGACTGAGGCAAAGAAGGCATTAAACACCTCAGCCTTTTCCTCATTTATCGTCACTAAGTTTCCCCCCACATCCAGTAAAGGATGGAGATTCTCCTTAGTCCTCCTTTTTGTGTTAATGTATTTATAAAAACATCATTTTCTGTTATCTTTAACAGCAGTAGCCAGATTGAACTCCAGATGAGCTTTGGCCTTTCTAATTTTGTCCCTGCACATCCTTACAACATCCTTATAATCCTTCTGAGTGCCCCCCCCTCTTTTCCAAAGATCATAAACCCTCTTTTTTATTTTCTTAAGCCCTAGCCACAACTCTCTGTTCAGCCAGGCCCGTCTTCTTCTGCACCAGCTTATCTTTGGGCACATGGGGACAGACCACTACTGAGCCATTAAGGTTTTCTTCTTGAAGAGTGCCCAGCCTTCCTAGACTCCTCTGCCCTTCAGAACTGCCTCCCAAGGGACTCTGCCAATCTGTGTCCTGAACAGCTCAAAGTCTGCCCTCTGGAAGTCCAAGACAGCAGTTTTACTGATCCCCCTCCTGACTTTGCCAAGAATAGAGAACTCTACCATTTTATGGTCACTCCATCCAAGACAGCTCCTGACCACCACATCTCCCACCAGTCCTTCTATGTTTGTGAATGGCAGGTCTAGTGGGGCACCTCCCCTGGTAGGCTCACTAACCAGCTGTGTCAGGAAACTATCTTCCACACTATCCAGAAACCTCCTAGACTGCTTCCTCTGAGCTGTATTGTATTTCCAGGATATGTCTGGGAAGTTGAAGTCCCCCATGAGAACAAGTGCTGATGATTTCACAACTTCTGCTAGCAGCCTGTAGAACTCCTCATCTGTCTCCTCATTCTGGTTTGGCAGTCTATAACATACCCCCACCAGGATGCCTGCCTTTTTGGCCTTCCCACTGATCCTAACCCATAGGGACTCAGCCTTATCATTCCCAGTCTCTAGTTCCACAGCATCAAAACACTCTAATATAGAGAGCCACACCATCACCCCTTCTGTGCTGCCCGTCCCTTCTGAAGAGCCTATAGCCAGTCATTGCAGCACTCCAGTCATGGGAGTGGTACCACCACATTTCAGCAATGGCAACCAAGTCATAGCCTGCCTGCTGCATGATGGCTTCCAGCTCCTCCTGTTTGTTGCCCATGCTGAATGCATTAGTGTAGGTGTACTTCAGTTGGGCCATTGCCTTTTCCCCCGACCCTGACATTTTTCCCCCTGGCACACCTCTAACAAGCCTTATTCCATCCCCGTCCCCCTTCTTACCTGGTTCATAAAGCCTAGTTTTGTCCCCACAGCTGGCTGCTCTTGTGCCAGGGTTGGGGTATTTAGTGGACTGTGGTGCAAGTGCTAAGTGGTGAGCATTTTATATTAACCCAAATATCCAGCCTAGAGTGTTGGGAGCTTGTTATCAAATAACTCTGGTGTCTGTTTTCCACATCTGATACCACTTCAATGCCCCATGTCAGTACCAGCCAGTGGAAGCATACAGAAACCATAGGTCAGACCCCCAGAAGCATGAGATTGAGCAGTGAGTGATAATTTGTTGTGGTGGAAAAAAAAATCTGCTTCATCTTTTGTTCCTGTAGGTTCCACATCTTTTGGGTTCCTATTTGAAATGTTTTATTTTGCCTCCATCAAACAGGCTAAAAACTGCATTGAGGAAAAAGTAAGCTTCTTTCTTGATCCCAGGGCTCTTATTTCTGGAATGACAATCCCCCAAGAGGCTCTACAGAAATAGCAGTTTCAAAAATAAACTGTTTTTGAACGGCTGTCCTAAGTATTTTCCCAACATAGACAAGCCCTTGGAGAACAGGGTTTTAGCTAAATAGTTTGGGCAGGGGGGACCTGGCATGATGACAGGGCTAAAAACCCTGCATCTCTGGAGAACTGCCTCCATACACATTGCTCCGAGCTGCTTTAAGATCAACGTCAGGATGTCCTGACATCACCCATCATCCACGCAGACAGGAATGACAATTCCTCATCAAAAGCCCAGCGAGGATCCGCGGGCAAGCCTCCTCCCTGCCGCCGTCTGCGGAGGAAGCAAGTTAATCCCAGTGCTTAATACAAACTGTCACTTCCATCACCTCTGCTCGGATGCCTGAGGGTTTCTCCGCCTGGAATGGACCAGCTGGGCTCGTGGCCACAGCACACACGGGGGTTTTGGACCATGGAGGCTTTTGTGCAGCCAGAGCCAAGAGCAGTGCTGAGCATCTTCCAGCTAGCCTGGCAAATGGCTTCCCCATGTGCCACAGCAAAGTGATCTGTCCTGGTGGTTTGGAGCAAAAATGGCCAGATTGGGGCATTTGGAAAAAGTGTAAAGCCAAATGGGATGGGCTTTGAGTTGTGATGCTGAGGTCCAAGCTAGTGCAGGGAGGCCTGGCCGCCCCCGTCCCAGGGGGACAAATCTGGGGAAGGGTCAATGCTGCCCAGCCATGTGTGGGGACAGATGGGTAGTCAGGCTGCAGCGTGGGGCAGGGCAGTGAGTCTAGGTCCCTGGGGTGAAACTGGTGACACCACGTGTCCCCACCAGATCCAGACCCTCTGGGGAGCACCATAGTGTGATCTCCACCAGCAGCAACCAGTAATTAGCTCAGCAGCAATGCTTCCCTCCTAGGGCTGAAGACAATCGTTGGGGCGCTCATCCAGTCAGTGAAGAAGCTCTCAGATGTCATGATCCTCACTGTTTTCTGCCTGAGTGTCTTTGCCCTCATTGGCCTCCAGCTCTTCATGGGAAACCTCCGGCACAAGTGCGTGCGGTGGCCCCCCCTCAATGACACCCTGCTGGGGGACTTTGGGCTGGACACCGACACATTGGCCAACGCAACAGTCTACGGCAACTTCACCGACAGCATTGACAGCAACTTCACCAGCAACAGCACCTTTGATTTTGAGGCCTACATCAATGATGAAGGTAAATGCTTGCTGCTCCCCTTCTCCATCGAGCACATCACACTCCTTGCTCCTTGGTTTACCCTCTCTTCCTCCATGTCCAACTAAAACGATTTGTTCTCATGGGTCTTCCTGATGAGGTGCTTCAACAGGGTTTGGGTTTTGCAAGGAGATATGAATGGGATGGTGGGTGAGACAATGGATGTGCATACTCAGAGAATGGACAGATGGGCTTAAATCCTCCTTGACAGGGAAAATGCAGTTCCCTTGGCATGCCAGACTCTTCCAGGAATGTTGCAGGGTAGGAAGGCAACTGGACAAAACGGCATCTCCATCTCTGCCCTGTGATAGCAAGGTCTCACTCTTCCCCATCTGCGTGAGCTCTGGGGGATGACTGCTCTGTCTGGTCACAGCAGGGGGATCCAACCCTCTAGGAGGAGATGGGACTTGGGGTGGACAACCAGAGGGATGCAGGAATTACAGTTCCCATTTTCACTATTGCTTCAGAGCAGGGTCCTTCCCCAAGTACCTCTGCCTCCGGCTAGCACAGTGTGCCACACTGTGACAGCTGACAGGAGGGAAAGGGGGAGAGGTGGGATCAAGCACGGGTCCTTGGACAGGTCTTCATGTTTGCTACATTACTACCACTTCTTAGAGATGAGTTTGGCCCAAAAAGTGAGAGTTTTTCTTGTTTCTCTTGTTTTTTGTAAAACACTCCATGAAAATGTAAAGATCTTGGAAAACCTGTCAGAAAGGTTTTCATTTGCCTTTAATTGTTGTTTTCCTATGGAATGGACTTTTGACTAATTGTGGCTTTATTCCTTTTTTTCCTTCTAACTCCTTCTGGCTCCCAGACCCTGGGGAAAGCCCAGTCCCAAGCACAGGCTCTGACTTTGAACTTCTGACCAAACCTCACCTTGTGCAACCAAACTGAGCACTTGCCAGACCCAGTCACACACACACACACACACAAAAAAAAACAGGAAGCAGCATCCAAAAGCAATATTGTGTTGGAAAACACTTGGGAAAATCCACACGGGTCACAGATTGAAAGCAGACTTGCCTAGAGCAAGCTGTGCCTTGGGGTTGGTCTCTAACAGAGAAGTTTCACATCCCATTTTGGGCACTCAAAGCTCAGCAGAAGGTTGGGTTACGACACGGCTGAGCTGTTTTGACCAGCTGTAGAAGTAGCTCTGGCATTAATTACAGGAAGCCTTCTATGCAGGGGTGCAAATTCAATATATAGAATCTAACGAGTGCAGTGCAAATAGCAACAGCACCCTGCGGTTATGCCTTCAGGTTAGCAGCTCCTGGGGCCAGGCCAAAATCACATCGCCTGGAGCTTCATGAGTGTGACAACACTTCCCACAGAGCTTAAATAAAAGCCAGGTTGCAAGAAGGCAAGTACAGCCAGGGGTGCTCCTAGGAAGCTCCAGAAATCCCAGTGTGGGTCCCAGTTGCTGTGCTAGGTGATGCTTGAGGCCATGGGTGGTTGTCTCAAGGGACTCATCTCCGTGTCCCTGGGGGTGGGTGACTGGTGGTGGCACGTCTTGGCAGCTCCTGTGGCTGTGGGTATGGGCCTGAGCTGGAGGGATGAGCTTTAAGGAGTTCTGGTCTCATGTCTGCGAGCAGGTGGGGTTTTCCACCGGGGGGGGCTTGTTGGGATGGGAGCAGCAGGATGAAGGTGATGGCCATGGGCCATTTCCCCGGGCTTTTTGGATCCCAGGCTGCCAGTCTGCAGAGGTCCCAGCATTCGCTCATCTAAGCCCTGTCACCTCCCAGTGCATTGATCCATCCCTGTGAACACATGTGCTAGTAATGTCCCTTTGACCATCTGCTAGCCCACCTTCCCACGAGGCCTGGCCCTGCCACTTGGCTGTTTCCAGAGCTCTTTGTGGGCTTGAAGCCATCCAGCTGGGCAGGTGAAACAATGCTGCGAGGTCTGAGCTGGCGCCAAGTAGTGCAGCACAGATAGCAAAGTCAGCAGCCAGGAGAGAGCCCAGAGCCCAGTGCTGGAAGCTGGGATGGTTTCCCTGACAGTGAGGAGCTGCCAAGAACTTGAAAGTCAGTGTTTGTATTTTTTTTTTTTCTCCTGTGTCTTGTTCTTTCCCTATCTGTGAAGCAAATTTCTACTTTCTGGAGGGAGCGCTCGATGCCCTGCTCTGCGGGAACAGCAGCGATGCTGGGTGAGTGCAGCTCATGCTGCTGGCCTAGGTCCCCTCTGGCTCTCTGGGGTGGGGTCAAGGCAGCCTGCAGGACCACTGAACAGTCTGGGCATGTCAATGGCACCCTTGTGGGCATGTTTCTACTGCAGAAAACATAGCATGTTCCCACCTGCAGGATGGAACAAGCAGTCCGTTGGAACAGGCTGCCCAGAAAAGCAGTGTATGCCCTGTCACTGCAAGTGTTCAGTATTGGGTTGGTGGGGCTTTGATCAACATGATCCAGGGGAAAATGGCCTGTGGCAGACATCTAGGTGGCCTTCAATGGTCCCTTGGAACCCAAACTGCTCTGTGGGCTGAGGGCGCACACAGGGCAGTGACAGGGCCTGACGCTGGCTGCCCTTTGGCAGGAAGTGCCCTGAGGGATACGAGTGTATGAAGGCGGGGAGGAACCCCAACTACGGCTACACCAGCTACGACACCTTCAGCTGGGCTTTCCTGGCACTGTTCCGCCTCATGACGCAGGACTTTTGGGAGAACCTCTTCCAGCTGGTAAGGTGCACATGGGACCCCAGCACACGGCTTCAGTCATCCATCCCTCTGGGCATTGGCCTCAACTTTTATTTCATTTATTTATTTTGTATATTTACTCCTTCCATGCAAATACTCTCACTTCAATGCTGCCCCTGGCCTACGACATGTAAAAAGTCACTTGGTTGGCTACTTGTGGGACCGTTAGTTCAGGGAACTAATGAGGATCAGCGGAGACGGGGCATGGTCCTGTCCAGCTCCCCACCCTGAGTGGTGCAGGATGCTTTCAAAGCCCAGGTATTCTTCAGGAGTGCTGTCAGCATATCAGGGAAATCAGGGATTTACAGGAGTATCTGGTACATCTCCAGCTTGAGATAGTTATCCCCCCTTACCCTCTCCATTAGGTTGGTTGTCCCCCAGACCGAGATATCCTATAGGTAGAAGCTGCAGACACCACGATATTCCCCTGGCCAAATGGATGCAGCCCCAGCTCCGGGGTTAGATAAGAAGGGCAAGGCAGTGCCTGTGTCCTCTGGAGGTGATGGCACCCAGATGCAGAGTTAGAAAAGAACTTGTCCCAAGGAGGAGACCTCAGCAGTCGGGCTCTGGGACATTGGCCCCTGTCGCAGAGGCGTAGGTCTGCGACTGTTGGCCACGTCTCTACGCACGCCTGCCCCGGGCTGCTGGTGGGCACAGGGCAGTGTGGATGGCTTTGCCGAGACCTCCAGCTTTTCCACACCCAGTGCTGTGGACTGCAAGAAGATCAGCTGGGCAGCAAGCAGCCCTCAGGGAAAATGGGAGCAAAATCTTATATCGCTACGGTGAATGGGAGGGTTTCCAGAGCAAGGATTTTCATTCATTACCACCAAACTGCAACCATGCTGAGGAGGTGTGACAGCCTGTTCCTCCCCTTCCCACAGACCCTGCGTGCAGCAGGGAAGACATACATGATCTTCTTCGTGGTGGTTATATTCCTGGGTTCCTTCTATCTCATCAACCTCATCCTGGCGGTGGTGGCCATGGCCTACGCAGAACAAAATGATGCCACGATGCTGGAGGCGCAGCAGAAGGAGGAGGAATTTCAGCAACTCATGGAGCAGCTGAAGAAGCACCAGGAGGAGCAAGAGAAACAGGTTGGTGGAAAGTGTTGAGGCCACAGTGAGGGACCTTAGGAATAAAGGGAGAAAAGGAGAGACAGTGACAAGTGTGGTGATATTCCTATTTCTGTAAAATCTAAGAATAAGCCCCACTTCCTCCCTACCAAGCAAAGGTGAGAACTGAGTACCTATTCTGGGCTCACCAGCTGAATCCAAAAGTTGACATATTCTCCTTGGGGGGTGGGGGGAGTGGACACAACACAGGAATAAATGGCTGAAAATATTAAAGTCCCACATCCAAAGACCAACAAAAGGAGCACTGGGAGGCAGCAGAGAGGTGCGTCACAGGTCCAGCACAGTCTGAAAGGAAGAGGTGAGACAAGGCAGGAAGGACACCAGAACTAATAATAGGTCCTTCTACAGCACATCAAGAGCAGGAAACCTAGCAGAGAGCCTGCAGGGGCAGATTACAATCAGGGCATGAAAGAACCACTCAAGAGAGATAGGGCAGTTGCAGCAAAGTTTGATTAATTTTGACCAACACTGGAAACAGAAGAGAAGAACCAAGAGATCCTGAATCTTGCCCAGGGAGGTCCTGGTGTCCTTACAGGAGCAGAGAGACAGTTCTGGGGGTCCAGCCTTGAAGAAGTGCCCCAACATGTGCACATCTACAGCAGGGTTTGCACTGATACTCATCTCAGGTGGCATTATCAGGTGGTCTCTGGAGGTGTGTGGTGTCCATCCGTTTGTTCCATTGCAGTTCCAGGTGTTATCTTAGCCCCTTTCTGGTCCACGGGTTTCTCTCTTCAGCACAATACACCTACAAAAATATGAGCAAGAGCTTCTCTGATGTTTGACACTGCTGCCCAGACATTTTCTATCTCTAGTCATCATTTTGGCGTACATCAGCAACATCTGCAGGGAGACGTGTCTGTAAATCTAATCATTAGTCTGGGCAAAAGACCAACTTCCTCACATGTAGAGAGAGATACAAAGCAGTGTTTTCCTCTATCTACAGCCTCTCTCTCTCTTTGCTTATCTGTGCTGAGCCACAGCATCCTCCAAGGAAGTGGCTTGCTCTTATCAGGCTGCTGCTGTTCACAAGATGGGTCTGAGCAAGCCCTGCCCCAGGGATGGGGACTCCAGGGCTGGTTGTGAAGCTGCAGCCCTGTCTAGTTCCCTGGACACATCAATCAGCGAGTTGCCCAAAGGCTTTATTAAGGGATGATTCTTGTTGATTGTCACTTAGAATAAAGGAGAAGATGGAGGGAACTGGCTGAGAGGGAGGGCAAAGCACCTATGAGAAATGGGCACTTGGATCCATTAACATCCAGCGAGCAAGCATGGAAATCCCAATGTATTGCAGCCACAGGGAGGGAGAGGTTCGTGCTCTGCCACAACACGCTTAGTGCTACTAGTGGTCATTGCAAACTTCAGATATTAATATCACTGTCAGAGAAAACAATGAAACAACAGAATGTGCAAATGAAAAAATTGTAAACCAACTTCTGGAAAAACTGTTTTGAAACTCTGACCCAATCATTCACAATTTCAGTGCAAGTCCAAAAGTCTTGGACATCCCATTTCACCGAGACCCCAGAAGAGTTTGCTTCTCTTTCCATTTGAGATGAAAGTGCATTTCAAAGATTAAAATTTCACACAAGACAGAAATTAGAGGTTTTGCATAGTTTCATCCTTTTGAATTATTCACCCTGGCTTAGTGCGGTGGGGTATGCATTGAGAAGGAAAGGCTGGCAACCTCAGGCACGTGTTGCTGAACCATTGCCAATAGCTGTTCCTCATCACTGATCGTTAGGATGTGAGCTTGCTGATGAGCTCATCTTTGCCCAGATCTGAGCAACAGACTTTGGGGTCACTTGCTCAAGACAGTTTTAGGACTCAGGTCATCCCCCTCCATAGTGTGATGCCCTGCAGAGGTTTTGGGAAGGTGGGAGATGTGTGGGTGATGGAGATGTGGGTGGCTGCAGTTGCAGGACAGGCGGTCCAGCAGCGGCTCCCTGCGCAGCAGCACGGCCGAGAAGAAGAGCGACTCAGACCTGAACAGTGACCAGGACAAGGCGAAGGACTGCAATGGGCAAGTGGTCCCCAAGGTGGTGCTGCAGCGGTCTGCCACGGTGATTGAAGTAGGTGCTCCATCCCAGCCTTCCCACCCGACAGAGTGCAGCGGAGGGGCAGGCTGCTGCAGTGCAGGGTGCCATGCCCCAACGCAACCCCAGAGCTCTCTTAGAAGTGCCCCCTTTATAGTGGGTCCTAGCCGCTGTTCTGCAGCCCAACTGCAGCTCCCACACTGCACCCCAAGGTCTCTCTAGACCATACCCCTATGCCTTTTTTTTTGTTTTTTTTTTTTTGTTTGTTTGTTTGTTTGTTTGTTTTGTTTTGTTTTGTTTTGTTTTCTCAACCTTTAAGTGCATTAAAAACGCAGTCATCCCCTGTGGCCTGATCTTCTAGTTCAACCCAGGCAATGAGATGGAGAAATCAGACCACAACCACCTCACCGTGGCCAACCAAGATGGGCCAGGCCTTGAGAAGAGAGTGGGGAGTGCCATCAGTGTCATCTCCAACGCCGTGGAAGGTATGTCCTCGCCTAGGCGCATACTCCGTGCACCAGCTGTTTGAGCCCAACCAGGGTGGATGGGTGGGCAGGGGGTGCTCAGCGTGTGCCAGGGGCTGTCACACATGTTCAGCCCTATGCAAGGGGCGGCGCTGGGCCCAGGGTCTCCATATGTGGTCAATATACTGCAGTGGTGTTCAAGTAAGGTACTTCATCCCATCTCACAAGGGTGCTGCCCAGAGGAAATCATACAATTTCTCATGCAAAAGAATGGGATTGCAGTTGATTACAGCAGTCTTCAGAGTAAATCAAGAGCTGTTGAGCAGTTTCCCAAGAGCTCCTGTCTTAACTTGAGCAAAAAGTGCCGCAGGCTCGGCAGTGCCAGGCTCCTCAGCCCTGCCCTCCTGGAGAGCCACTGTGCCCAGGCACCTTCATTCAGCCCCCAAATGCATCCTGTAGGTTGCCTAGGGCTGGATCCAGGACCTCAGCAGAGGTCTCTTCTGGTGGGTTCACACTTGGCCCACCCGGGGGAGGGCAGGAGAAGCCCAGGCTGATGTCAGTTTTCCTTCCTGCCCTCAGAGCTGGAGGAAGCTCACCAGAAGTGCCCGCCTTGGTGGTACAAATTTGCTCACATGTTCCTGATCTGGGACTGCTGCCTTCCGTGGCTGAAGCTGAAGGAGTTTGTGAAGCTGGTGGTGATGGACCCCTTCGTGGACCTGGGCATCACCATCTGCATCGTGCTCAACACGCTCTTCATGGCCATGGAGCACTACCCCATGACGGAGGAGTTTGAGAACGTGCTGACTGTGGGGAACCTGGTAGGCAGCTCCTGGTGCCCCAACCTTCCCTGTTTAGAGCCATAACAGCCAAAGCCTGGTGGGATGATCTCCCCCACTGCCCTCGTCTCACCAGAACAGCGTGCTGGAAGGCCTTCCCAGCTGCTGAGAAGGTACTCGGGAGGTCTGGTCACAGCATCCCTGGGATGGGATGGGCTCCAGGACTTTTCAGATCAAGGGGCAGCAGCAGAGGTGGCGTGGTGGTGGGACTCCGTCATCCCCTGCTGTCCTGCTGCAGCTTCTGGGCAGGTGCCCATCTCACCTGGTGCATCTCAGTGATGCCAATGTGGACGTGGCTTTCCAGGGCTGTACTGTAGGGCCAGCTCCTGTATCTCAGCCCAGGTCAGGCAGGGGCTGCCGCCAGCCCTGACCTGAGCCGCAGTGGCCTTGTTGTGCTGCTCATGCTGGGAGGGAAAAGTCCCTGCTGAGCAGCAAGTAGTGGTGCTAGCAGCATTAAAAATATATAATAATAATGATTAAGACTTTTCCCAGTGAAATCACCGCAAATCTGGGCTGTTCTGATTTCATGGGCACATTTAACACCAAGCTGTGGCTGCTCCCTGGAGCTCTGGGTAAAGGGCTTTCATATGGATGCAGGCTGCTGGGAGCCAGGCCCAGGAGGCCCCTGGTTGCTCTGGGAAGCTCAGCCAAGGGCTTGGAGAGAGGGGAGGACTTCATCTTCTCTCCTGCCACCTTGCCCTGCTCCAGCACCTGCCAGGACCTCTCTGTGCACAAGCACGCGGGTGACACATGCCAGGGCCCGAGCCCCAGGCAGGCAGGATGACGCTCAGCACATAGCTGCTTTGTCTCTGGTTTCATTCAGGAAATACAAGGGGATTAATTGGTTGTTGCTCGAAGCAACACGGTCACGCTGCAAAAAACAGCTCCAGCTTCTCCTTGGGACCATCAGCAATTTGTCTGTGGACAGATCCAGCAGGAGAACCAGCGTGACCGTGGGGCTTTGCTGGGGAATCCAGGTGTCGCCTGGAGCAGGAGGAGCAGCTCTTCTGCAATGGGATGTGTCAGGGAGCAACCCCTGGGGTGCTGATGCAGAAACCTCCCTGAAGCGTCCCCTCCCAGCACAATCCACATCCAGGGCAAAATTTGTCACCGGGCACCCTCTGTGCATGCCATGTCATGCAATTACATCGAGGATGTTAATTGTCACATCGCTGATCCTGCTCTAGAGTAATGTGATAATGCACAGGGCTGTTGTAGCCCCAGGAAAAACGATGTGTAAAAGCTGTGTTGGCTTTCACGGGGCCCAGGGGAGCACCAGGACATCCCAGTATCATCATGGTTCCTGGTGCTGGGAATTCCTGTGATTCAGCCAGTGTTTGTACTGGGTCCCTTTAACAATGGAACTTCTTATTTTTAATTTCCACCTGCCAGCACACACCTTGGCCAAGTCTTTCCAGACCCAGCCACCAGTGTTCCCCATGCTCCTCACAAGTCATACTGGGCAGCAGCTCGGAGATGGTTCCCAATGGAGGCTGGACCCAAAGGCATGAAAAATAGCCCCAAAGTGAAGTGCTACCCACTCCATACAGAAGCTTGGTGCTCTGGCTTTCGAGCAAACTGTCAGTGTGATGTTCCCCACAGGTCTTTACGGGGATCTTCACGGCAGAGATGGTCCTGAAGCTCATTGCGTTGGACCCCTACGAGTATTTCCAGCAGGGCTGGAACATATTTGACAGCATCATCGTCACCCTGAGCCTGGTGGAGCTGGGTCTGGCCAACGTGCAGGGGCTCTCTGTGCTCCGCTCCTTCCGTTTGGTACGTGCCACGGGGCCGAGAGGTGCCAGGGGGTTTGGGATGCAGGCAGCACCAGGGTGGAGAATGGTTTGTTCAAGGTCCTTTGCGGCAGCCACCAACCCATCCCAGGTTAAAGGTAACACAAATATCAAGGAACACAGGAGCCTGTGCTCTTTGCAAAACTGTTGGCTGTTTAATCCCTTCTGCCTGAACAAAACTGCCATGCAGAGGTCTGGTCCCAGCCTCACGGCCTTGCTGACACCTTGTGGCAACAAAAGCCCCAGGCAACTCACCACCCTGTCTCCTTGCTCCTCACAGCTGAGGGTTTTCAAACTTGCCAAGTCCTGGCCCACCCTCAACATGCTCATCAAGATCATTGGCAACTCAGTGGGTGCCCTGGGGAACCTCACCCTGGTGTTGGCCATCATCGTCTTCATCTTCGCCGTGGTGGGGATGCAGCTCTTCGGGAAGAGCTACATGGAGTGCGTGTGCAAGATCTCCCTGGACTGCACACTGCCCCGCTGGCACATGCATGACTTCTTCCACTCCTTCCTCATCGTCTTCCGCATCCTCTGCGGGGAGTGGATCGAGACCATGTGGGACTGCATGGAGGTGGCCGGCCAGACCATGTGTCTCATCGTCTTCATGATGGTCATGGTCATTGGGAACCTCGTGGTGAGTACCAGAGGTGGGGGAGGCCCTCGGCCACGGGTCCCCATCTCCATCCCTCATGCTCTGGCTGATGCCATCCAGCTCAGCTCTTCTACAAGGCTGCCCGTGAAGGTCTGGTCTTGTTGGAGCCATACAGGAGCAGAGGCCAAGGGCCTGACCTCCCTCCCATATAGCTGGTGGGGCTGTGCTGTGTGCTCAGATCTTACCAAAGCAGGGTAGGACACGATCTCTACCTGAGAGGCCTTCTGCTGAAACCAGATCAGGAACAGAAGGGGAAACCGAGGCACAGAAAACTTTATGACAAGCTTTAGGCAGATACAAGAGCAACTCTGGGACCTGAGAGGGCTCATCTTCAAGCTGCCTTTTCTTTTCTACATACATCTTTGGGGTTTCCACCCCCACTTCCCATACTCTGGTGACAAGGGACAGAGGCAGCGCAACAAACCCATGCTCCCAGCTCACCCCAGGGCTGGCCCTTTGCTCCATGGCACTTTTGGGAGTGGGTAGTCAGCATCGCCATGCTCCAGGTGGCATCCTAGGGGTGCACGACACCCCCTGCAGCACACAGCTCCTTCCCCCACATCCCGGTAGGCCCCATGCGCCCCCCGCTAACCCGAGCCGCTCACCGCTGCTCACTGCCTGCAAGTTCCAGGCGAGCATCAAATCCTTTCTAAACTTGGTAACCCGCTCGCTGGCGGCTTTGAAGCTTGTTTTGCAGGCTGCGTGGGCCCCGCGCTCCCTTCTTAAGGAGTAAGGCAGGGGAGGGAAGCGCGGCGGCTTGCCGAATCGCTCCTATTACTTGCCGGGGTTGTGTAAGCCCTTTGGAATTTGCTTTGAAAACCTATCTGCCCAGGGAGCTGCTGACGCCTCCCTGTGCACGGTGCATGGCTGCTCTGGTCCTGGCTGGGTGAAAGCAGCTCCAGGGAAAATCCAGACCACCCCCTTCCTCTTCCGTGGCTTGGATCAGGACAGGGCAGCATGGAGCGTCCCACTTTTGAGGACAGAAAGTTGGGATTTGGGTGTTGTGTTGCTTCCCCGGCTCAAGCAGTGTGTTTGGAGCTTGGAGCTGGCCCCTGCAACAGCATGGGTTGTGCTGGGGTCTAGGCTGGGTGATGCCAGGTGGATGCAGCACGTGGCCCCGCAGCAGGCGATGGCCATGCCTTCCTCAGGGGGCCCCATTTATTTGTGTTGCAATGCTGAACCAGGCTGAAAACCACCCATGAGCAGCAGGAGCATCTCCAGGACAGTTTACAAGGGGTGCAGGAGATGGGAATCCCAGCCAGGCTCCCTGGAGACTCTCCCCAGGGATGTCCTGGAGACCTTTCCCATTCTGGAGGCAGATTTCGGAGCAGAGCAGCCCATGCACCCTTCCAGGAGGCTCTCCTGGAGGAGACATGGGGCTGGGGAGGTGTAGCCCTCTCTGAGCTCGCATCCCAGCTTTAGGGCAAGCTTTGCAGCTCTGCTCTAGGATGCAACATGGGTTTCATTTAAAGCGAGCTGGAGAAGCACAACCCACAGCCAGCCGCAGAGCTTCCCCCCTCTGCCAGGCTCTCCTGGCCATGTCTGAGGTATTTCCAAGAGCTGGAGACTGTCCCGCACAGCCTCTCCAGCATCCTGGCTGCAAGGGGGGTTGTTTCTAACCCCCTTTCCCCTCCGGAGCAATAAGGCAGCAGCCACTCGTCCTTTACTGTTAATGACACTTAGAGCATTTCCTTTGGAGTTATTAAGGGAAAAGAGAGGAAGTCCGTCAGGTGACAAGGTAACAGACTCCTGTCCAAAAAGGCAGAGCCGACAGAAACTATTAGCTGTAATTGGTACCTAACATGAGTATTAAACTGATGGGATACTGGGGATTTATTTAAAGATGCGGTTTAAGTCATATGGTATGAGCCATGTGAAAACAGCAGTGACCTTGAATAGCAGCTAATTCCCTTCTCAGATACGCTGCTGGCACAAAAAGGCGCAAACACTGACAGCTGTGGGCTTGGCCCTGCGGCCACTCTGCACATCGAGCATGTTTCTGGGTCCTGCCGATGTGCCCATGCCCTGCAGGGAGCCCATCCTGCTCCATCCTCGTGTGCTGCTCTGGGCACTTGTCACACCGCGAGCCGGCCCATGCCGTCAGCGTTGAGGTGCCCTGGGGTCCAGGGATGTTTCAGGCGTGGTGTGGTGGGAGAGAGCTGGGGGTAGCAGGAGGGAGCCCAGGCTTAGTGAGAGATCGCGCGTTGCGATTGCTTCCGGGAGGTGATGAAATGCTTCTCCCCGTGGGGAGCTGGTAGAAAGGGACGAGGTTACGGATGTGGCTCCAGGGTGCTGGAGGCCCTCAGCAGCTTACTGGACGTCCAAGCTACTGGAGTAGCAAAGAACAGAGGAAAAAATGCAGTTGGAAGGCAATAAGCAGGAGGTTTCCCCCTGGAGAGAGAAGGAGTAGAGCTGAGCTGCTTCCCGGTTGGCGGTGGGCACCATGGGCTTAGGTCCCCTGTGGGGACCAGTGAAGAGACGAGTGGATGGAGGCATGCCCTGGGAGAGCCACATGGAGGTCGTTTGGGAAAGGCCAAAGCAGTGACAGGCATGGGACGTGCTTGCAAATGGATCGGAGGGATCATTGCAGCCCAGGGAGGAGCAAGCAGGAGCTGGGCCATGCCTCTGTTCTCCAGGAGATGGGGTCAGCATCTCTGCGGTCCCCTGAGGTGGGCAGCGGAGGGAAGGCATCCCAGCAAGAGGCTCAGTGAAGGCGGCTGCTCTGTGGCCATCACTGGTCTCTGCTGCTGCAGTCTGCGGGGACGGATGTCATCACTGGTGTTTGCTTTTGTCCCCTGCAGGTGCTGAACCTGTTCTTAGCTTTGCTGCTGAGCTCCTTCAGTGCCGATAGCCTGGCAGCGTCGGACGATGATGGCGAGATGAACAACTTGCAGATTGCTATCGGCAGAATCACCAGGGGGATCGATTTCGTAAAGAGCTCTGTCCTCATGCTGCTCCGCAGGCTGTGGAAGGGGAAGAAGGTGGCTCCAGAGGAAGAGCAGGAGCCCAGCAAGGGGGACAACTCTGCGCTGAACCACGTGGACACTGGCCAGGAGCCCAAGTCGGAGTACATGGACGGAGTCACTGGGAAAGAGTATTTGTTCATGGACGAACTGGACCACATGAATTTCATTAACAACCCCAACCTAACAGTGCACGTCCCCATTGCCTCAGAGGAGTCCGACCTCTATGAAGAGGAGACGAGCACCCAGTCTGACACTGAGGATGCCACAGTGAGAAAGGTGGGTGGCAGGGCTCCAGCTCCAAAACTGACCTTGTGCTGCCCACAGAGCGGTGCCATTTTTGGTTACTTTTCACTTTTTCCACAACATGACGTCTGGTATGACATAGGCCAAACCTGGGGTGTTTCAGCAAAAAAAAAGCTCTCTGTTCAGCTCTCCGTTCCCCAGCATGAGATGGGCGTTCCAAGCAGAGGTTTAGGCTGGTTTGGGTCAGGATATGGGGTTGTTGCAAACACCAGGGGGGCATCCTGCACCCCACAGGATGGGAGCAAGCGTCAAAGCACTCGGTTTGGGGTTAAAGATGTCCAAGAGGAATTTGATGCCAGGAAATCTGCTGATGGCACTAACATTGGATCCACTGCTAATGCCTCTGAAAACATCATCAGGGAGGGTACGAAACCAGACGAAGCTTAGCACAAGTGAACATGAAGCAATGCATTTCGCATTGAAAGCTGACAAGACAGCTGATCGAGGCATCGAGGCGCAGCGAGGGCTGTTAGGGCTTGTGGGATGCCGGTCGCTTGGTGCTTTGGGGGGATGAGAGGGAGCTGAGACAAGAAATTTAGGAAAACAACAGCAGGCACGCTAATGTGTTCTGATGGGAAATCGCTGCTTGACATGATGTTGCACCAAAAACCTGGGGAAATTCAGGGCAGTGGAGATGTCGTGGTGAAGAGGAGCAACCTCATCGATCCAGGAAGGGAGAGGGGTTTGTATGAAGAGGCAAGTCCTGGCTATTTGTTGTCAGGTGGGAAGAAGAGTGTTTTCAGAAGGGGGGACTGCAGGCGGAAGGCGGCAGGAAGGGCCATGGCTGGCTGTGAGCTGCTGAAATTGTTCTGCTCTGGTGTGCTCAGAAGGGACAAACCTGACAGAGCTTCTTGGGCAAGGGAGCTGCTGTTTTCATTCTCATTAATGCTGCAAGCAGGAGGCCTGAAAACTAGTGTTTCTCCCCCCATTTTTCCTACTATAAGTCCAATCTAGTAGCACAAGCACCCCCCAGTACACGCAGGCCATGCCATAGCACACTAGAAGTGCGGTCGCATTGTACAGAGGTGATGCTGTTAACACCGGCCTGACCGTGGCAGGGGGATGCTTCCAGCCTGGCCCATGGGGTCCCCAGGGACCTCAGTTCCTCACCACATGATGTGTGACCCAGAAGCTGGGGAAAAGGCCCTGTGTGTGGCTACCAGAGGGGTCCCAGCACAGCTCCAGCAACCCAGGGCTGATCCCAGGTTTTGAGAGCCACCCTGGGCTACTCGCTGTGTGCAGGGGACAAACCACCACCTGCAGCCACCAAATACCAGCTCATGCCATCATCTGTGCTGGTTTTGATGGAGAAATTCAGTCAAATAGTGGCCAGGGCGCAAGCCAGCAGGATGCACGAACATCGCAGCCCCTGCCCCAACGGGCAGGAGGCGACATGAGCTGGCAGGCAGCACCAGAAATGACTGCCTAGTAATTAGAAATCAGGCGCTAATTAGCTCTGGGATAGGAGCTCTGGGCCTCGGGGAAGAGGCTGCTAGCTCTCTGTGTTCACATGCCATTGATCAGCTCCAGATGGAGCCAAAGTCCGACACACCACCTCGTGCTGGGGACATGGCTGCTGGTGACTGACAAGCTGGGAGTGCTCAGAAAATGCTGATAAATGCTCTCTCCCTTCAACAGCAGCTCCTCTCTGAGACAAAGATATTTTTCAGGGTGAAGTAGCAGCAGCAAGGCAGTGGCAGCTGCTCTCCTCGAGTGCTCCTGCCTCTTTTATTGTCTGCAGTGAGGGGACAGGGACAGCAGTGGTGGTGTGCTAGGACTGTGCAGAGTCCATTCCGCAGCTCAGGGCTCTCCCTGGGTGCTTTTTGCCTCGGAGCCCCATGCTTCTGGGTGGGGGTACGTCTCATGGGATGCTCTGGGCTGTGGTGCCAGATCAGGAGGATTCTCAATACCACAAATTAGCAGGGTCACAGGGTGTGCAGCACTTGTGTGCAGGAAAAGGATGGGGAAAGCCATGGATGCTGGTGAAACACCCCGCTGGGCTGGAGGTGTTGTACGGGGTGTGGGACAGAAATAGCCCTGCAAGCCTCTTGGATGCAGGCACGTGCTGGGGCTGTCAGAAGGGATGGGTTTGAGGACCACGCAGTGGGAGCAGCATGGGCATCCCAGTCCCTGCCACAGGACCTGCTCCAGGCACCAGAGGTCCCGGAGCTGCTGGGTTACAGAAGCCTGCCGGGCACCTTTTGGGCACCTTTCCCCAGCCTCCGGAGATGCTGGGCAGGTGCCGCCCCACCTCATGCCCTTGCAAGGTCTGTCCTGGAGGCGGGTATTTTCCATCTGTCCTTCCCTGGGGTCACAGCTTGCCTGGCTCCCTGCTGAGGCCTCCTAATCCCCCTGCCCCTCCTCTGCTCCCCCAGCCCCAGTAGGGAGCTGCCCTCTGCTCCCACAGAGCCACCAGATGCCACCTGGTGCCACTGCTGCTGCTCTGTGCTGCTCCTCGAGCAGTGCTCTGCATGTCCCCAGCACGCAGTGCCCCAGCTGCAAGGGTCCCCCGAAGCAACGCCTGCTCCTAGGGATATTGGAAACACGATCAACCTCAGGAAAGGATCATCTCCTTCCACACAAGCTGATACCATCCTGCGTTGCTCCCTGTGCCATCCCCATCCAAGGTCTTCTGGGTTCTGGTTGCTCCCAGGCAGGACAGGTCTGGAAATCTGCTCCTCCTGCACATGCTGCACAAAGTTTCCTCTGAAAAAGAAAAAAGAAAAAATTCCCGGGGGTTTGCCAAGGTTTTCTCTCATTATCAACCCCTCCAGGCCGTGCTGAGTGGTGTCTGGGAAGGCAGCCAAGCCGAGTGGTGTGGCGGGATGGAACAGGCGGGAGCTATTTGGGATGCAGGCTTTGAACTTGGGTGAACCTCAGCCTACGAGCCCTCCGGCATGAGCCACACCAGTGGGACGCGAGAGACGTGCCGCAATGGCCAGCCAGGATTTCACGGGCCAGCTGGGACCGGGGCGCCTGGCAGGGCGTGTGTTGGGTCAGGGCACGGGGAGGAGGCGGAGAGAGCAGCCTGAGATGGTGGCACAAGGGGATGGGAGATGGTTGTGATGTGAGGGCATCTGGGCACAGGGGGCTCCTCTGAACCTAGATGAAAAGTGAAGCTCGTGCAAGCTCACGCATCACAGATGCTCCAAGGCTCTCAGCTCTGGCTGATGCCACAGCCCTGCTCTGGGCTGTTTTCATAGGAAAGGGACTTGGAGCTGCCTCCAAGCAAAGGCCTCCACAAAAGGCTCCCAAGCCCTTGGGCAGGCTCCCTTACTGACTCCTGGCACCACACCAGCACTCAGGTGGACTAATCCATCCTATTCCCATGAAAGCCCGATGTCGGATAATTCCTTTCTCTTTGTGTTGGATTTAAATCTACTGCAAAGGGCGCGAAAGCCGGGGGCTCGCACTTTGGGGAATCAGCCAAGAATGTGCTGGGGGTGCAGAGCCTGCTCCAAAAACTTGGAAAGCTTTAGAAACACCTCCATGATAAAGACAAAATTTGTAGAAAATGAGTCAAAGGGGATTAATTGTTTGTGGTAGCGAGGACGAGCTCTCTCCGCATGGCTGGTGCAGGCAGTGGCTGTGACGGTGCCTGTCCCTGCGGCCGGGGACACGCTTGGAGGAGCCGTCACCTGCTTCTGGGGGCAGGGAGCTCTGGTTGCTGCTCGTCGCACCGGGAGCCGCAGCATGTTTTGCCCCCAGCAGGAAAAGGGCTGAAGTCTGCACTGACAGTGTGCTTCCTCCCGTCCCCAAAATAATCCAATGGCCAACACGATGCCACGCGGTGTCTGTGTGGTTGTTTCCATGCCAGAGGATTCAGCACGGCTGCTTGTCCCATTGGGAAGGTGTTATTGTTGCCCCACGTGGGGTTTGTCCCCATGGGAGGAGGGTGCAAAGCCCTACTGAGGCATCCCCCGTGCCCACCAAGTCTGTTCCCAGCGCACCTCTCATGGAGCAGCCCCTGGCCCTGCCTGGCCTCTGGAGGGGCTGGAGGCAGCCCATGGGCACCACTGCCCAGCCTGAATCCTCCTCTTTGCAGAACCCCCTCTCCAGCGACAATGCCTCGTCCCTGTGCAGCACCGTGGATTACAAGCCGCCGCCGCCAGAGGAGGAGGCAGTGGCAGAAGAGGCTGAGGACAGCAACGAGCCCGAGGAGTGCTTCACCGAAGGTGAGAGCCAGGCACCCCATGGAGAGGGGGTGGTGGACGTGGAAAGGTTGTAGTAAACCATTGCTTGCAGTGTCACAGCCATAGGGCTCACCTAGCTCAGACCAAGCTTCAAGTTCTCATGCCCTTGTGGGTGAGCATCCCCATGCCCAGCAGGATCCTCCTCCAGCCTCCACCTGGGAGGGGTTAAAGCATCAGTAAAAGCACAAAAAACTTCTCGCTGGTGGAGATGCAACCCTGGCTCTCTGTCCCCATCCCCAGCCTGCGTGAAGAGGTTTCCCTGCCTCTATGTGGACATCACCAGCGAGAGAGGGAAGGTCTGGTGGAACGTCCGGAAAACCTGTTTCCGCATCGTTGAGCACGACTGGTTCGAGACCTTCATCGTCTTCATGATCCTCCTCAGCAGCGGGGCGCTGGTAGGTCCCACCCCACCGTTCACCCCACCTTTGCTCTGCAGCAATTCCCTGCTGCTTCTCCTCCCACCCTTAATCTCGGCTGTGAACCATCTGCACCTTCAGCTTAGCTTGATGTGGATGGCTCGTCACTTTGCTGCCTTCATAACTGGCTGACAGGAGATGCTTTATGGATAATTTATGATTATTATTTTTCTGTTAAGCGCTTTCAGCTGCTGACGGGTGTGCTTTCCCAGCACCTGGGTCTCCATTTGCATCGACCTCAATAAAGAGCTCTACATCAGCCTTTAGGTCCTCCCTGAGTGTTTGGGCTGGGCGTAGCTCAGCTGCCCCTGTAAATGCAAGGAGCTGATGGGGAGACCAATCCCTCTGCAGGTCTAGGGGTAAGGAGAGAGGGAAAGCGAGCAGAGGGACTGGACGTGCCTTCAGGCACACTTCACGTGTCTGCACCACGCTCTGAAGTGCAGTCTGGGGCTGGCTGAGGCTTTGGCAGTGTGGGAATCGAAAGTTGTGCTGAAGCAGCTGTGCAGCACCTGGTCACCGTGCCCCTACCTCTGCTCACACTTTACATGCCACGTGGACACATCAGAAACTCAAATTCCTAAGAGAATTTCCAAAACTACCTGGGCACCCAAAGGTGCAGGTAGGTGTCCTGGCTTTTGATTCACATGGCGACTGATGGGAATTAGGTGCAGCTGGACATTTGCTTCAGCACAGCTTTGCTCTGGGACAAACCCTGCTCCACATAGCCACCAAGAACCTGCAAACAGGAGTTAGACCCCGTGTTGGTCTGTAAATGCCACCTGTAGCGAGGCTCTCAACTCTTCAGGCTGCCCCGGGAAAGCAGGGGTGATGCACTGTGGCCATGGCTGCACCGAGCTGGGCAGCAGGTCTAGTGGAAGAACGACTGTCACGTAGCTCCGTGCCTCTTCCAGGCTTTTGAGGACATCTACATTGAGCAGCGACGGGTGATACGCACCATCCTGGAATACGCCGACAAGGTCTTCTCCTACGTCTTCGTCATTGAGATGTTGCTCAAGTGGGTGGCCTACGGCTTCAAGGTTTACTTCACCAACGCATGGTGCTGGCTGGATTTCCTCATCGTCGATGTAAGTGCAACAAGCACCTGCAGGATCGCACTTAGCCAGGGAGGGTGGGAGTGCTATGGGCTTGTGGCCAGCTGTGTCAAACCAGGCCATGGTTGCATTTTAAAGGACAAAGAGGTGGCTGTGGAACAAGGATTAGGCCATTGTTTTTTAATGGTCACTCCTTCTCCCGGTTACAGAAACCCTTTCAAACCCTTCATGCACACACCAAGCACAAGCCCACGGGGCTCTACTAGACACCAGCAGAGATGTGAAGGGGCCTAGGGTCCCCTGAAAGCTCTGTGACACAGCAGGCCATTTCTGTGTCCCCCACCACCTCCTTGTGGTGGCCTGGTCACCAGAGACCTGGGGACTCAATGCCAGTCCCTGTGTCCCGAGACAGCGTGATGACACCGGCCTGAGGGATGTGCTGGGAAGGGAGAGAAGGGCAGGGGTGTACAGATGGGGTTCAGTTCCTCCCCGCTGTTTCCATCTGAGGCACCGCTAACTCCTTGGGCTGCTCCTTCCAGGTTTCTATTGTCAGCCTGACAGCGAACTGGCTGGGATACTCTGAGCTGGGAGCCATCAAGTCCCTGAGGACACTGAGGGCCCTGAGACCGCTGCGCGCCCTGTCCAGATTTGAAGGGATGCGGGTAGGTGCCTCTTCATGCTCCAGCACGGCTGCATGATGCAGCACCGGTCAGCAGAGCTGGGCCCTGACTGGTCACCAACATTGGGAACCCATCCCAGATGATTCCCAAAGGTCTCCAGATCGGTGGGGTCAATGCTAAATACCCTTGGACTAGCCTGAGCCCTCTCAGTGCTGCAGGGGAGGATAAGGCTGGGACACAGAGGTGCAGGGCCACCTGGCTTCCAGCCTGGTTCCCTGGCCAGGGCCGCCATGGTTGTTTCTCTCCATGCAGGTGGTGGTAAATGCCTTGCTGGGTGCCATCCCCTCCATCATGAACGTTCTGCTGGTCTGCCTCATCTTCTGGCTGATATTCAGCATCATGGGGGTGAACCTCTTTGCGGGGAAGTACTACCGATGCGTAAACACCACCTCAGGGGAACTCTTTGAAATCAGTGTGGTGAACAATAAGAGTGACTGCATGGCTCTCCTCCACACCAACGAGGTCAGATGGGTCAACGTCAAGGTCAACTTCGACAACGTGGGCTTGGGATACCTGTCCTTGCTGCAGGTGGTACGTACAGAAAGCAACTGCTGTCCCTCCAAACAGCACGTTGTCTTAGCAGGGTGGTGTGAGTAGCATCAGGATTAAAATGAGGTGCTCCCCTGATGCCCATGATGAGTTTCTTGGCTGCTGCTTAGCTCCAGAGTTGGTATTTAACCCCAGAAACCTGCAGAGTCAAGGAGGAAAGGGAGAAGATAGAAGATGGTAGGGGAAAAGGTAATGGTCACCAGAGAACTGTTGTGGATGAATGAGTGCTGCACCAAGCCTGGAGCTGCAGGAATTCCTCCACAGCAGGGGATACCGGAGCAAGGAGGCAAGAAAGTTTTAAAGCACCAATATTTAGAAAAGGATTATGCCATAATGCAGGGGAGTTGGAGCCAGCAAAGCCTCCCATCTGCGCAGTCCATCTCTCAGGCTCCCAAAACTCCAGACTCTCAGTCCAGTTTTGCAGCCTAACAGATTCCTGGCAGGGAGATGTTCCCCTTGCTACAGTTAGGTCTGTTATGGTCACAGGCTGCAAGAGTTTTGCATGAGGAAGATGACGATTGGAAAAAGAGCATGTGTGTGTTGGCTGCAGGGCAGTGGACAAATGCAGCCGTGCTTCCACTGAACCCACTGCAGCTGAGCAAGGCAAGCAGAAGGGGAACTGCTTACCACAATTTTAATAAAAATATAGGTGTGGGCTCCGTTATTGGGTGGGCTGGGGTTACTCCCACTGGATCCAGGGGAACTGGTGGTTGCAGAACCAAAGCATAACCCAAACTGATTAACCACCTATAAATTTAGCTTCCTCTTCAAGGTTTGTTGTTCCATCAGATTCAGGAAACAAGATGTTCAGGCTTTTTGCTTAGCAAATCAACAGCAAAAGCCTGTAAATACACAGTGTACCTTCACCTCACCAGGATGGGGGTCCACCAGCCATCAGCGGCAGCAAGACAGAAGGTAGGATTTATGGAGGTGGCACCAGTCCAGGGAGCAGGAAAGAAGCGGCCAGGAAAACTGGGGCAATTCCTTGTTTTAGGGAGAAAACAGTCCATGGCTACTTTTTCCCAGCCTCTTTTGAAGCGGTGCTTTAGGAAGTCATTGGTAACCTCAGTCACCAAACGGAGCTTATATGCCCATAGGTGTGCACATACCTGTGTCAACCTCAGTACTTCTGTATGGGTGTGTGTTTCTTGTGGATGCAGCATGTGGTCCTTCTGCCATTCCCCTTGAGGAGCCACCTGTGGTGCAGCAGCAGCTCCACGCATGGAGCCAAACCCCAGCCTAAGCCCCAAGTGTGTGCTCAGTGCCTTCCACACCCCCTGTAGACCCAGCTGCCTCCTGATGAGCCTGCTCCTCTCTCTGTCCCTGCAGGCGACCTTCAAAGGCTGGATGGACATCATGTACGCCGCCGTGGACTCACGTGAGGTGAGGGGATAAACAGGGACATCTCACTGCCAGCACCAAGTGTCACCCATCCCACAGGGCTGGTTCCACCCAGCTGTCCAGGGCTTCAGCTGCGTAATGAGCCAAAGAGTGGAGGACCTCCCCCCCAAAACTCCCCCTGCCAAGGGCTACAGCTTCAAAGAGGGCGGTCGGTTGTGTCCCTCGCAGAGGCTTCTGCCACCCGTGTCACTGTCACCTGCATCCCAGCCACCACCCCAGCTGCACCCCAGTCCCTGCACCAGGCTCCCAGCCCACCCTACAGCTGGGGCTGAGCCCAGCTTCAGCTTCGTGGTCCGAAATCCCCACGCTGCACCTACAGCTCTGTGTGACATCCTCCATGTGCTCCTCCGGCTCAAAGAACTCATCCCATCCTGGATACAGTGATATATATATCCAAAAAAAAAAAAAATGTTTCGAAGAGTTTCATGTTTGTGCTGTGATCCATCCCCAAATGTGTCCCTGCAACACCCCTGAGCATGGCCATGGGCTGATATGGCGGGAGAGATTTCCTGCCTTTCTCTAAGGGAGCACAGCAGACTTGTTTGTGCCCCACTGAGGGTCAGCCCCTCACACCCACACCCCGAGCACGTTGTTTTCACTGCCTTTTTTTAGCTTCAGAAACAGCCGCTCTGCTCACCCCAGCTGCAGCTGCCAAGCACCCAGCCATAAAGCTGATATGGGAGAAAATGTGCTCTCCTCTGCCAGGAGCTTGCCTTGACATGGGGGAAGTTAGTTGTGACACCTAGGCATGTCTCGGCTCAAATATTAGCAGAATTAAATGGCACCCGTTGAGATAAGGAGGGTTGGAAAACCCTCCTCAGGCTGCCGGGCTGTGCCAACCCCCGGGTGCTGGCGTGATGTGAATTAAACCACCTTTCCCCTTTCGGCTGTATTTCAGCCCTTGGAAATTTGACTGTTGGGAAGAAGCCCAATTTGCTCATCGATATCAGCCCTGCCCTGTGCAGCCTTCCTATTCCCCAGCACAGGGCTCAGGACATCCTTGTCCTCAGCCCAGCTGGCACCTGCTCCCTTGGGGACCCAGCCAGCATCTGTCAAAGGCTTTGCAGCAGCCACCCAATGCTCTGTCAGGATATGGTGGCCCCTGGACCAGGGGCCTGGGGACATGTTTTTGGGAGAGAGTTAGTGTCATGTACTCGTCTCTTCCGATCTCTTCTGGCCAGATTGAAGAACAGCCATCGTATGAGATCAACCTCTACATGTACATCTACTTCGTCATCTTCATCATCTTTGGTGCCTTTTTTACCCTGAACCTCTTCATCGGTGTCATCATTGACAACTTCAACCAGCAGAAGAAAAAGATAAGTATTTTCTGAGTCCCGCAGCCACCTCTGCCTCCTGGAGCCCTGGTCCAGGACAGAGGGGAGCAGCATCTTTCCTTTTCCCACCGCAACCCTTTCTCATCATTTTTCCATGTGTTGGGGAAAGAATGAACTTCTGAAAATGAAAACTGAGCTGTTTTGAAGTGAATAGTATGGGGCAAATGCGGGGGAAGAGAGTGCGTAATGCAGCACGTGCTGCTCGCACCAAGCAAGTTCTGAGCTCACGGGATCAGGGAACAAGGAGCTAGGGTGAGTGCTGCTAGGGCATGGGGTGCCATGCTTGCTGCATCAGGTGCTTCCCCAGTGCTGTCATCTCGCCTCAGCAGGAGGAAACCGCAGCGCTGGGTTTAGCACCCATGGGTGCTGTCAGCAGGGGGAGGAAGCAGGTTTCGCTGAGTCAGCACAGTGAGCAAAGCCCAGCTGGGGATGCATGGTGGGAAGGAGTGGGGCATGATGAGGGATGTTTGGTGGGAAGATGCGAGTCCCCACGTCTAACAGTGGTGATTCCCTTTATACTTTGGAGGCAAAGACATCTTCATGACGGAAGAGCAGAAGAAATACTATAACGCCATGAAGAAGCTTGGCTCCAAGAAACCCCAGAAGCCCATCCCCAGGCCCTCGGTACGTTGGGTTAACTTCCTTGGAGCACAGTCAAGAGGGAGTGCCTCAAGCCACCGACTGTCCCAAGTGAATGAGAAAGGTCTGGGAAAGATCATTTGCCAGTACAAGAGCCAAATCCTGGTTCCCCCTTTATCTCCTCAGACAGGATCTTTGTAAGGGCTGGGACTTCAGGAGAGGTTCACCTCAGGCAACCCTGCCTGGGTCTGTTCTTCAGCCCTAGGTCTGCTGGCAAGGGCAAGAGGGGGATCCCTTTTGTAGGCATCAGGTTTTTCTCGTAGTTCCTCTCTCATACATGGGTTAGAGTCAGGGAAACCTCAATGCTCCTAGAAGGGAAACTGGTCCAGCCAACACATACACAGCTGTGACTTGGGCTTCTTCTATGTGGCCCAGCTCAAGTGAGGTCTTTTCCCATGTGTTCCTTTTTGTTCTGATACATTAGCAAGGGGTATACTTGGAAAACAACAGCCCTGTGCCCGCACCTCACCCACAAGGCGCCGGGTGTTTTCCTCCTGTGGCTTGGGCTGAGACCCACTTAGGGGCTGTGACCCTAAGATTTCCTGCACACTGTTAAATATGGTTCCTTCTTCTCTTTCTGTTGTGTCTTTGTTTTCTGTGGGTCTGTTCCATGTTCCCACCTCACCTCTGGTCCTCCATCATTACCCACATGGCCCCCATGGCAGAACAAGTTTCAAGGGATGGTGTTTGACTTTGTTACCAAGCAAGTGTTTGACATAACCATAATGATCCTGATTTGCCTTAACATGGTGACCATGATGGTCGAAACCGATGATCAAAGCCAGCTCAAAACAGATATCCTCTACAAAATCAACCTGGTCTTCATCGTCATCTTCACTGGAGAGTGTGTGCTAAAGATGTTTGCCTTGCGCTACTACTACTTCACTATTGGCTGGAACATATTTGACTTTGTGGTGGTCATCCTCTCCATTGCAGGTAAGCCCTGGAGGCTCTACCAGTTCCCTGGGGCTCCCACTGGGTAACAGAGTAGAAATGGTCTGTCCGATCGCAGCCATCACCAGCCAACCCCCCACGCCCACCCTTTGAGCAGGGTGAAGGGATCCTGGGACAAGAAGGATGCGAGGCCACCCTGTGCCACCAAGGCAGGGTGAGGAGCAAGAGATGTGTCCTGCACCCTCCATCTCAATGTTTCATAGCTGCACTGCAGAAACAGAGCAGCAGCATTTAATCTTTGGCTCTGCACTCAGAGATTTGAATATATTCCCTTTACCGCCGGAGGAGCCAAGAGAACTGCGTGCCCTTGGGGCTGGCCTCATCCCGGCCCTGGCAGATGATGGAGAAGCTCCACCTGGCCCCCCCGTGTCAGCTACAGAGCACAGCAAACTCACTTCATTTTCATCCCTTTGCAGGTATTGTCCTCTCGGACATCATAGAGAAGTACTTCGTATCACCCACGCTCTTCAGGGTCATCAGGCTGGCGAGGATTGGCCGTGTCCTCCGGCTGATCCGAGGAGCAAAAGGCATCCGGACTCTCCTGTTTGCTCTGATGATGTCCCTGCCTGCCCTCTTCAACATCGGCCTCCTGCTGTTCCTTGTCATGTTCATCTACTCCATCTTCGGGATGTCCAACTTCGCCTATGTAAAGAAGGAGGCAGGGATCGATGACATCTTCAACTTTGAAACTTTTGGGAACAGCATCATCTGCCTCTTCCAGATCACCACGTCGGCCGGATGGGATGGTCTGCTCAGCCCCATCCTCAACAGCGGCCCCCCCGACTGCGACCCCGAACTGGAGAACCCTGGCAGTTCAGTAAAAGGGAACTGCGGCAATCCATCCATTGGCATCTTCTTCTTCTGCAGCTACATCATCATTTCCTTTCTTATTGTGGTGAATATGTACATCGCCATCATCCTGGAGAATTTCAATGTGGCCACGGAGGAGAGCAGTGAGCCACTCTGTGAAGATGATTTTGAAATGTTTTATGAAACATGGGAGAAGTTTGACCCGGATGCCACCCAGTTCATTGCGTACAGCACCTTGTCTGACTTTGTGGACACCTTGCAGGAGCCACTCAAAATTCCTAAGCCAAACAAGATCAAGCTGATTACCATGGATCTACCAATGGTTGCTGGGGACAAAATCCACTGTCTGGATATCCTCTTTGCCCTGACAAAGGAAGTGCTGGGAGACTCGGGAGAGATGGATGCCCTGAAGGCCACCATGGAGGAGAAGTTCATGGCTGCGAACCCCTCAAAGGTTTCCTACGAACCCATCACCACCACTCTGAAAAGGAAGCATGAGGAAGTGTGTGCTACAAAAATCCAGAGGGCTTTCCGGAGGTACCTCTTGAGGCGCTCGGTGAAGCAGGCCTCCTACATGTACAGGCACAGTAAGGACGAAGACGCCCTGCGAGGGGACGCACCTGAGAAGGAAGGTCTGATCGCAACCAAAATGCATGAGATGTATGGGAACAGTGGGACAGACGTGGAGACAGCCCCAGCCTTTAGCCTTGCACCTGTGCCAAGCTCAGAGACTCAAGATGCTCCCAGTGAAGCAAAAGTGTGGGATGGGAAACGCGTTGTGAAGGAGTCACTTGTGTAATGGGGAGCAATTTCCATCTCGTGGCATCACCCAGCCTGAAAAGACTCCATTTGTATCTCCTCTTCAGAAATCTTCCATGTTCAGATCAATAGATCTCAGATGTTGAGCTAATTTCAGATATTTCAAGCAGACACCTTAACTTTATGAGCAGGATCTCTTACTGATCCTGGTTTTCTTATCTCACTGCACTTGCAAAGGGCTTAATATTTTTCTTATGAGATTGAAATGTGAAATCTCTCTATTGTTGGTGAAAGAGAAACATTTTAGTTTTTAAATGATCTAATCATGGTAACGATGTTTTTCAGACATTAACAAATGAGAATGGCTGTCCTTTTACTTAAAGTAATTGTTTATTAATATTATTTCACAATGAAGATATTTTCTTCCTATTATTCTTCCAGAGTGCAGCCAAGTAACCAGTGAAAGATGAGCCAAGTGAAATAATATTAAGAATAATTACAGAAAGGTTTTGTGAACAAAAAAAATCTCCAATGTCTTAAAGTAGCACCTTTCTTTTGGATATTTTAATAAGCTTTATGGATTTTTGTTACATACAAAGAAAGTGCAATTATGTCTTAAAGATTTGTTTGCGTAGCCAAAACAAAGCATCTGTAATACGTTCTCAGGGTTAAATATCAGATTTTAAAGGTCTCTGAATATACACTGAAGTCATAAATCATTCAGGTCTCCATGGTACGAATGTAAACTGTATTTATATTCATGCTTCTCTTCTGTTTTCCCGTTCCATCCAGATTTTGTGGCAGGAAAGTGATGGACAGAGGTAGCATTTGGAGAACCTCCTCCAGGAGTTCCCTGTAACAAAAAACACCTTGAGCATTTTTCTTCAAGCCCCACAGCAAGCAGAAACTAGCCTTAGCTAATGAGACACATCCCCAGGGAGTAGGGGGTGGTCTTTGCATTGAGTTGCTCAGTGGGGTCCCATAAACCCCATCAGCTGCTCCTACCCAGAAATGCTCAGGAGGGGTGACAGGTGGGTGTAAATTATCCAAATTACCCAATACTCGGGCAGGGTGTCCTTCCCTCTGCCAGGGCTCCGGAGCTGCCCCCACACCTGGTGGTGCCGTGGTGCCCACAGAGCCCTGGGGCCAGGAGGATCCTTGCCAGGAAACATCCCACCGAGGGGGGCTCTCCTGGGGGAAGGTCCTGTCATTGCTCCCATAGGTGGCCAAAAGGAAAGAAAATGGAGTAAAATGAGCAAAAGGATCCCGGTTTATCTCTGGACTTCCTTCTTTCTACAAAAGGGAAAAAACTCTTAAGATCAAAACAACCATGAACCAAAACTTCCAGTTAAAACAAGGGCTGCTGCTTGAAGCCAAAGGGTCTGTCTTTTTTTCTTCTTCTCTTCTGTTTTTTTTTGTTTTGTTTTGTTTTGTTTTTTAATTATTAACATTGTTTCTTCTCCCTTGGGCTGGTTTTGGCTTGGAGCCATTGCAGATGCCTTATGGCACCCCGCTTTTGGCCAGGTGGCAGAGCCGGGGCCGCTCTGCCCACTGCATCACACCACGTTGTGCTTCCATTTCCATGTGCATAGGGTGACGCTCCCTGGAACAGGAGCCTGAGCTTCTTATGGTGTGGCATGCTGCTTTAAAGTGCCTTTGCATGGGAAGCATCCATGGCACAGCTCTTTCCAGCCCAGGTCGTGGTTCACGATCAATGCTGCTTGTACGTACGTGTCGTCGGTGATGGAAAAATGCCAAAGAGCAGAGTTTGTGTGAGCTAAAGCCCTTTCTCTTTGTACATTTCTTAAAATAAACAACTGTAAATGGTCGATTATTACAATACCAAATGTGTTGGTGTGCGTTAGGGGAGGAAGTGTTTTCCATACTACTGGGAGGGGGAAATCACCTGCCCCAGTCATAAATACCTGCTTCCTCCAGGGAGCCTCTAAACACACCATCCTCTGCAGGACCCTATGTGGGGTCCCATTTCGCTCAAGAGACCTCCCGAGATGAAAGCTCCCCCAAGAGCCTCCAGCCCAGTCTCCAGAGCTTCTGCTCTGCTCGTGGATGTGTCCCACGGGCTCCGTGCTGCCTCCCCCAGCAATGAGCCCCAGCTATAGGAGATGCTGCTGTCACGGCAGCCAAGAAGGGAGGGCTTCGAGGAGGTGCCCGATACTGGGCTCTATGGAGCTAAACCTGCCCCACTGGCTGCATGGGAGCAGGTCAACATCACACGGAGCAGGCAGCAGTGGGTGAAGAACGTTTCTGTGCGGATGCGTGGCCAGAGGCTGGGATAGGAGTGACCTCCAGGACGTGCTGATGTCCCCAGGGGCCACAGCATGGCCTCACCGTTGTTTTCTCTTGCCCTAGAACAGCTCGTGCCAGGGCTGTTGTAATTCAAGTGGGACACATCACAGCACCCACGCAGGCAGCAGGATGGAGGGAGGAGGTGGCACAGCCCCCGTGTCCCCGTCCCCCTGCGGTGGCAGGAAGGACAGCGCTGAAACACAAGCCACCATGAATAAGAATGGGCTGGTGAAGGGTGCAGCTGCCTGTCCATGGCTCACCTGTGCCCTGTGGGGACACAGGACCTTCCTCATGGGACCATCGGGTCTTTCCCAGCCTGGGGAGCATCTGCTGGCCTTCCTTGCATTGCTCATTGCAGCTCCTATATCCAGCCCCAGGGGCTGATTACCAAACCTCTCCTGTGTTTCCTGTGCTATCCCAGCTCCTGGGCATCTCCGTCACTGCTGGCTTGCCAGGACATCACAGCTGGTCTGAGTTTTAGCAGCAATACCAAGGGTGCTGACAGTTTAGCCCCAGCGTACAGCTCCGTGCACGGCACAGCCTGGCTTCTCTGCTGCAGGAAGGCACCTCTCCCATCATCTCTTTCCCTTGGGCCACAATTTCTCTGGAAACCTTTATTTCTGCTCTGGCTCAGCTCACACCCCCTTGCACTCAAGGTGAGACTTGGGCCGGCTCCCAGCAGCTGCCGGATGCTCAGAAACGGCAAAAAAGAAACGACCTGCAGAAAGTGGAGGTTTGGGGAGGCCCCAGGAAGACAGAGCCGGGCTCTGGGGACCAACCCGGCTGGCAAAAGTACCCCAAGGTGTTTTTCAGATGGAGTTACAGTTCAGTGCTCACCCGTAGCTTGCAGAGCACAGCGGTTGGAGAGGTGCTGTGGCACAGTGTGAGGGGGAACTGCACCTCTGTACCAGAGAGATGGGGCCAGGGCACAGCTTGGGTGCCACTTGTGGTGGCTGTGCCCAAAGGACACAGGAGGAAGGGTCTTGGTCATGGCAATCATGCTGCAGAGAAGGACCAGGCATGGTGAGCACCCAAGGACGGGGCTCTGTGTCTTGATGGTCAGTCCCCAGGGCTGCCCAACCGGGGAAGGGCGAAGCTGCCCGGATGGGCAGCCATGGGGACTCTTTGGGGTGCTGGGGACAGGAGCTGTGCACGGATGTCACCGAACCCTGCAGTGAGCAGGAGAAACCCACAACTCGCCTCCTTCCCGCGCTTCGCGTGCTGCTCTGACCTCGCAGCCACTGTTCCAGCCCCCACCAATGCCTGTGGCTGAGTTCCCCATCTCCCGCAGGGCAGAGCCTGTGCTGTTAGGGAGCTGGGGTGTGATCCTGCCTCGCCTGGGGTAACCCCATCCCATGCCCCATGGAGCCGTGCTGGTGCCAGCACCCCCTCCCTGAGCTGCACCTCTGCCATCCCAGGTGTGGAGTTGCCGAGTGCTCCCCGGACAGGCTCACCTCCACCAGGGGTGCAGAACCAGCAGCCTTGGTCCCCTCCCTCAAATAATTCTGCCATGGCAAGCACGGCCCAAGAACACGAGGCTGGACAAGGCAAGGGCGGGCACAGCAACGGCCGCCCCAGCGTCTGTGCCACATTCAAAACCAGCCCCCGGGAAAGTCCCCACCGCGGCTGATTTACATGAGCAGGAAAGACGCCGTCTTGCGTAGCAGCAGCTTTGCCATTTTTAGGTGCAAAGGCCAAGGTGGTCGGAGCAGCCGTGGTGTTTTTGCAGAAGCAAGGATCAGCGACTGGATGCTTCCCTGTTGTTTGCGGTGAAAAAAAATGGCTGATTTCTGCAGGAGGCTCTGGGTGCTCCAGGCAAACCTCTGGCTGATGGCCCTGGCTGCAGGTAGGCACCCAATGTGGGCTTTGCATTGTAGAGGGTTGAAGTAGCAAGAAAGCATGCACACTGGCATGTGTCTCTTGCTTTGTGCATTGAGGGACTCCATCCATGTCTGGCTTTAAATAAATTAAACTTTGCAAGTTATGAGCTTTTGCACAAAGCCAGCCCCTGGCGTGATGCAGAGAGTGCGGGGCTGGGACGGGGTGCAGGAGCTGGTGGGCAGCTGGGACCAAGGGAGCTGGGGAGCCTGGTGCAGAGTGGGTGCAGAGCCTTCATGGCCGTAGTGGCAGGAAAGAAGGGTTTTCTTCATCATTTATTGTTCTTGGAAGCTGGAGGATGGGAGCAAGCTGGGGTCAGAGCATCTCTGAGGCCAGGGCCAAGCCACCTGCCTTTGCTGCACAGGGCTGCGTGTCCAAGAGTGGAGGAGAAATGGGAGGAAGAAGGCTTTTGGGGTTGACCTGGGGGATCAGTGTGAACATCCCTATGCTGTTCCCTTTGAATCACCGTGGAGATGCAGCCTTTCAACCCAGGACATGGCCCCTGTCCACTTCCTCCCCCTCCTTGATGCAGGGGCACCCACAAACCCTGCATCAGCCCCCACCCTCGTCTTCAGGCTGGGGAATGCGTGCCCTTGGGGGAAAATCGTGTAAAGGGCTGCTGTTGGGTAGCCACCCGAGCCCAGCGCAGGTTTGATGTGGCAAGGGTTCATCCTTACTCCCAGGGTGGCTTCAGAGAATGTGGGGAAAGCTCAAGCTGCTTGTGGATGCAATGGAAATCTTGTCTTTGGAGGGTCTGGGGGCTGCAAGGTGAGGAGCCAGCTTGGTCATCATTCAGAAACAACAGCAGAGCTCAGAGAGCAAAGCCCCAGCTGCAGGTGGAAGGGACAGCGCCCAGGATGGAAAAGGGGCATCTCCGCATTGTAAAATGAGATGAGGCCAGAAGGGAGAGTTTTTCTGCAGGGGGGCAGGCACTGGAGACAAACTGGTCCCAGGCAAGTCTCCAGAGCCAGCAAGTCCCCACCACGCTGCTCATCGAGGGGAAGGTCTGCAGCGGGGCAGCAAAGTGTGGGGCAAAGCTCAGTCTGGGGAAATGGCTTCTTGTTCTTCTTATTATCATTATTCTCTTCTTCTGGGGGGTTCTGCAGCAGCCCCAGCACGCTGGAGGTGGTGCAGCCCCCACCTCCGTGCCAGCTGCCCCGCAGCAGGGCTTGGCGAATGCTCAGTGAGCGGAGGGAGCTGGGCGCTGAAGCGGCGCGGCAAACAGGGCTGCTGCTTCCTGCCCAGCTGCAACAAGAGGAACCAGGCACCCGCGGGGCACCGGGCTCCTTGCCCCAGCCCAGCCCATTTTAATAGCAAAGGCAGGTTTCACTGGGTTGTCAACCAGAAAGCAGCTTACTTAATTCAGGAGATGGGGTGGAAATAGGAGTGTTTGTGCTCAAGAGGCCTCTGAGTGGGGTCTGGTTGATGCTCCTGAGCTTGTTGCCCCATATGGGGAGGGTATGAAGGACCCACAGCACGTGCCATCCCATATGGGATGTCCTCAGTGGGCTTCTCCTACAGGAGCCCTTGGCCAGTGTCTTAGGCCCCTTCTCCTGTCTTGCAGGTGGGATCTCAGCAGTCGGGAACAGCACCAGTAACAGCACAGGTAACATCTCAGACCCGCTGGGCTCTTCCCTGTGTCCCCATGGTCCCTCCCAACCCTCTGGATGTGCCACGAGGCTGCCAGCCCCAGCAGAGCCACAGATGTCCCCAGAGCCCTTCCCAGGCTGCAGCCTCCTCCAGGGCATCTCCCTCCCCTGCTCTCCCTCTGCAAAGCCGGATCCGTTTTGTCTTTCCTAGGGACATGAGCATTTTAACGCAGCATTTGCAGAGTGCATTGGGTGACCAGGCCATGGCTCGGGACCAGGTGATAGAGGTGATGGGCTTGTGCACACAACGCTTGTGCCATTCCCACCCCCGGGATGCTGAGCATGAGCTCTGCCACCCAAACAAGTCCCAGCTCTGGGATGTGAAAGCAGGCAAAACACAAAATAGAGCAAAATGAAAAACAAACAAACAAACAAACAAAACAAAAACAAACAAACAAACAAAAAAAAAAAAAAAAAGTAGAAGTGATGGGGAGAGAAGCCAGCTGGGGGTCTTGGCAAAGGCTCCGTGATGCATGCCATTGCAGGCTGTAATCTGGGAGCCAAGCTGGGGCTAAAAGGCATATGTATATAGAGATGAGTGGGAGCAGCAAAAGAGTCCCAGTGAAGTCACTTCCACAAAAAATGAGTTTCCATTATAAGCACGTTGGCTCAACGTGCCTACCTTGTCCCCTGGCAGGCAATGGGTGCCGAAAGCTGCTCCAGCACCCGCGCTACGTGGCGGCCAAGAGGAACACACCCATCAACTTCATCTGCTACACCCAAGAGCCCCAGAGCATGCAGTGGTACAAGATGTCAGAGGACAGCAATGAGATCTCTGTGATGGACCACAGCACCTCCCGCTTCAGCGTCGAGAGGAAAGAAAACTTGGTCAACTTCACCATCTTCAGGATCACATACAAGGACAATGGCATCTACGTGTGCGACAGGAAGAACCTCACGTCAGAGAACAAGCGGCCGCACATGTGCGGGACGGAGCTCAGAGTCATGGGTGAGTGGGAGCCCCCTGTCACCTCCACCGCTGGTGTGTGACCTCCACGCACTTTTCCTCTTTCCCCCCCCTCCACATGAAGCCCACATCACACTCCTGGCACCCACCAGTGGTGGTGGGACCCCTTCGGACACAGATGTAGGTGCTCCACCACATGGCAGATGTTTGCAGATGTTTCTCTGTGTGCGGGACAACCCTGCAGGTTTGCCTTGGCATGTCCATCCCATATAAACGCATCCCAGGGAGTGCATTGCCCTAAAAAAAAACTCACATTTTTCACAGTTCTGGTCAGTGGTGGGTCTTATCCAGGGTGTCCCATTCCAGAACTGGTCCCTGATGCCAGCCTTGGGGGGTTGCAATGCCCTGATCCCTTCCAAGACACATCGCCCTGGTCCTCTCCTCTGCTCTGGCACAAACCCCTGGTCGTGCCGAGCTCGTTCCCATTCCGTGGGAGCCTGGCACAGAGACAGGGCTCAGGGCTCTCTCTGTGCTGCTGCTCCCAGGTCACAGCAACATCCAGCAGATCCAGAGCAGAAACACCCTGAAAGATGCCATCATCATCATCCAGTCCATCCTGCTGGTCGTCTTCATCAGCGTCCCCATGCTCCTCTTCCTAGACAAAGTGAGTGGCAGCATCACCAGCAGCAGGGACGTCCCCAGCTCTACCACCACGGTGCTCAAAGCAGTGCCCCATGTCCTGGGCAGGGCAGTGAGGGCACTGCTGGGGCCGGGATGGGCAAAGGTTTGGGGACATGGCTACCTGAAAAAAGCATCAAAAGTGGAGTGGGGGGACCGTCCAGATTTGCCTGTGGAGGCCGTGGGACCTGGCCTTGGGAGAGGGGTGGAGGATCCTGGCACAGGCTGCGCCAGCTATTGTGGGAGTGCTGGTGACACCCAACCTGTGACTCTCCTCTCTACAGGGTGAAGGCAAAGAGAGCCCTGAGGAGGACCACACCTATGAGGTAATGCCCAATTAATTATAGAAATACCTCTGAAATGTCAGTCTGAGCCTTGAAACAGCCAGTTATGTCCTTGCTGGGTGCCTGCTAGGTACAGCAGCCCTCGCAGGGTGCACAGGGAACATTCCTCCCAAATGCTCATTGCTCCTTGGCCATAGAGCGGCTTGTAGATCCCAAGCCAAGCTCTAGGCACATTCACACATCTGTCTCCGTCTCTCCTTCCAGAAGCTGCCCTGATCCCTGGGGGCGCACTCTGGAGATGGGTCCCAACTCAGGGGTCCCCCTCCCATGTCTCAACCTCCTTCCTCTCGGTGCAGGGTCTGGAGGTGGAGCAGATGGCCACCTACGAGGACATCACTCCTTTCCGTGACGTGAAGGCCAAATGGACGGTCGGGGAACACCCAGGGGAAGAGTGAGGGGTCCCACACCCACAGCCAGGCCAGCACCGGTGGCACCGCCAGCACCGCGCCAGTGCCCCGTGGGGACAGGCACCCGGGTCCCGACCTGCCAACAAGGACCTCCAGCCGCCTCCAGCAGCCCTGCACAGAGCTCGAGTCTTGCTGCTCTTCGGTGAGCGCTGCGCCCCCCCCAAGACTGTCCTGCCCCGGCTGCTGCTCTTACTGTCCCGCTGCTGAACCCCTGAAGCCCATGTAGATATTAGGAGCCAACCCCAGCCCCCTGGTCGCCAGCAGCCCCGATCCCCAGGCAGCTCCACATCACGCTCTGAGCTCCTGCGTGGCCAATGCAATGGCTGTACGGTGCTGGGTGCTGGGGCTCCTCCGTCCCCACCACCTCCTGGAAGGAGAGGACAACGCTTGATCACTCCCCATGCTGCAAGGACCCTTGTGGGCTGTGAGTCCCCACTGTGGGCCCTGTACTCCTGGCAGTCGAGCCAAGGTGAGCAGCACCATGGTGGTGCTCTAAGTAGATTTGGGGCCACTGTTTAGCTCTCAAGCCATAGACGTGCCCTGCAGGCCAAGCTGGAAGTTGTACAAGCTGGAAGACCCTCTGAAAGTGCCGCGTTCTCTCCAAAGATTACAGAAAGTCTGGGGAAGCAGCCCCCACCTGGAGGTCTTACACGGGGCTTGCTCCTCACCAGGCAAGAGCTGGCCTGTGTCAGAAGGACGTCCCCTTGGTGAGGGACAAGTGCAACCTCAGAACCTATGGGAAAGATTTAAAGTGTGGGACACAGGTGTACAACTGCTTTTTCAAGCCGTAATAAAGGTAATGGGTAAATTCACATCCTGCACCTCCTGTTCCAGGCATCCAAGCTGCGTCCTGCCGTGCCTGATCCAGAGGTGGCTCTGTGCCACCTCCTGGTGCCACCCCACCATAACCCTGGTGCCAGGGTCTGTGGGATGTCTGGGAACAAGGAGCAGCTTTCTGTGGGTTCCACTCAGGCAGCTGGAAACCAAATTTCACCCCTTCAGGGCCCCAAGCGCAGGCAGGGATGTGAAGTCGAGGGCAGCCGTGGGATCTGCTGGAAGCCCCGGCTGAGCACTCACAGGGGCACCACCGTGGCCACAAGACTGAGTGTTGAGCCCCAAGTGCTGAGCTTGGGATGAGACGAAAACCACTGCCAGGAACCGAAGCAGGAGGAACAGGGCCCAATGCCAGGAGCAAAGAGTTGAGCTCCAGCTACATATGCTCTTGCAAGAAAAGATAGAAAACATCTGGAGAGGAGCAGAACGGCACTAATTGGTTCTGTTAATAAAAACTGTTTCGGTACAGCAGCAGTAGATGTGCAGGTGACGGGGCTCAGGGCTGGCTGGGCACACAACACCAGGGCTTTCGCTGCTGGGGGTTCCCTGGAGGCATGGGGAGCCCATCGCGGTGCGTTTGACAGGATGAAGCTGGAAAGGCAGGACACCAGGGTGACGGGCACCAGGGGGGTGACAACAACTGTGAGGCTGAAAGATGAAACCTCCCCAAGTCATGGACAGCCAGCAAAAAAAGCTAGGGTAAAATTACGAGCAAATAGGGAACAGGCTGGTTCTTGTTTACTGGTAAATCAGCTTAATGGAAAACTGGGATTCAATCTAATAGCACAGATACAGCATTTTAAGGTTGTTTTTTTATTAGTTAAATAAGCTATCCTAAACTGGCTACATATACATATATTTAAATGTTACTTAAACATGTCTTACTTGTAAATTTGATTAACTGAAGGAGTACTCAGAGTGAGGGAAGCGAATTCCTGGTTTCCATGTTTGCCAAGATTTTAGGACTAGCAGGGCTCATCCCTCCGTGCCTTGTTTTCAGTTACAAAATGGGAGAGGAAGGCAAATTTTCTGGCCTTCCCAATTCCCAACTGGTTTCTCAGCTCTGTGTAAACAACTCACTCAACTGACTTAACCGAATCACACGAAATACGGAGAATTTGCTGTTTGCATCTGGGGAGGAAGCAAAGGCAAAAGCAGTTTCGGCGACCCCAGTTCCGCTCTGCCGCTTGGCTACTCTCTTAGCCCAGGGCCTTAGCTTCCTTTAAAACACCAGAAGCAAATAAGTATTTTTGTACTGCTAGGGTTTTACTTTAATTGCTTAGACTAGTTTCTGGGGAGTACAGAGATGGTTTTTTATATTGAAATAGGCTTGTATTTAAAATGCACTCAGTGTAATTAAATACATTTCAGTATATCCAGTCCAGGCTCCGTATCCTCATTCTTATCCCCACCACTGAAGTATGACTGGGCAGACAGTTGCTTTTAAGTCCCACTGGGATGCAGTCCTGGACCTCCTTCAGCCTCATGATATTTGCCAGTTAGAAACAGGCTGGGTGAAACTGAGCGGTCCTGGCTCCAGAAAATACACACACACACACACACAATTCAAACTGAAAAGGACTATTTGCCTTCAGGGAAGTGAGCTAGCAAAGGTAGTCAACCATCACTTAAAGCCTCTATCATCCATCTCGTTACCGACGGAGCTACAGAGCCTGGGCTGTGGGCCAGCACCTGGCTCCTCAGTCAGGATTCACCGTTTGCAGGTCCCCGGCTGGAAACCTCTGCACAAAAGCCCTCCTGGGGGGCCAGGAGGAGCCAGGGCATACACACACCTCCAAGAAAAGCTGCTTCATTTCTCCACAGGGCAAGGCAGATGGACATGGGACCACCCTGAAAAGAATGGAGGGTTTTTTCTCTTTCAAATAAGAAAAGGAACTTGGAAACTGCTGAGCCTCATGCTGCTTTATGATATGGTACTTTGGGTTGCACATGTGGGCACTTGGAAGCTACAAAAATGCCAGGCTGATATTTGCAAGCTGCTTATGCAACTGTAATTGTGCCAGTGGCGTTTGCCCAGCCCAGGATCTCAGCCACACACTGCCATCTCCACAAAGCTTCTGCCTCATTTAATGCACAGAAATTATGTGAGTGGGGAAAAAACAGACCTCAGGGGCACAGCCTGGAACATGCTGGCATCTCTGTGCGTGGCTCTACGATGAAAATTGCTGGTTTAGCACCGTGCTTTTGCTAACAGAGCTGGAGGGGCAGCAGGGTAGCAAGTGATGGGCAGCAGTCTGGTGCAAGGTGCCGTATTAATCTAGCTGCAGTGGTAGAGCATCATCACGAGCAGGCAGCAGAGCCTGCGCTGGCTGGCAGGGCTGCTGCTCTGCTCATCTCTGACGAATATTGACATATTTAAACACAATCTGTAGTAGAAAAACACACCCAGATGTTGCTGGCTATTGGGTGACCGGATACCTGATAGCTGCAGGACCCACTGTTCCCTTTTCTCTAGGGACTGACATTTATTCCGTGACACCACCATGCGAGTGAACACCAAGGGGCTTCTCGGAACAGATCACGCTCTCCCCAGCGTGTTTATTAATGAGCTCTCGCACCCTCTGCTCCAGTGATGATGCTGCCTCGTGGAAACTGGAGCCAAAGCAGGGGGGCAGGCCAATGCAGGGGCTTGGGAAGCCAGAGCACTACCCCTGACCGGGGAGCAAACAGGGCGAACAAACCCGAACAAACAGGGTGTCTTGGGGCACCCAGTGCCCGGGGGAGAAGGAAAAGTCCTTTAAGCACCCCACACACACAGCTCTCCATCACAGGTTCTGTCTTGTCTTGCTCAAAAGCAGGGTGTGTGCTGTGACCTCTGCTCTTCCCCATCTCCTCTTCCTCCTTTCCACATCAGCTCAATGCAGAGGTATTTCTCATTCCTGTCTCAGGCAAGAGCAGAAAGCAGCTGATGACCAGATCTTCTCACAGCTTTGCCCAGCTGAGGATGTGAGAAATCTCCCAGAGCTCTGGAACCTGGATTTGCAGCAGGCAAGGCTGGTACCCAGTAACAGACCTACATGTGACAGCTCTTCACCAAACCTGTGCCAGACAAACCAGCTGACCCCAGGGACCTTACTCTGTCTCTGCCTGGGTACTGCCACGCTGTTTTTCGACAGGGGTTGGTATCTCCTCTCCCAAAGCAGGGCTTTGCAAATTACTTCTGAAGTTCAATGCTTGAGCTGTTGCATGAGGAAAAAACACATCTGTTCTCAGGTGCTTTTAATGTCTTATGTAAGTAAAATAATGCACTGGCTGAAAATTTGAATCAAGCCGTTACCTCAAGGAACAGAAATTGTTATTTTCAAAAAAAAAAAATCAACTTGTTCAAAATTTCCCTTTTTCCACAAACTATTTGTTTATTTTTTGAAATTTTGGTAGCACGACAGAAGTTATGTGGGAGAAATGTGGTTCATCTGGCAACATCCACCCAGCTCTATCCCCACTGACAATAAATGGGAAACCATCTCTTTTGCTTTATGTCAGAGGTCTCCCAAACTGGCTTGTCAGCCCTGTTAACTGTGGGCCAGACCCTGCCTGGAGCAGGCAGGAAAATTAGGAGCACTTTCTACCTATGTGGGGAAATTCCACCATGTAAAAGCACTGATCTGAATTGAGCTGGGTCTTCCCGTGATGATAAAACCGTTATTTGCAATAAACAGCAGAATATGGAGAAATCATTCAGCACTAATTTCATCCCCAGGCAAACATCCTCCCCAACCTTTCCATCTATGTATAAATGATTACAATTAGGTAGCACCATTGCGAACACGCGTGCATTTATGCATGGCGAAGATATAGAGAGGTTGTTGTGATCATGAACACATATATACATTTTAAACAGACCCCCTACTATATAAGGGGTGTCTCAACAGTTGCCATTACCAGCCTAGATGAAAGGAAGAAACAATCACTTTCAAGCAACATCTGAGCAACTCTCCAGGCAGGAATGGCTCCAGGTACTCTTCTTTATTTCAGTTTACAAGGATTGACAATGCAGCTACAGGCAGCACTGTGCCCAAAGAAGGGCAACAAAGCTGGTGAAGGGCCTAGAGAACAAGTCTTATTAGGAGCAGCTGCGGGAGCTGGGGTTGTTTAGCCTGGAGAAAAGGTGGCTCAGGAGAGACTCTATCACACCCTACATTAACCTTACAGGAGGCTGTAGCAAGGTGGGGATCGGGCTCTTCTCCCAAGCACCAAGTGGTAAGATGAGGGGAAATGGGCTCAGGTTGTGCCAGGGGAGGTTTAGGTTGGATATTAGAAGAAATTTCTTTACTGAAAGGGTTGTGTGGCATTGGAATGGGCTGCCCAGGGAAGTGGTTGAGTCACTGTCCCTGGAGGTCTTCAAGAAACATGCAGAAGTTAGTTAGTAGTATGTTTTCATGGTGGACTTGTCAGTATCAGGTTAAAGGTTGGACTAGATGGTCTTAGTGGTCTTTTCCAACCTGAATGATTCTATGATTCTGATTACGTGCTTTGGGTGATGGGATATTATGAAAGGGTGGTACTGTGGCCTATATATGCTCAGTGCCTGCCCTAAATTAAAATGTGGCAACTTAAAAATCAATGAAAAAGAACAGCTTTCTCAACAGAGTGACTTTTAACCAGGGATTGACTCAGGTATTCATTATGCTAATAATGCAAATGCAAGGGGCACCTAATGCTAAAGGCAAGTGGCAAGGATAGGTTGGAGAACAGGAAGAAAAGACATGCAAGCCAGAGCAGTAATAGTTATTATTGACATAAACAGTGGCAGGGATATTAAAACTCACATTCAAGGCTTAAGATAGGGATCAGGATGATGTCTAATGCCTACAGTCCTACAGGCTCCAGGGCATTCCTGCACTGAAGGGTGCTTGTTTGAGATTAACTTTGTGTCCATCTGTACTTACAGAGACCACTTGTGCGAGTTAGATTCCAGGGGTTAATAACCTTTAGGCTTGTCAGGGATCACCGGATTCTACAGGTGTGTGCCAGAGAGCAGTTTTCAGTTACAACACCGGTAATGCAATCACTTTTCACCCTAGTGAAGGCAGACAGACAGTTTCATGTCAGCAGCATGGTGTACAACAAGTGAGCTATTCCCAGTCCCTCCCCTGGTACTCACCATCCCGTTTGCTCATGCAATGACAGGTGCATCATACTCCTTTCATGAGGGCACTGAAAACCATGAGCGTGTTAAGGAACAACACAGGGATGCACGGCAGTTTTCATGGAGCAGCAATCATTCTTAAAGCAGAAAAGCATTGCTTATAACATTGGGAGCAGCACAAGCCTCGAGGGCGCATCCAGGGAAAGGGGATGGGGTCTCCCTGGAGGGCTAAGATCATGTATGAACACAAACAAGACATTCTTTAGGGTTAGCACAGGCAGAAGGGGCCAGGAAGAGGCCATGCAGGTGCCACCCTAACTGAAGGACAGTTGACACACTCCTCTCCACTTTGCCGCAGGGTCATGGTTTTCTCCTCTCTTCATCACTGTGATCACCCTCGGATTGCAGTGGCCACAAGAAGCTGCCACCTTCCCAGCCATGCCCCTTTCCAACCTGTTCGCCAACGCTGTGCTGAGGGCTCAGCACCTCCACCTCCTGGCCGCAGAGACGTACAAAGAGTTCGTAAGTGTCACAGCCTCCGGGCATCTCCTCATTAACCTGATGTTTTCAGGACCATACCACGGCTTCCCACCCAGTCCAATTTTCTAGAAACAGCTATTTCAGCTATTGGTGTCTCCTGTCAGATCCTGAGGAGGAAAAAGGAGTCTTAATGGGATAGAACCGGTCTCTACCAGCGTGTCTCCTCCTCACAGCTCTCTGCCTCCACCCCGATTCTCCTCAGGGCCACGGCTGCCCACACCCAAACCCACCACTCAGAGCCAGCTGCCTCAAAGAGAAACCCAGTCCTGAGAGCTGTGGGGAGCGGCAGGAGTTTTGCAAGACTTTCCTGTTACGGTAACCTATGGCACTGACTTGAAACTATCCAGCTTCTGCTTTGGCCAGGAGCTCGAACAAGGTGTATGATTTGGCCAGAGCTGTCCAAGGGGGTCATCTGCTCCTCAGAACGCAGTCCATGTGGTCTGTGTTCACCTCAGCACTTTGGCTTAGTGAAAGCAAGACCTATAGGTCCAGTAGCTACTGTGACAACATGTTATTTCCAGCTTCCTACCTGCCAGTCCTGTACAGAGACACACTTCATGTCTCACATTTCTTTCCTGAAAAGAGCAACCTGTCAGGACAGCTTGAGGAAAGAGTCAACGCCGTTCTCCCAATCAGATCTGAGTGTATTTGGGATGTCTCCACAGGAACGCAGCTATATTCCGGAGGACCAGAGACACACCAACAAGAATTCCCAGGCATTCTGCTACTCAGAAACCATCCCAGCTCCCACAGGGAAGGATGATGCCCAGCAGAAATCAGTAAGTTGTCTCCCCTGGGCAAGCACAGAACTCTTAAGGAACAGAGGGTTTCCATCTGTGATCACTTCAGTGCTTGCTGAGGTATCACTCCTCTCCCCTTTTACTATTTATACCTGCATGCAAAAAGAAGACACCTTTGGGTTAGACTATAAATCATACCCCCACCCCAAAGAGAGTACCTGTTGCCAGAACAGGATGTACGTCTGTATGTCTGGTGCTCCTCAGTCTCTAACACTTGCCAAAGCTGCAGAAGCAGTGGCACACCCATGGGTCACCTCTGGGCTGTTTCAGAAGGAGCAAGACACACAGGTAACATTACAGAACACCTCACCCGCACACCTTTGACCGCCTTTTTTGATTTCAGGATATGGAGCTGCTTCGGTTTTCACTGGTTCTCATCCAGTCCTGGTTGACCCCAGTGCAATACCTAAGCAAGGTGTTCACAAACAATCTGGTTTTTGGCACCTCAGACAGAGTGTTTGAAAAACTAAAGGACCTGGAAGAAGGGATCCAAGCTTTGATGAGGGTAAGTTGCAGCAGGTAGCATGATTACGGAGTAACAGGTTTCCTAGACACAGGGCACTGAGCTCTCAGGGTCTTCTACAGGATCCAAAGACCATGAGAAGCCTTCCCACTTTCCACTCCAAAGACCACTGGCATCCTTTGGACTTTGCTTATTTTAACACAGTCACATCACAACACTCCACTGCACACAATTCATCACTGGGAGCATGAGAAAAGTTGTACCAGATGTTAACAGCACTGCCATAACCACTCATAGCAGCACAGGCCAGGAAGATCACAACAGTCTAGACTCAGTCTTTACAAACCCAGCACCAAAGAATACTCCATTGGTTAAACCTGCTGTTAAACCTGATGTTTGCCCTATCTCCCCACAAAACCCTTAAAAGTGAAGCATATTTTGCAGAGTTCTGCATCCTGACTTCCAAGGCTCAAGACATTTTATAAAAACAACCCATATAAGTCTGTGTACTGATGGGAGCCTGTACTCTGACGTTTCTCCCTTATACTACGTTCAAATTAACACGGCATGCAGACAATTGACAGCTGGAGAATGTTCTTCTTCAGAAAGGTTACTTTGGGCTTTGTTATTTTAAATTACATTACTTATTGTCTGTCAGGATCCCATCTTAGATTCGCTCAGCATCACCACAGCTAGAGCCCCAAGACCTGTATCCATGTGACGTCAGTCAGGACGATTTTCATCATCTAGTACCTAAATAACTACAAAAGTCAGGCACTGAGTGAACAGAGATCTTCTGTCCTGACTGCAGTCTGTAGCATTTCCAGGTTTTGCTCTCCATTTGATGTAAACTTGGGCAATGGGAAGCAGTACACAGAAACCAGACAAGAACCACACGTTAGCCCTTTTACCACCCTGTTTACTGAACAAAAACGGTTCGGTTGACCGAGCCAGACGGTGAGCAAAGCGGGGCAGGAGGAGAGGCGGACTGCAGCTCCAGATGCACGTGGCTTGGGTCTGGCTTCAAGCTCTGGGCACTGGAAAAGTGGGAGGAAAGACAGCGTTACCGACCCCTCTCATCACCTCCTCCTCTCCAGTGGCTACGGCCAGACCCTGCTTCCCTGCCCCACTTTTAAGACCCCTGGTGCCAGCTCAGCCCCAGCCCTTTCCCTCCTGCAGGAGCTGGAGGACCGGAGCCCACGGGGCCCACAGATCCTTAAGCCCACCTACGACAAGTTCGACATCCACCTGCGCAATGAGGACGCCCTGCTGAAGAACTACGGCCTGCTCTCCTGCTTCAAGAAGGACCTGCACAAGGTGGAGACCTACCTGAAGGTGATGAAGTGCCGGCGCTTCGGAGAGAGCAACTGCACCATCTGAGGCCGGGACGGCCGCCCTCCATCTCGGCCCCTCGCTGCGGGCCTGCTCCGTCCCGCCACGAAAATCGCTCTGCCCCGAGGAGAATAAACCCGCTACCGCTGAGCTGTGCCTGTCTGCCTGCCTGGGGGGACGGGGGCGGATTTGGGGCGCTTTTCCCTCGTACCACACACTCACACAAACACACACACACACAAACACAGACCCCGCCGGGCCCGCGCACCCGGCCTGGGCGGGCAGGGCCGAGGAGGCGGCGGGGAACGGGGCGGGCCGGGGGCCGGGCCCCGGGCGGCCGGGAGGGCTCCGGGCATGGCCGAGGTGCTGCCGTTCCGGGTGCCCGCCGGGAGCGCACACACGCTGCTGGTCTGGGGGCTGGAGCCGGCGCCGGGCCTGGAGGTGAGGCCGGGCCTGGGGCTGGGGCGCGGGGCCGGGACCCCCACGGGACTCCCCGGGGCTGGGGAGCGAGGCCGGGACTTCCACGGGTTCCCCTGGGGCGGGGGAGCAAGGCCGGGACCCCCCTAGTGGTCCCCCCGGCGCTGGGGAGCGGGGCCGGGGCTCCCTGGGTCCCCCCCGAGGCTTAGGAGCGGGGTCAGGACCCCGTAGAGGCCTCTCCCTACCCAGACCTAAGGTCCCAGTCCCCCCATCAGCGCTTGGCCACTTCTCCCGTCATCTTCCCTGTGTGTAATATACTTTTTAACACCCCCCCCCCTTTTTTATTTTATTTTATTTTATTTTTAATCGTATTTTAATTGCCTTGAGGCACTCAGGGCAACCGCAAGGAGGGTGGCAGGCTGCCACAGTGTAATTTCTGCCCCAGTGGTCTGCAAAGCAAAACTAAGAGACCAAAATGTCCAAGAGCTGAAACAAAATCCCCTTAGACTGCAAAATATTGTACTAGTGTTTAACTGAAAGTTTCAACAAAACAGCATGGCCACATAAAGCAGGGTGGAAGAGGGTAAGAAGCAGTCAGAGATGAAGATGACTCGGAGGACTAGAAATACCACGTCTGTCTGCTCTGCGCCTGGGTCAGAGGCTGGAAGATACCGTTCGTGAGACGTCAGGGTCAGGGGTCCCGTCAGGCTGAGCTTGTTTTTATGGGGAAAGCCTCATCTCCTCATCTCCAGCCTTGCTGCTTATTCCAGGGTTCACTGCCGTTATACAGAAGGAACAGTAATGAAACATTCCTTGTTTTCTAGTTAATTAGGTCTTGTGAGTGGTCCTGTCTCTGTCAGGGTTGCTTGTTCCCTGGAGTACCAGTGGATGTTCTTCAAATAACCCTTTTTTTCTCATTTTTCCTCAGCATTCCCTGTTTTCGGTGTTCTCAAAATTTGGGCTGCTGTACTCCGTGCGAGCACATAGAAACGCTGCCGTAGCAGGGCCTGGGTATTACGCCATCATCAAGTTCTACTCAGAGAGAGATGCCAGCAGAGCCCAGCGTGCATGCAATGGGCAAAGGCTGTTTCAGAAATCTCCCTTGAAGGTAAGCAAGGCTGCGGATGAGCCATTTGCAGCACTCAGCACTGCAACTTCCAACAGTATGGTAGAATCACAGGAAATATTTGTTGATCTCAGTGATGTTCCCTGTGCCTCCCATCAAAAGTTGACTAACTTTTTGCTGCATGCCTTTCAGTGGTGACTTCACCCGCCACTGGCTCCCAAGCAGCACTTAAAGAGTAAAATGCCAGCATCCCTCAGTTTGCGTGCCCTGTTTCTGGGTAACCAATATTTCATGCATATCAGATATACTTGTGCTGTAAGGAAATAGATAGTGTACGTATATCTCTCCTGGAGCCGTCAATGGTGTGTCCACAGTGGAAATCTTGCAAGCAAAGCCTTGCTAACCACGTTTCCTCTCTCATGGACAGGTTTGTGCTTGCACCAAGCAGAAGGGACTTCAGCAACAAGTCCTTGCTCTCAACAGCAACAAGTGCCAGGAATTAGCCAACCACTACCTTGGCTTTAATGGCTGGTCCAGTCGCATTATCACAGTAAGGGGCCCTTTATATTCCTTCACAATCTTTCCCCTCTTTCTCTTCCCATCCCCTATTCTGAATTACAGCCGTTGGTGGAATAAACAGAATTGTCCTCAAATCAGCAAATAATGAAGACAGCTACAGGAGCTGCAGTTTGCGTTTTGTGGTTTTTCTGAACGCTTGGGAAAAAAGGTTGCTGTGGGTGAGGGCATTGGCTGAGCTTCTGTTTATACAAATGGGGGCATCAGGTTTTCATGCAAGTGTGATTAAGTGTGATTAAAGTAGTGCCAGGGCTTGTCTTCGTGTGCTGAAAGTGTGTGACTAGTCCCAGACTCCAGAAGATGGGGACTATGAGCCATTTCTAAAATAGGGTCAAAACAGCAAGCATCCCTGTTCTGCCTCCACCATGTGCTACCTACCACCTTGGAGTCACGGGCTTTGCAGAGAAGGTCTGTGCTAAGCAAGCAAAGGCCTAAGTGGTCACAATACCCCTTCCTGTTTAATCTTAATTAATTATTCGTGGTCTTCCCAACAGCTGCAGAATGTATCTGGCTTTGATGATGAGAATGGGGACCTGGGAAAGACATTACAGAAGCGATCTGTGAAATACCTGGGTGCTGTGGAAGTGACACTGCCCAACCATGGGGTACGCACCAGGGGAGTTGGCCTCGGCGAGGCAGACATTGAAAACAGTGAAGGTACATTTTGTATGCAGATGAAAGTTTCTTCTAGCACCTTTCACAGACACTGGTCAATCTTGTTTGCACAGTTTGTGGATCTGATGTAGTATATGAATTTAGCTGGAGACAAGGATCTGTGCAGGGACTTGTGCACTGCTGTGCTGTACAGCAAGGCTTCCTGCGCATGCCTCTTCCCTCCGTGTGTCATGCCAGGAACACTTACCTCCCCTGTAGGTTCTCATCCTCTCACCTGTAAGGCTATTCATTCCCCACCACGATCACCCCTGATGTAACCATACCATATGATTCTTAAGAAATCTTGTGTCTGTGGCGCAGCTCTGATGCCAGCTGGGCTCCCCATTGCCAGCTGCCCTGGGCAGGATCCTGACCCAGGGCTGAGGACTGTGTGCTGCTTTGGGTTGACCCATGAAGGCTTTGTGAAGGTGCTGCCATACAGCCAACAACTCCCGGAATAAAAGCAGCTTTCTTACCAGATCCATAAAGTTTTTTTTTGGTTACATTTGCTAGTGTGATGCAGCTGTTGTGCTTCATATGCAGATTGTCATCTTAATAACATGTTGTTTGTTTGGTATAGATCCTCTTGAGTTTGTCACAGTCACAAGAAGAGTTCAGAAACTCGCAGTTGGGAAAGCTTTGTCTAGCGCCTTTCAGAAGATACTCCTCATAGTTTTAGGTAAGGCCTATTTTTGTATTAAACACTGGGGTATTTAAACTAATGATATGGCTTCCATGATAACTGATGTGAATTCTCAGGATTCACTGTATGGAGGGTCTCAGAAAGAATCAAACTTGTGTTGTGGTCTTTGCTGATGTAACACTGAAGAGTAGTTTCACCATATAAGCTATGTGAGTGAAAGGAAAACCTGGCAAGGAGCTGGGGTTTTTTACGATAAAGACACTGAAACTGTTTCAAAAAATACAAATGCTTGAAGTATAAACGCTGGCTTTATACTTAAGCCAGGGTTTAAGGTAGAGCTTATTAGCACAGTACATGTGCATGCTGAATGGGGATGTGAAGAATTTCTAGTTCCAGAGGTAATGTGAACTGAATTGCAGAGCTTTGCACACTCCTGACCTGCTTCCAAGCCAGTCAGGTGCTATCACTGGTCCCTGTCCCACTGTTGTGTTCAGTGCTGCATCTTTGGGCCCGCTATCTCCTTTGAGTTTTTTTTAATTATAGAAGCTGGCTCTGTGCCTATACAGAAACTGCTAGATCTGCTGCTTCTGGATTCCAGTTCTTGTGCTTTCTGAGCTTTTAGATGACACCTGTTTATGTGATATCTGAGTACTTTAGTCTGTAATGCACTCAACTTCAGGACAGACTCTCATGTAATCAGGTCAGTGCCACTATCCTCACTTCACAGAGAGGGGACTTTGTCAGTAAACACCATCTCATGCTGTGGTACTGATACAGCAAACCATTTGAGCAGGAACTTAAATTCTGTTGAATTCAGCAGGATTAAAATAATCTGCCAGCTTCCTACCCTGGATTCTTTAAGGTATTCCTTAGAAAGGTGAGTCTGTATTTAGGTGTTTTGCAGTGCTTCCTGCCTTCCGGTCCATCACATAGACAAAGACCGGTAATTAACATGCTCCATCTTCTCCACAGATTTCTGCTTCCTTACTTTCAGTTTCCACTCCATTTAGTCAGAGCCTTTCAGTTTTTTTGCAGAGTAGACAGGCAGGCAAGCCAGAGAAAGAAGCAGTTCTGCAGTTCCCGCAGCATTACACAATGCAGTAACTAGCACTCTTTTCCTCTGTACCTCATAATTAACATGACAAATCCTGCAGCGCTTTCCTTCCTCAGCTCTCAGAACTGCAGCACTCCTGGAAGTGGCACCGCCCAATCCTGCTTACACTGAAGCTTGCTTGACAGTAGAAAGAAGATCAAACCCTTTATTTCTGAGTCTAGGCATGGCAGCAGGAATCACAAGCTCTGTCCACATCTGTAGTAACACTGCAGCCCACAAGCACTTCTTAAACCATTATTGAGAGATTAATTTTTCACAGTAAAGCGGTTATATTACTTAAGAAAATAAGTTAGAGCCCCACATTATGCTAGGGGACAATAAAATACACACTCATTCAGATCAGCCAACCACTCTGAAAGCATTATGAAGTAGAATTGTCCCATTTGGAGCTGAGGGTAGGTTTATTGTCATTACACACACTAACCATATCTCTGGCTGTTTGTTTTGTGTGCTTGTTTCAGAGAATGGTAAAGTGGCCGTGGAGTACAACCACGCTCAAGAGGAGCCCACAGACTCCTTAACAGAAGAGGAACTGAAGGGGCTTGTTCAGGTAAGACCAGCAGATGTTTAGCTTTTGCATAGTATCTGTATGGTACATCTAGAGATCAGAGATACAGCTATCAACTATTACAGCCATTCACATCCTCTTTTTATGCAGTTACCTTGTTCAAATTTCAGAAAGTAATCACATCTGGGAATTGTACTGCACACTCTTACTTTCCCAGGCAACTCTGTGTAGAAATGCATCTATATTTTAAGACAGCACGGGAATCACATAGTCACAGAATGTTAGGGATTGGAGGGACCTTGAAAGGTCATCTAGTCCAGTCCCCCTGTCGGAGCAGGAAAGCGAGCAGTTAGGCTACAGGACTGTTAAAGTGCAGGTTGATAGGTCTGACACGTGACAGTGCCGAAGCCTGCTCTTCATAGAATTTGTGAAAGTGGAAATCCCAGAAAAGCTACAGTAGGTTAGATCAAATGATTTTTTAATAAGTTCTTTAATAAATAAAACTGCCCATCTAGAAATCCGCTTCGTGAACTTATCTTTACCCCAGGGAAAGATAGCTAAAAGCTTTGGTGAAATCCTCGCAGGTAACTGTGGGATCTGTTAGCATGCACCAATCAAAAATACCCAGGTACAACAGTAAAACTTTTATAATCATGCACAGTGAGATGAGTTCTGAATGCCATCTTTTTCATACAACCAGTCCTGAGCAGATTTTTATCTCCCTTTATTTGAAAAATGCTATTTACCAGGGATGGTTGGTGCTCTTTTGAAAGCAAGCATCAGTCTCACATGATGCATCAGCAACACACGGCAGCACAGTGTCAAACTCCTCCTGCAGTTTGCATGAAGGAAGTGTCTAATTAGCCTTGTGACACATTGCTCCATTTGATGACACTGAGTCACCTAGTGTCCATGGGCAGAACTGTCTTCCTTTCTTAGTGAAAACTAAAATATGAGGTATTTTTGTGTGTGAAGTAACTAATGTCTGCCCCATTTGTTTTTTCAGTTGAGATGATTAAATTTCTGTAATTCTGTTCTCTCTCCACATTTTCCTCTGTACTGCCTCTTCTGACTTCTTTTAAACCCACAGAGAAATGTCCTAACATGCAGTGACCATAAAAGAAGTGTGCAGAGAATACCTGCTGCTTCCCTAACCCCTGTTTGAACAAGAGTCATCCCTTACTTCCGCAGCCACTTCATTTCCCTGGTGGTGGTGTGGGGGAGTTAATTAATCTCTCTGCAAAGCACCCACCAGACTGATGAGGCTAGCTTACAGGCAGGAATTCGGAAGGACTTGCTTGGGAGGAGAGCTGCTGGGTGTCCTTTTTGGTTCATTTTCTTGTGATGCTGCTCAGTATTTCCAAAACAGAAATGTTCCTGAATTTCTAAATTCTGTGAAGGCCATCTTTTATACATCGTAAAAATACACTGTGTTTCTAGGTGCAGACAGAAGAAGCAAAAATTTGTAGAGAAAAAAATTTACTCTTGGATTTCTCTCCCCAGGTCAATGAATTGCCCTTGGAACAGTTTGACCTCGAAGAAGAAGTTTTTTCTGATCTGAGTTTTGATGATGAGTTCCCTAGCTGGGAGATGCCATCTAATTAGTCCAGGTCTCTCTTCAGATCATTTCCAAAAGGTCTGTAGTGTTTGGTTAGGAATGAAAGTCTAAAGCTGTGCAACGATGTATGCCTCATCTCCAATGTTTTATTTTTTCTCCAAATACAGAACAGCAAAAGAAATGGGCAATAAACCTACTGTTACTAAAATTAAGCCCACAAATGTATGCTGTTTCTGATTTCCTGTCAGCTTATCCAGGTCAGCTATATCTGGAAGCCAGCTTACCTGCACAGTTATTATTTAGACAGCATAACAGATGTGCATAGCACTTACAGAAAAATAAAATGAACAAGCCCTCTCTGCAAGAGCCTGCAGCTCAGGTTAGCTCTGATCTGCAGGAGAAAGTCAGAGGCAGGGAGAGATGTCTTACCAGCAGGAGTAGCTCTGGTACTTACACATGTGTGCACAGGCACAGAAAAAAAATACTTCTCTACGTGAAATTTCGCTTAAAGATATAAGCTTAAGTCCTGTGTTGATGTATTGAACCAAGCAGTTGGGACATTATTACAGTTTAAAGCAGATTCTTTTCAACTAAGAACACATGTTTTTTATTAAATTGAGAAAAATCTTATTTTGTATTTCTGTTTGCGTGATACGTGAATTTTTGAGGCAGCATATTCAGTGGGAAGGTATATTGAGCTCCCAAGATCACAAGGGCGTGTGGTGGGAGAGGGAATGCATATTTGATAACAAACCCCTGCTCAGATTTCTTGCCTTCTGTCTTTGGTAGAAAGACAACTGAAGAATGAGAAAGCTCAGGGAAGACCCGAGAAAATGACTGTAGGTCTGGAGTACAAATGTTGAAATGAAAAGAGTGTGGCATATCTAAGAACAACAACAACAACAAAAAAGTGATTTAATCCAGGACTCTGCAGCTCTGCAAGAAGACACCTGATACCGGTTGAGTTTTTTAACCAGGAAGGCAAAGGTGAAACAAGATCCAGTGGCTGGGAGCTGAATTTAGAAAAATTGAAATGAGAAGTAAGATGTAACATTTTACGAGTGGAAATAATTAAGCATGAGAGCAGACCTCAGAGGGATGTGGTAAAACCTCCATCATGGCAAGTTCTCAGGAGATCATATTTATAAAATGAAACACTGGCTGCAAATTACCCAGCTTCCTCTTTCTTATTATTCACATTGGAAATACTTGTTGCTGATGTGAAATTAAAACCTCATTGCTCTGTTTCCTATCAGTATGTTTAATTACTCATCTTTTGAGTGGAAGCAGTGAGAGCCTGGTGGAAGGGCCCCTTCCCAGTGCAGACGTCCTGTGGTGGTGGGGTCAGCCTTCCTCATGGGAATGCCAGATACACAGGAAAATCTCTCAACATGCTCCTTTTTAGGGGCAGCAAGGAAAAAAATAAAAAAAAATAAAAATAATTTTAAAAAATAAATAAATAAATAACACCCAAATTCACCAAAACCTCCACTGTGAGCCACGAGGTGAGGTGAGGCGAGGCCTGCACAGGCCCGAAGCCTGTGGCCCGGTTGCCTGGCGACCCCAGCTGGGCCTGCAGCAGCACCATGGGCCTGCCCTGGCCCTGCTGCCCACTCCTCCTGGCACTGCTGCTGGTGGCAGCCCCAGGCCGGGGGCAGCCCAGGGGCTTCTGCCCAGCCTCCTGCCACTGCCACCGGCAGCTGCTGAACTGCAGCTGGGCCTCCCTGGCTGGGGTGCCCCGGGCCGCTCGCCGCTGGGCCTTCTCCGTCCTGTGAGTACCATGGGGCAGGGCTGGAAGCGCTGCTCCCCCATGTCCAGGCCAGACCCCTACGTTGTCCCTTCCTCGGTGTTTTATCCCTGCTGACCCCTGCCTGGTAGAGATCTAAGGCAGGGCGTCAGCTGAAATCCACCCACCCAGACCCTGTACTGGCCTCGCCACAGGGGACACCCAACAGAGGGCCAGCCGCTGGTGGTGGTTTCCAAGGCTTTGTGTGGAAACTTAGAGGGGTGAAGCTGGGCTATGCAGTTTGCCTCTCCAGGCCAACTCTGCTCTACCTTAGCAGCCAAATTTGCAGGGGTGTGGGTTTTCCAGTTGCATACGTGTCCCTCCAGGATGCTTCTGTCTTCCAAAGAAGCAGTGAGATTTATGGAATGGAAAAGATAACTTTATACATAATGTTATAAAAGTCTTGACTGAAGTCCCCAAGAATTGTGCTATAGGGAAGGAGCACCTCTGACAGAGGACACAGGGTGTGTGTTTGCAAGTTGTCATTTTGCAGACCTTTTATATACAGCACACTAGTAATGACAGTGATGTGCCAACCATTTCTTTGCAGAGATTTCACTGGGAACTCTATTTCTTCCGTTGAAAAGCAAGTGTGGAGGGAATACCCATGGGCTGAGTACTTGTAAGTATTCCCTAGCATTTTAAATGTCAGGGGTTCAGATATTTTCAATCCAGGCAGTCTGTTTTTTGAGCCAAGATTATGAAGAGCACAAGCACCCACGCAGACAATTTCCATGTAAATTCAAAGCTGAGCTGCTCACCAAGGAGGGGCATGAAGCCCCTGTGCTTCCTGGAGTGGCAAGAAATGCTATGAGCTGTGACCCTCATGGGAAAGTCTAATGGTCTCCATCCTATGGGACCAACCCTGTGCTTATTTAATCAATGATCACATTACAGTTAGCTTCAGCAGTTCAGGAGAAAATGCTTGTTCCTCAGATGTGTGGTAATGACCCCTGTAGTGACTCAAAGAGGTCTTTTAGTATAGCTATTGCAGGATATTTTCCCCTGAAAATATTATTTCCTCCTGGTGTAGCAGTAAATGTCTGTTTGTCTCCTTCCAGAGTTCTCCAGGACAATGATCTGAGGGCAGTGAAGAGGCATTCGCTGGAGGGTTTGCTCCTGCTGAAGCACCTGTATGTATCGTTTCTGTCCTCTTCCTGGCAGGGAGAAAGGCCCAGACCAGCACACTGCTGGAGGAGACAGTGGCTCACCCTCCCACTGGGCCTCTGTTGCTCTTCCCACCCCACAGAAGTGTGCTTTACTCCTCCCGTTTCAGGCAACATTCACAGCAAAACAGGGTGTCTCAGTGCTGCGATAGTGGCCAGTGGGATGTTGCACATGGAGATGTGGTGCAGCTTTCATTTCCCCAAACCCAACAAAGATGAGGAGGCTGCTCCCCTTTCCCACAGGACTTTGGTTGACTTGTAGACAACCTCAGTGTAACTGTGGCCTCCCACAGCCTGGGAGATTGCCTCTGACGTTTTTTATCTGAGGACCGATTTTTTAGGGGTGACAGTCACCTAGAGCAAGGCAAAACCCATATATGCCTTGTTTCTGCTAAGCTTTGGATGGAAAGATATTTGCTGCAGTGGAGACAGAACCCCGTATTGTTGATCACTCGGGATGGTCTCTCTGCTTACTGTATTCCTGAAATTCCCCTGGGTGCCTTTGTCCTTTCCTGTGCTGAAGTCCCAGACAGACTGAGGTTGGGAGGTCTCTGCTGCAGCCTCCTGCTCAGAGTAGGGCTAACCTCAAAGGTTGCTTGAGGCTGTATCCAGCTGAGTCCCCTCTTTTCTTGGAGGAGAAACAAATGTGAATCTAAAACCACACGATGTCACATGAATTTGCAACAAGTACTCTCACACTGTCTGGAAGGGAGCAGTGGAGTACTAGGTTTTGTTCTCCTTAAAGTTCAGTTTTTTACATATTTGGGGTTTGCCTGTATGGTACATGAGAAGGAAGAGTGAGAAAAGAGCAGCAAAATCTTGTCCTGTTCTCTGCTTTTTACTTGGCCGCTGTCATCCTCACTTTTCTTATCCTCAGACTGCTTAGAAAAGGCTAAAAGCTGGAAATAAATCCACCCATGGAGTCCCAGAGCATTAGTGCCCAGAGCCCACATTTCCTGAGCCTTACAGGAGATGTGGGTACACTCAATTCTCAACACAAATCTCATCTTGAATTAAAAATTACTGCTGGTGTGAAAAATTTGACAGCAAGGGAAACCCTGGCTTGGAGTTGGCTCGTGAGGGTCATGTTTTGGGCCCCGCTTGTCTGACTGTTACTAGAATAGCTGAAATGAGAGACATGCCCCCAAAAATCTCTGTTGCTCACATCTGTAGATCATTACAACTATCTCAGCTCCACTGCCATCTGCATTTCTAGTGCCATTTATAGAGTGTGGCCCTTACATGCTAGCATTTTTTTCCCACAAAAAGAGAGGTTTTGTATTTTCTAGTACTTACATTGGCTTGGCAGGAGGCATATACTGGGTGGTCTTGGCCTTTCTGGAGCAGCTCCTGCAGTGAGCCAGCCCCAGGGCTGCATCTAGGCCTTGTCTCAGTGCTGGGAAATGAGTGGAAAACAAGGTAGTGTCCCTGCCCGTGTGTTCTTAGCAGGTACTAGTGCCCCACATCTTAGAAAAGAAGGATCCAAAAACTTAAAAGCAGAAAGCATGTTCGGCAGGATGTGGTTTACAGGCTAAATCAGTCAGGTTGGGAACAGACAGGCTTCCAGCCACATTCCCTTTCCTCAAGGCTATAAACTGAACTCTCCAAAACACTTCTGAGATCGCATGTGCCAAGACCTTCCTCCCACCTGCTCTGGCTGCCCCACTGCTGGGCTCTTGCTGGAGCTGCCTCCTTAGAGGTCCAGGTCCCATGGACAAGAGCTGCAGTTGCTTGCTGATGCTTTTCCTCAACACTCTCCAGCAGTGAGGCCGTGTCCTACAGAAGAAACCTTTTGCGTTCATCTCCTCTAATTTTAGACCCTTAATAATTGCCTAGGATGAAGCTAATTGTTCAGGCTCTAATTCTCCATGGAGAGGAACAAGCACTTCCCATTCACCCAGATGATCTTTGGAACCTCTCTGAGGCAGGGATGAATCACTCCCCAAAAGTATTTCTCTCTCGCTGTTTACTCCACAACAAGCCTGGGCAGCTGATTCAGGCTGAGACGGTGAACCTTTTCATTCCTAAAGCTAGGCCAGGTGAATTCCACAGCAGCCAAGTCTCTGCACACATCTCAGAGCAGAGCTGTGCAGGAAAGTGGAGTTTTGGTTAACCCTTCATTGTGCCATTTCCAAACTTCCATGTTTCTGATTTTGCATCTTTAGTAGGATATAACTGTTTAACCAAATGCATTGTAGGAGGGAGGGATTACGAGAAAAGCAACCATTTGTTGTCACACGTGTACTTACCAAGCCATCTCTGAGCCCTAGAAGAAGAGTGTTCAGATGCTCTTTTGTCTGACTCCAGCAAGCAAAGCCCAGATGGCACCCCGGGAAGGCAGGCTGAATCTCTGTAGCACGTCCAGAGGGTCACATATTGCTGTGGTCCATGCAAATGTTTCCTCAGCTGCTAAGCTGTGCCTGTTTAGATTATTTTCTGTTATCATAGGGGAAAAATCAAGTCCCGAAATAATTCTTGTGGGATCAGAGCTAGAAAAAAATTGCTGAGACGAAAGCCACATCCAGTCATGAGGGTTATCACAGGTTACATGCCACTGCAAGCTAGTATCAGATATAAACACTGTGAAATCAGAGCCCTGTGACATATATGCTGCCAGTGTCAAAGCAAGGGAAAGTAAATACAACAGTGCAAATGTAATCAACATTTCATGTTCTAATTTTAACAGGGATTTATCCTGCAATAAAATCCTGTCGATTGAAGAACGTGCTTTTGAGCCACTTCCTTTCTTGCAGCTTATGTGAGTTGTAAAAGTTTCTTTCTAGTGTATTTGCTGAAGTCTCTTGGCATTTATAACCCTTTATGTGCTAGAAAATGCTCCTTTTATTTTTAAAATAATGTCTAAACTTCTTCTGCATAAAGAATAGATGAGCTAGATCTAGAGAGATCAATGCAGATGGCTGGATGACCCACAACAGGATGAGAGATCAGTGTGGTTGTCCAAATGCAGCCATAATAGGAGCCATTTCTTGAAGGTTTACTGTATCCTGGAACACAAATAGATTAAGCACATGTGCAGTTCATTTCCTCTCCGTGACAGGTTAAAAGAATGAGAAAGTGGCAGTTTCCTCCCTATTCTACCTTGGATTTACATATTTCCTACAAATCAATACTGCTTCACTCCAGCTTCCTGTAGGACAGAACAGATGCATTTCTGCAATCTTTTCCTCCAGAAACCTCCGTGGAAATCTCATCATGCAGATCCAGAATGGCATTTTCCAGGCATGGCATGGGATGCAGTTTTTACAGAATCTGTAAGTATAATGAGGACTGAAGGTAGGTGGAGTGGGTCTCTGCAGTGACAGTGGAAAGAGCAGATTTGCTGTCTGTAAAGAGCTGAATCCTGCTTTAGATGTCATCCAGGGTCCACCAGGAGTCTGCATCCCGAAAGCCACTTTTTCTGGCCTGCTCCTCTTCTCTGGGGCTTCCTCAAACCAACACTGGGTTCAAAGAGCTGTGGAGGGAGCCCAGGGAGACGGATAAGTAAGAAATGCTGGTGGGAAGGGAGAAGAGGCAGGGAAATGAGGGGTCTGGGGTGTGACCTGGATTTCTAGTCAGAAATTTCACTTTGCGTATTTGCATTTAAAAATAAAGGTGCTCAAAAACATCCACAAAAGGGGTGGGGTTTTTGTTCTTTTGGTGTCTAAGAAAACATGGCTGAACCCATAGACAGTTCTATCAAGAAGCCCTTCCAAGGATAGGATCACTGTTCCCGTACGGACCCAAAGGAAGCTGGGGCATTTTGCCCACCAAGGGTTCATATACATAAAGAAAAGGCCACCGTCTCCCTGCTCTCCTGAAAACAGCAATACTTCTCACATGATAAACCAAATAAGGCAGGAGAAGAAATGATGAATAGCAATTCCCATAGGGCTACACCACAGCTTTGTCTGGCTGGGTGCAGTAACAGAGTAAAAGTTTATGGACGCTGGAAATGTAAGAAAATATGGAAAGTAAAAGTCCAAAATAACATCAAAGTCCTGGTCACGGGAAGCAAAGAGAAGGCGTGAGCTGAAGAGGAAAGAAAGAGATGTTGTATTTTCCAGAAGAAACAATTCTGGGCCTTTTGCTCTTTTAGCTGGAGATAATCAGGACCTGCTGTATTGTGTGAATCAGCCCATCAGCATCTGTTCCTGTCTGTTGCCTTCATCCCAGGCCCTTCCTCACACACATAGTACTGAGCCAATTTTTTATCTTCAGGCTGAAATTTCCTATGTTTGTTCTCCACTTGAAAGGAAATTCTTTGGGGAGGTTTGAGTAAAAGTTGTTCAGCCAAATCCACATCTGCCATCCATAAAAGTGGGATGGATCCTTATCAACCATAAACTTCTCTACACCACTCACACAGTATAGAAGAGCCTGGAAAGGGGATTTCAGTGTAACTCAGCATCAGATCCAACACACACAACTCTCTTTGGGCCTCTCTGATATTTAAAAGGTAGAAATTTGAAGTCTGGCAAAAAAGGAAAAAAAAAAACTGATCACAGAAATGCTTTGTAATGATCTAGTGGAAATTCACTTTGATTTAGCTGTGTTTATACAGTTCGGGAACCACTGGGATTTTTTCTCTATAGTAAGTGTTTTAACCATTTCCTAATTCTGCACAGTCAAGCTTGGTTTTACAGTCTTCTGGGTCTCTGTACGTTAGAGGACATGTGGTTGTACGGACATGCTTTCCCCATGTGCCCTTGCACACACAGCTCACGTCCTTCCCATCACCCAGTCACAGTGGCTTGTTTTTTGCAGGATCCTAAGCCATAACCCGCTGTCTGTTATCAATGACACATCATTCTTTGAGTTGCCTTCAGTCAAATACCTGTAAGTATTGACTCATTTTTATCAGATTAATATATATCTTTGTCTCTCCTGGGTGCCCCTGCTGTCAGGAAAGCGGAGGTCTTGTAGAAAATCTTTTCTCCCAGCCTTACTCTGCTAGAGGCACAAATAACTGGCACCAGTAGAGACAGGCAAAGGCCAAGCAGTTCTGGTCTGTCCCCAGCACAGACCCAGATGCAAAGCAACCAAGGAGCTGGGACACAAACTGGAAAAGATGAAACACCAGCCAGCCCTGGGGCTGTGGAGTGGCCTGAAGGGTCTAGGAATGCCCCCACACCTGCCTGTGTGCTGAGCAGCTCCTGGTAACCAGGACGGTTGTGCCAGCAGTCCTGGGCTCCTGCCCACCCCATGTCCTGAGCCTGCTGCCTTGACACAGCTCAAGGCAGGTGATGCTCTTTGTTGATCACGATTCACACCATCCTATGGCTCTTACTCATATTTCCATGACTCTTCAGGGAGGAAAGCGCCCGTGCTTTTTGCAGAGGTCCTTCCTGCTCACAGCCCCAGTATCCCACAGATATCCTTAGCTTTCTGCTCAGCACGTTTTCTCCTTTCACTGGTATAATCTCTCTTTCCAAGGTCAAACGTCATCTTGGGCAAGAAGAGTTTTCCTTCAAGCAAGGGAGAAGGACTGGATTTGCACTCAGAACAGCAGTAGGAGGGCTTTGAGATGGGGAGTCTTTTCTGTTTGCTTCAGGCTCCCCTGAGATCTGCAGGACCCCCTCCTGCTTCAGGCCCTATGACTGGGAGCATGTCAAAGCAGAAGAGCAATGGGGATCCACTGATTAGCAGAAGTGGATCCCTCTGAGAACACCACAGTCATCAGGGACCTGGGCTTGTTCTCGGAACAGAGTTTCCATAAAGTGGCTTAAAAATTTAATGTGTTTTTTCAAATCCTTTCAGAGACCTGGGTGCAACACAAGTGACTCAGCTGACATTGCTCACACTCCTCCTGACAACAGTCCGCTTGGAAAAGCTGTGAGTATGCAGACACTTGGTCCCAGCTGCCAGCAGATTGCAATTGCTGAAATAAGGGGTCTGAATGGGAGACAAATCAGCTTTCTGCTAAATCAGAACACCCCCAACTTCTACACATACACACACACAAGCCTAAGGTGTGGTGTTTACTTTTGAGAACTCCCAAACTCACCTGCTAAGTATCAGAATTTCACTGCTTAGGTGACATGTTCCAGGTTTTTCAAAGGGAAGTTTTAAGTCAAGGTGGGGTGTGTTTCTGTTTCAAATTGCATTTTGGGATTGGTTCCATTTTCAAAGGTAAAATGAACATTTTGATCGGAGAAACCTATCAAAACCTCAGTTAGAAATCTGGAGCACATATTTGTCCAGTGGGATTTGGAGTTTGGGGGGAAGTTTTCCAGAGCTGTAGAAGAAATCCAAGCAAAACTGAGCACTATCTGTTACCTGAGCTAGATTCACAGATATGGATTGAGAAGGTGGGGTTTTCTCCAGTAACCTTTTATCTTTAGCAAACTGCCCAATGATACAGCCTGCTGCCTCTGCCAGGAGAAACACACCGCTGAAACCCCATGCAGGACCATCCAGTTCCACTGCGAGGATCTGTGCACCACCAGCACTCCCCAGTGCGGTAGGTTTGCCCATGATTTATGCCACTGTTGATGTAGGCTTGCCAAATCTGCACTAGCTTTAGAAGATGCTGTAGCAAGGCCCCATTTGGTAGGTTCCCAGCCTGTGCTGGCCACCCCGATGGCAGCAGCTCAGCTTGGTGATTCTTGGCCAGTCCCAGGGACACTAAAACTGCATGGATGCTCTATGGCTCACTGAGCACAGCTCAAGGAGTTTCATCTAAGCAAGGCCTTTAATCAGCCCACAGGCCAGTGAAGGCAGCTCAGGTGAGACCTGGGAGACCTCAGACTGTGCCCCCTGAGCCACAGGCACAAAAATTTCCCTTTTTAGAACAATACTTGGAAAAAAACAAGGGTTGAAAAGTTACTAGCGATTAGACATATCTTTTGTGTCAAATACTATCTTGAGAAGAAATAGCTTGCAGGGCCAAACAAACACGTGAGCTTCCAATCCACACAGTGCATCTAGCCAAGTAAATCCTGTGTGCCCAGTACTATTCCCAAGCACTGGAAGGCACATAACCCCCCCAGAGTTTTCCCTGAAAACCTCCTGAGCCTTTCCAGTGGCACCATACCTTGGCTAGTCACAGCTCAGCAGTGACAGCAGTGCCAGACACAGTATTGGCACGGCCAAAGGGTCCTGTAGAGTTGAGATCACGCTGGCTGGGTGGGACATGCTGAGCTGGACCTCAAACCTGCCACCCGTGCTGGGAGCCCCAGGAACCATAACTGAGTATGGGTGCTCCTAGGCAGGCTCTGCTGAAACCTCCTGTAATTCGTGGTGTGCTGGACAGGGGGCAGGACACTCAGGCTCCAAAAACTGCTCGGGTGACCTCAGAAAATTGCTAGATATGTCTGCCCTGTGTGGGATTGGGAGCAGTAACTCCAATGTCCTTTGCCGGGCACTCTGTGAACACCAGGCATTATTGTCTTGCTAGTCTGTGCAGAGTGAGCACTGCCCTGCTCAGTCTTTGCACAGGGTAAATATCATCCTACTCAAAGCAGAGACAAGCTAGACTTCTGCAAATAGATACAGCAATGTTTCCAAGGTCCCCAGGTAACTCATTTTCTAACTGGATGTGGACAAGTGAGCCTAACCTCAGTGCACATCTAGGGAAAACAGGCTGCTTAATCCATTTAGGGCTAGACACCCAAAGATGCTCATGTGTCCAACTTCCTATCAGTTTAACAGGAAGAAGGGGGTGAAATACCTTTGTGATCTGTAAATATTCTTGACCATGTCACCCTGCCTCTAGCATTAAGCTATCTGCAAAGCAGGATTAGAGATAAGGTTGTGTTTTCAGCCTCAATGTAGGACTCTTGAAAAGTCTTAACGCTAGCTGCAGACTCAGCATGTTCCCATTGCATGCCAGGGCAGGCGCTCTCCTGGACTTTTTGCATCACTCTGGGTCAAATGTCCACATCTTCCACTTGTTCTAGGCCTGACTGAAGGGAACTGCATCCATCCGCAGAGAATCAGCTCTCTATTTTCAGGGACTTGCTCTGACTGCAGCCCCATCACTGCTTTGGGGAGCTGGAAAATAACCCAGAGGCACTTTAATGTGAAATATCCCAGGCTTTCCTGCCTGCAGGGAGAAGGGCTAGTTGGGATAACCTAGCAGGGACAAACACCGTGTCTCTGGGTATTCTGCTGTCCAGGTTCACTCGTAGTTAAAAAACTTTACAGTGACTTTAGCAACTCAACGCTGACTCGTATCAGGCTATGGGAAACTCTCCCACAGAAAACCCATTCCCCCAGGACGATTCACACTGATCCAAACAGAGCCCTGGGAGACACCAGAAAAAAGCATCTATCTGTTCTGCCCCGATGAGATAATCTGATTGATTTAACAAGACTTTTCCCATCTGTAACACTTCCACCATTCAGTTCACACACTCCTTTGTCTTAAAGACAAGCTCCTGCTGTTCAGGGTAAACCTTTGACCCTGCATTTTGGCAGGAGGTTTCTCGTGACGCGGGAGTCACTGATCTGCTCTCTTGGTGTTCAGCAGCTCACACAGATTCTCTGGCAGAGGCGCAAGCAGAAGTAATGAAAGCAGTTCAATCCAGAAAACTGACCGCCGGCACGGTGTTAAGCCTCAAGCCCAAGGAGCCTTCATTTGGAGACCACGAAACCGCAACGCTTGCAGTTGTCCTGCGCCCAGCTGGCACTGATGGTGATCTCAGTAACCCAAATGATCACATTTCCAGAACAAACTCATATTCCCCTCAGCACCTCTCCAGGCAGGAAGGCAAAAACAGTAAGAAGCTGATGCTGCACAGCATTCAGCACATGGACTGGACCAGCGAAAGTGATAAGAGAAAACTCTATTTCGTAGCGAAAGCACTAGTGGCTGAGCTCAAGAAGAAGCTGCACATGGTTAAAAGTGTCGTGACTGTGGACAACACCATCTCACGCCTGCCGACACCTGCCATGTATGAGATCCCACAGCAAGAGACAGCCTCAGGCTGGGTGCAAAAGCTGCATGGCTTAGGTTTGAACCATGCACCATTAAGCCCATGGCAAGTAGCTGGGAGGTTAAAGCCCGCTGACAACATCTCTGTCCTCAGACATCACAAAAGATCCATACTTCCTTCAGAACATTCCTTTTCACTCTCCCCAGCAGAGGCCTCTCATTTGTCCGGGTCTTTTGAGATGCAAAATCACCCCAATGCTGTGGAACAGACCAAGAAAACTCATGATTTGGGGGATGTGGAGGATGCAGAAGATGTAAAGGAAACGCCATCTCCAAGGCAGGGCTATGTCTGGGCTTACAAAAAGCACAAGCAGCAGGATAGCCCATGTCTGAATAACAATGATCGGGTTTTCTACAATGTGTTTCATGACGTGAATCCAGAAGAACCCACACCAACAAAAAGTAAAGGAGAACAGAGAGAAAACATGAAACCACCTTTTTCCTCCAACCTGGCAGTTAACACCAGTCGCCCCGCTGCACGCAGCATGCTGGAGAACATGGCTGAAAATGAGGGCTCTGTGGGTGAGCATTTCCTGGGCACCCATCAGACCACAGAAACACCCTGGAAGTATCCAAAGGAAGGGATCGATTCCCTCATTAAACAAAGAAGCTCAGACAGCCCGGACGGCGCGCTGGTTCAAGGAGACGTCTTTGAAATCAAGATCAAGCATCACCTACGCTTGCTGGTCCCAGACAAAGCCCTGCGGACATTCATCGCCCAGGTGGCGCGAGCCCTGAGGATGGACTGCAGCCTGCCTGATGTCCAGCTGTCCTGTGCAAAGATGGTCTCAAAGACAGGGCTGCTCGTAAAGCTGCTCAGCAAGAGGCCAGCTGGGCCGGGAGCCTCCTCTCGCACAGGCCGGTGTCTCCTGCAAGGGAACATCTCCATCGGCACGGCCCAGGCTGGTGCGGCAGGCAGGAAACTCGCAGGGAAGGTAGGGCAGATGCGGGGTATTGCTGGATGTGATCCTTCTGGGCAGTGGGGAACGGAAGGAGTAACAGTCTCTCCCTCCCCGATTTCCTCTCCTTTTGTCCCAGTGGAAAGCAGAGCACAGCTCCGGCAAGAAGCTGCTGTTGGCGATATCGGTGTCTCTCATCGTCACGATTAATCTCACGGTGATTTGTCTCATCGAGGTGAGCAGCCAACTCCTGAGGTAGGCAGCTGGCAGTAAAGCCTTGCAGCCAGAGCACGTGGGCTGGGGTGGTGCCTCCCTGCACAGTCTGTGAGAGCCAGGGTGCCAACGTGGGTGTCTGCGGGCATCCTGGATGGCGCAGGAGGTGTTTTGCCACACCGTACAGCTCTGGGGGCATCCTGGCATCCTTCACGACCTGACCAGATCTCAGCTCCGAGCTTTGCTTTCTCAGCTTCTTTGAGGGGGCTCCCTGTCATCGCAGCCTCTCCCATCAGCCCTTCCCTGAGTTTTATGCCACAGCCCCTGCCCTGCGCCACCCTGGCCCCACAGAATCTCCCGCCAGGCTCTTCTGACCCTGCCCTGCTCTCCTGCTGGTGCTGATTGCTTGCAGCTGCGCAATGATTCCCGTGCTTCCTTCTCTCTTGCCAAAACTTGTGCAAGGTGCAATTGCCCCGCGTGGGTCAGAGCAGTGCCAGGGACAGACAGGGGTGAAGGCCCAGCATGGCTGCAGGTATCAGGCTCCTTCACGGGCGCTTCTCCCTGAAAAAGCTTTTATTTCTCTAAAAGCCTACCTACGTGTTTAAATCGGCTTTGAACAGAAGGGGAGTACCCTGCAAAGCACCGCACAGATAAGAAAGGCAGACATAAACATTTCTGAGATTAGGAGAGCTCGGGGAGTTCAGGTCATTCCGAAGGCAGAGGGGAGGCAGGAAGGGAGGATGGGCTCTTTCTAAGAAATGTGGCTGCTGGCACAGGCCTGCACGTGTATATAACACGCTTAGTTTAAGGAACAACCTTTTGGCCTCCCTTGTTTTGCAGAGTGTGACGAGAAAATCCTGATGTTACGAGTCTCTCTCTCTCTCCTTGACCAGGTTTGCTCCCCAAAACCTGCAGCTGCTTCGCAACCGCAAACCACCAGTAAATCACGACCAAGATGGTAATTAATCCCTCCTCCGTGCCACTGCTGTGCCACACAGTCCTTTCTCTGAACAGCACCTAACCCCGGGGCCCCCAGCACGCAGGCACTGGTTACGGCACACTCACCAGCCAAGTGGATGCGTTTAAAACGTCATTTTTTAGGAGACCCAGAAAAGGGACCCCAAAGCGTGAGTAATCGGCACAGCTGAATGCTCAGCTCTCAGCCTGCACCTCCGCAGACACCCAGGCAGCACGAGGCAGCACGCTGATGCTTCACTCCGGGTGCGGGTCTGTTGGACCAGGGCTCCTGCCAGGCCCCGTGCCCCCGTGGCTCACCCAGCCCCAGCTGAGCGAGCTGCCCGGTCACCACCACACCTCGCTGCTCTGCGTGGTGGCAGCGCTGCCCTATCGCCCCCTGCCCCGCTCCCTGCAGAGTTGCTCCTGTGCTCTCTGGATGCCGTCACATCCTAAACCGGGACGTCCCTGGGTGCTTTCTGGGGCTGTTGAGGTCAGCCAAAACTTCACCCTACGTGGGGAGAGGCTCCCGCCCTGGCAGGGCTGCGGGGCCAGGGCAGTTCTGGGGAGATGATGCACACAGGCCTTTCTCCTCCCGCTTCCTTCCACGCACTGGGTCCCTGGCACTGTAAATGCCAGCTGCCCGACACCACATGCTGCCATGACCAGCTTCCTTCGCTTTTTATCCTCTTTCCTTTTTTTCAGGTTCTTTCAGAAACTCCTGCCGCTTAGATGGCGCAAGAACAAGTATGACATTAGAGAGCAGGTAAGGGCAGAGTCAGTTTGAGATGTGCCCCTCTGCCTGCTGGCTGCCCGTACGGAAACATTCCCTTCCCTGGTGCTTTCCAGGGCTCTCACGTATCAGATCGAAGAAAAACCAAACCACAGTGGCTTATAGACCTGTACAAACCCCTTGACGACCAACTGAAGAAGGCCATCATTGAGCTGTATGATGAAGAGTCCTCCGAGGAGGAGATTTTTGGCAAGTCCGAGCTAAAGTAAGTGGGGACGGTGCCTGCGTTTGTTTCGTGTTCTGGTGCAGAGCTGCTCCACTTCCCTTCGCTGCCTTGCCGTTATTTCAGCAGGACGTCCACAGCATCCAAGGAGGGCCGCGATCTCGCGGAAATGCAACTGCCTGGAGACCCGACGCCTCCGCTTTGCAACCCCGCTGCGCCCCAAAACCCCCTCTCGGCCCAGGAGGATGCGCCGGGAGGCCGCACGCCAGGGGTGCCCCCGGCCCGACAGGACAGGAGCAGCGGGGCTGCGAGGGACGGGGAGCCCTCGTAGGGCTCCGGCGGCGGCAGCGGTGCGGCACTGGGCACCGAGAGCCGCCCTCCGCGTGGGGGCACGCGGCCGAACCGCTGCCGGGGGGTGCGAGGCCGCTGTGGCCTCTTCGTGGCAGCGAGCAGGAGGCCGGGCGCTGGGAGCCTGCGTGGCGGGGGCTGCGTGGAGTTGTCGCGTCCGTTCCAGGAAGGACTCGGGGGGGTGAAATTAAAAGGATTTGTTGGTGAAACGTGTGGGGGGTGGCTGCGCGTGCGTGTGGCTGGGCTGCAGGCACACATGCGTGTAGCGGCGACGGGAGGGCCGAAAACACGCCACGGAGAGGAGGGGCGGATGGAGGCAGTGGGCACAACCCCCTCCCCCGCAGCGTGCGCCTCCACGCGTGTGCCTGGGCCTCTGCGCACGGGTGCGTGCCGGGGCTGCGGTGCCTGTGGGAACGCGTGGGGGGCAGTGCGGGCATGTGTGGGGTGTGCATGGGGAGGGGTGTACATGTGTACATGTGTGTGTGTGTGTGCACGTGTGTTTGTACACACGTGTGAACATGTGTGCATGTGTGTACGTGTGTGTACATGTGTACACATGTGTACACGTGTGTGCATGAGTATGTGCCCTTGTGTGTACTTGTGTGTACACATGTGCATTTGTACATGTGTGAACATGTGTACGTGTGTACCTATATGTGTACATGTGTGTACACGTGTGTGTACTTGTGTGTACATGTGTATGTATGTGCATTTACATGCATGTGTGTACTTGTGTGTGTGTGTGTACATGATTGTGTGCTTGTGTGTGTACATGTCCATGTGTGTACACACGTTTATGTGTGTACATGTGTGTACACGTATGTGTACATGTGTATGTGCGTGTACGTGTACGTGTGTACTTGTGTGTGTACGTGTGTACATGATTGTGTGCTTGTGTGTGTACATGCACGTGTGTACATGCATGTATGTGTGCACATGTGTGTATGTGTGTACCATGTGTATGTGTGTGTACATGTGTGTGTACATGTGTATGTGTGTACGTGTGTGTATGTACGTGTGTGTCCACGTGTGCACGCCCTTGCACACGTACATCCCCATGCACGTACCCGCGCAGCTGCCGCGTGCCCGCGCCCCGCCCCGTAGCCCCGCCCCTGAGGGCGTGGCCCCGCCGCCCTCCGGCCCCGCCCTGCCGCGCGCTGCCGTCACTGGCGGCGAGGAGGGGCGGGGCGGGGCGGGGCGGGGCGGGACGCGCGGCCTCCGCTTCCGGGTTGCCGGCCGGGGCGCGCGCAGCCGGTGAGCGGGGGCGGGGCCGGGCCGGGGGGGGGCGGGGAGGGGGCCGAGGGGGGAGGGGGCTGGGAAGGAGGGGGCTGAGGGGGAGGGGGCTGAGGGGGATGGGGCTGGGGGCACGGGGCTGGGCAGTGCCCGGCTCCTCCCGGCGGGACGGGACGGGACGGGACGGGATGGGTGCTGCTGCTGGGCACGGGGCGCCGGGCGCTGTCCCCAGCCCAGCCCGCTCCCCGGCAGCAGCCCTGCCGTGCCCCAGGCCGCCCCCCGCAGTCCCCGCGGGCTGCCCGGGCCTCAGGAGCTTCGTTAGCCAAGTTACAACGAGCTGCCGGGGGCTGCCCCGTGCTGGCGGTGCCCGAGGCCGAATGGGGCCGGGGTCGCATCCCTGCCGTGCCCCCGGCCGGTCCTCGCAGTCCCCTCCAGCCACCCGGCCCCGTCCCCTCCAGCCAGCAGGGCCGCTCCCGCTCCGTCCCCTCTGATCCCCGCTTGGCCCCCCAGGGCCGTGCCCTCCCTGCGGAGCCAGGCGGCCGTGGGGCAGCCGAGGTGGCGGCGGCCCGGGGGTGCCTCTCCTGGGGGGTCCCCCCCACGCCGTGACCTCGCACCGCAGCGCGGGGTGGGCTGGAGGAAATTCTCCTGCCCGGGTGCTTGAGGAATGCGGCCTCGCCATCGCAGGGTCAGCCTCCGCCGGGAGCAGCCCGCTCAGCGCGGGTGCGATGCCGGGGCAGAAGGCGGCGGGTTTGGTAGCGAGCGGTGGCTCCTCTCCGTCCTGTCGGCCCCCGTCCGCCGCTCAGCGCAGGCACTCCTCTGCCGGGGCACAACCACGTCACGGCTGGAGAGAATTGGGCCGCGACGTCCTCCGGGGCCTCAGGCTGGGGTTTTCGGGGCCCCTCTGTAGCTGAAGCACAGCTGGGTGCCCACGGGGCCTTCGTGGAAGGCCGAAAGCTTCCCTCGTGCTACAGCCACGGCAAGACGCGGCTGTCCCGACAGGACTCTTGCTGCCCATCCCGCCAGAGCTCCCGTTTGCCCTGGGCGGACGGGGCCCAGCCCCGCGCTCGTGCTTGGAAAATGAGTGGCTCCATCTCCAGGCCTTGAGTCAGCGCCTAACGCCGTCCCGTCGGCGGTTGTTTTCCATGCACAAAGTGCCGGTGGTGACTCGGTGTTTATTTATAACTTGTCGGGAGAGCAAAGAGCCGGGCTACAGGACGGAGCAGGGGGTCACCGCCTCGGCTCGATCTCAGCAAGCAGCTCTGGGGTTGGGGCTATTTTGTTGCGTTTTGGTAATCGGACAGCTCTGCGCACGCACCGCAGGCTCCCTTCCTTGGTAGGTAAACCACACAACCTTGCTTTCTGCTTTCTTGCTTTCTGGCTTATTTTGTTCTACTTTGGCTGTTTTGCTCTGCCTGCAGAGCCCTGGAGGCGGTGGGCGCTGGGAAGCCACGCGGGGTTTGTGCCGTGGACGTGCTCCTGTCCCACGCTCGCGCGTCCATCCTGTGCCAGGTGCGCGTTGAGGCCAAAACCAGCGGTGGCTTTCTGAGGGCGCCGTGAGTGTGTCGGGCGAGATCTGCCACCACGGCGCGTTGGTTGTGCTCGCTGCTCGGGGGGGTGCTGCCCCAGCACATCGCTGGGTGAATTCATGGCACTGGGATGAACTGGTTGGACTGGTCGTGGCGTGCGTCCTCAGCCTCCTGCCTCCTAGGGAGGCTGGAGGAGCTGGGACTGGAGGAGTTGAGGCCAGCAAGGGACCAGAGGTTTTGGGGACACCTCTGCTCTGGTCCATCCTGTGCTTAGCAAGTCCGGAAGAGTTTGCAAAATCATCCCTGGCCGTGACAGCTGGGGACGGGACACTGGCGTGGCTGGGGCAGCCCCAGAGCTGCAAAGCCAGCACTGGCTCTGCAGGAGCCACTCGGGTGCAGCAGCAGACGTGCCACCCCGTGCCCACCCCCGTGTCTCCCCCGAGCAGTGCTGAACCTCGAGGCGGCGTCGGGCGAGCTGTGGGACCCGTTAGCAGGTAAAGGGGCAGAGTCTGACACTGGCTGAGCCTCCACAGCACAGGGCAGGGGTGGTGACGGCTCCCCGTGGTCTTCACCCACCGCTGCCATCACCTCAGCGCCCTCCCTGCACCCGCTGCCCCCTGCCGAAATGCCGGGCAGCAGCTCGGAGCCAGAGGTGAACATTCCCATAATCACTGCGCTCCCGCCTGCCTGTGTCGCAATCCAGGGAGAGGAAATCTTATGACAAGCAGTAGCAAAAACAGTTTCCTTTTCTATAAAACTCTGCGGAACTCCCGCCACACTGGGAATGGAGCTGGGGTTGCTCACCAAAGAGCTCCTGACCTGCCTGGGGCTGCGCCAAGCCAGACCAACCGCCCGCACTGCTCGGGCTTTGGGATGCTCGGGCTTTGGGATTCACAGGATTTGGGCCACCTTTGCCTCCACAACTGGCCTTTGCGGTGGAAGTGCATGGGCATACCCAAACCCTGCTGTCCACCGCTGGCTCTGTCCTCTGCTTCAATGGCAAAGCCACAGGAAGTGCTCCCAGCTCGAGGGAATGCGTTTCCAACCCCTTGAGTCTTTGGGAAGCTTCGCAGCAGCTGCTGCTGGAGCAGCTCCTTTAAGCACCAGAGCACGTTGTGTTGCAGCTGGGATGCGGCCACGCGCCAGCTCCCAGGGCCTCCAGGTACACGCCGGTGTCAACAGAGACACCAAGAGCTGAGTAGGAGGCCAGACGTCAGAATTAAGTCTCTCTGTTCTCTGCTACCACCTTCCTGTTACAGACAGCCCTGGCAGGGCAGCCATCGCTCGGTCTGGCTTTGTCAGAGTTTCCCGTAGTGGAGGGCAGGGTTTTTTTCCTTCTGTGCGTTCTGCTGGGAAAGGGGCGATGCTGGAGCCTCTGCCTCTGAACGGAGCAACTGAGAACCGTCCGGAGAGCCCTGAAGGGGCTGCTCAGACTGCTCTGTGCCAGGCAGAATTGCTGTCACCTCCGCATCCCTCCATGCCACAGCAGTGACAATGTCATCCTTGTTTTTTTGTGTCCCATTGTTCGGGCTGCTCGGCAAAATGCACGCGTTTTGCTGTCCTCGCTGCGCGCCTGGCGCTGGGCGCTGCAGGTGGTGGGGGAGCAGAAGGGAAGCAGTCCCTGGCCCTGCGCACGGCGCTGGTGGCTTGGCCAGCGAGCAGCCCGGCGTCTCACCGGGTTTAGTAATTAACCTGCAGTGGGTAATTACTCCCTCTCGGTCTCTCATTGTTGGCCATGCTGTGTTTTGTCTGTTCCCATGTGGTCTTGGGTTGGTCCCGACTTGAACGTGGCAGCAATCTGGCCGGGAGCACTCGCTGCTGCGTGACTCCGGGTGCCCTCTGCATGGCAGGCGGGTGCCCCGGGAGCCCAGTAGGTGACCAGCGCTCAGACACGCTCCTCCTCCTTGTCCCAAAGGTGACATGTGAACGCAGTGCCGGGAGCAGCAGCAGCTGAGATGCATTCGAGCCACGCCGATGACCCCAAGGAAGTCATACAGGTGAGCACGTCACACGCGCCCCAAACCCCAGCCGGCTCCGGCTGCTCGCCGTGCAGCCCCAGCTCCTGGTGGGACGGGCTGGGACGTGGCTGCGCTGCCAGCCGGGGCAGGCGAAGGGTGGCTGGTGCCGGCAGAGCATCCTCGGGTGGTCTGCCTGGTTGTTCGAGTTGGAGCAGCGGTGGGTGGCTGCGAGTTAAACCCCACCAGGCTCCACCTCGGGACGCGCACTGAGGGGCTGGGGAGGGTTCTCAGCCCCCTACCTGGGGAAGGAGCATTGCTGCCGAGGCTGCTGGGGGTGCCTGGGCTTTCTTCACCCAGCCTTTGGAGTCTGAACACGTTTCAAGAGCAAGGTTCAAACGCAGTGGTGGAGTCTGTGTCTTTAATTCATCCTGCAGCGGAATTATTCATGCATGACAGATAACATCGCTTGCACTCTTTAATCCTGTTAGCCCATGGTTGCTGCTCGCAGGCGGGTTGCTTGTGCTGGCAGATCTGGGGGCAGCTGGAAGGGGCGATACGAGCAGGGATACGGCATGTATCCCTTCTCGTATCCCTGCCACAAACCTTATTTAGGTGCATTTCCCCTCCTGAAAAAGTATTCAGGGCTGGAAGTTTGATAGGAGAAAATTTGCGGCTGAGAGAAGTTGGAGAGGAGAAATCATTTGAGAAAATGTTACTGAACATCTCCCTTGCAAGGAGGACAGCCTCCCTCTGGAGCTGGGACTTGAGCAGCCCATCTGAACCCCGGCTCTGCCCCCTCCGTTGCCTTTCGGTATGAATTCGGAGGGCTGCGTGATTGACACCCGAGCGCCAAGTGCTTGCTTGGCGGCCAAGTTGGCAGAGTTTGCCAAATGTCTGCTGGGAAGTGCAGCTTTCATTTTAAATAAGGCTGGCTGAGACAGCTGGGCTCAGCTGCATTTAAAAAATCATTTCCACCAGCATAAAATTGTTAAAGTCATTGAATTTGCTTTTTTTTGACGCTGGTAGAAGGAGGAGGAAAGCAGAACTGTTGGAATGTAAAATCCCCACGTTACCACTTCAGAGCTCACCCCGGCTCCCAGAAGAGTACAGCAAACACCACAAGCTGTCCTCTCAAAAGCATCTGCCACGATGGCTTTGATGTCTGTGAGGGGTTACCTCCTTAGCATTCCTCATTTATCACCCGTGCTTATTTAATCCATGTGTTTTCCCTGTGCGAGTGCCTGGAAAGAGCCGATTCCTACTTTTCCCCACCCTCTTAAGCAATTTGATGTCTGTGGAAGTGCTGCACGCTCTAAAGGCAACCCCAGAAACTCAGTGGGCCCCGAAATGTGAACTAAAGGAAGAACTATTTGCATAAATTACTTGTTTAAATTAGTTGCCAGATCAACTCTGATGCCAAGAGCGTGAGTCCCCGGCAGGACTGGTTCAGCTGCAGTGCTTGCTGATGGTCTCTGCAGGGCACGTGGGTGAAGCAGGAACTGCATGGTGCCTCTCTGGACGAGCCTTGCAGTTTTGGAGCCCTTTTGTTGCTTTTTTTTTTTTTCCCTGACACTTATCCTTACTACCTAAGCCTGCACCTCCTGTGTTGCAGCTGATCAAGAAGCAGCTGGTGAGCGCGATCAAGGCGCTGCAGAAGCAGTACGTCTCTTCGGATGCCGTCGTGACCAGTGACGATGGGAACGCCAACACCCTCTGCAGCGCCCTGGAGGCCGTCTTTGTGCACGGGCTGAAGGCGAAGCACATAAAGACAGAGACGGGGGGGAAAGGGAAGAAAGCAGGCGGCCGCCTGCCGCTTCCCCAACCCGTCTTCTGGGGCCTGCTGAAGAGCATCACGCACCGGTGAGTTTGCACGCCCAGGTTTCTGCCCTCCCTTTGGCACCAAGAGGGGCAAACACCGCACAATTTCAAGGGGAGCTGGCTGGACAGGGGTTTGCTTTGCTCCCGCTCCCCCTACGCTTTTTCCCTACAGCCAAACTGTTGGATGGTCTCAGAGGGTGTCCTGCTGGGCAGGGGCTGCCCAGGACCGCAGGGCGCTCCGTAGGAGGGCAAAGCCCCTCTGGAGCTGAGTGATGCTGCGGGGCTGGGCACAGGGCACCCGCTGGTGCCAGCACAGCCTCTAAGCATGTGCTGGGGATACGGCGATGTTTGGGTCTTAGGCAATGTCAGCACTTAAAGCTTCGCCTACACCAGGCGTTAAACTGCTGTGCCAGCCTGGGGCATGCTCCTGGTTAATTCTGGGGAACCAGGCTGCGTAGGGGGGCTTGGTGCCCCCTGTGGGACCGGAGGACCGTGACTGCACGCTGCAGGGCCTGGTCTTCCTCCTGGCATTTACCTTTTGGGAACAATTATGCTCCTTTTCTCCACACCCAAAAGAGGAGAATCAGGACTGACCTTATCTGTGAACCTGGTGGATTTCTCGTGTGTGTAACTATCATTATTTGCTGGGGTTTTTGAGCCACTCCCTGGGCAGAGTCTTTCCACACAAAGTAACAACCCATAAAGAAGTAGTTTTGAGAGCCTCATCCAACTCCATCAGCGACTCTTGAATTATGAAAGAGTGGATGAAAATAGCAGATTCACATGCTATGGGGGATATTTTTGTGCCCTTTGAAGATTTTCATCTTTGAGAGACAGATTAAAAACTTCAGAAACTTCTGCTCTATTTTTTGTAGCATCTGAAGTGTCGACTGCTGAGGTGTGAGCTGGGGCCAGGCGGGATTAGGAAGCGTGGTGTCGCTGTTGGATTTGGGGAAAAAACAGCTGAAGTCAGGAGGCTGAGACTGGTTGAGGAACTTCACCCAAGCCTTGTGCTTTGCTTTTTGGCTTGTCATGGCAGTTTCCACTGTGTTTTGGCTTGTGGGAAATGTGGAACTAGAACTTGGATATACGGTTGTCACCAACGAGTGACACAAATGAGTTTTCCCCTCGTCTCCTGCCCGTGGTCCATGATAAGCAAAGAGACACAGGAGGTGTCTCCAGCCAGAGGAGCGGTGTCCAGGGGCACCCCCCAGGGATGGCTGGACTCGTTACCAATATATTTGGTTTAGGGGAACTCAGGAGGTCTTTTTCCTCTGTGGGAAACCACATTTTCCACGGAACAAAGATTTTCCACAGCCTGTACTAACCCAGCTCCTAATCTCCCATAGCAGAGCAGTTTGGCAGCCCGGGATGGACTGGAAACGCAGCCCTTCACCTCCTCTTCAATTATTTTTCTCCCTTGCTCCAGGAACATTGTCTCTGAGCTGGAACAACTCGTTTTTATCAACACGGATGTCGGCCGCTGCCGGGCCTGGCTGAGGCTGGCTTTGAACGATGGCCTCGTGGAGTGCTACTTGAAGCTGCTGCTGCGGGAGAGGCCGCGGCTGCCCGAGTACTACCAGTCCACGGCTCTGCTTTTGGACGCTGAGGAGTGCGAGTTCCTCCTTAGCTACCTGCAGGGCTTAACGTCCTTAACCTTTCAGCTGTCTTATAAATCAGCGGTGTTGAACGAGTGGACTGTCACCCCTCTCTCCCTGTCCGGGCTGTGTCCTGTTTCGGAGCTGCTGGAGCCCCTGACGTCCTCAACATCTGAGCCCCGGAGAAAAGCGTCGCTGGGTTCCATCTCTCAGTCTTCGGGATCCGACGAGATTGAAATTCAGCCCTCCGTCCTGCCCATCAGCAAAGCCGGCGTCAAAACCAAGCTGACATCGTCCTCGCTGAGCCTCAACACGACAGGCTCGTCCCAGCTGTCCTCCAGCCTCGGCTCTGACAGCGCCCTCCAGCCTCACTGCGCCCAGAGCCCCGAGCGGAGCGAGGAGCCGCTCTCCTGCGACTCCGACCTGGGCACAGCCACTGCCGAGGACCTGGACAAGTCACTACAAGAGTGAGTCTTTCCCTAGACCTCTTCAGCAGGATTTCTAACCCCTTTATTTTCTCTCCGTAGGCAGGAAGGCTTTCTCCCATTTTAACAGACTGCTTTTTCCTCCTGGAAAGAGCCTGAAAGGTAAAAAGACGAAATGCTTGGCGCAGCTTGCCAGGACCCTGCTGCCAAGGCAAATGAGCACCTGAGGACTGACGTGTGTGCCTGTCCTCTCTGTCAGGGCAGACATGTCAGAAGAATGCTGCTCCCTGCTTTCAGGAATGTGACATCTCCATGGCATCCGCTTGGGGCTTTTTGGCAGGGAAGAAATGAATTTGGTCATAGGAAAGGGTTATAATTTGCACCTTCTGCAGATACTTCAAAGGTGGAAGGTTGTTAGTTTGTCATCCTCGTGATTTATTTCTGCAATACGCTCAGACAGCAAGCACAAGGATCTCCAGCAGGCTGTATAAGCTCTGAGTAATCAGCAAATATTTTTCCCGCCACCCTAAAAAACAAAGGATGTGTTGTCTGACTGAGCCTGGCCTTGGGGGGCTGTTTGGCAAATGCACCGTGCCCGGTGTTGGCTTTAGAGAGGGCTGCAAGGCTGTGAGCAGAGCTACAACTGCTGCGTCTCGCCCTCCTTGCTTGGAAGAGGCCACCTCTAGCGGCAGAGCCAGAGCTGAGCAAGGGCTTTCTCAGTTTGCGACCAGATAGCCATTCCACATTGGTCTGAAACAGCAAGCGTGCTGAAATTCCCACAATTTCTGCTCTTTGCTTGCAGTTGACCAGCAGAATGAATGCCTTTAAAACCTTCTTGTTCCTGGTCACTTTATGCCTACGTAACAATCAAAAAGACACACAGAGGCAAATTTTAAAACAAAAGTCGAATTTTGAATGGAACGGTCAAACTGAAATGGGAGACTTGTAAATGAAACATTACCTTTGCTGTAAATGTTTTGCGCACATCCGCCCAAGCTCATGAGGAGCTTTGGAGTGTTTGAAGCTGACGTTTTTGGCAAGCTGGTGAATTGCCCAGCTATTTCCCAAGGTTTAGAGCTCCTGCCTGCTCTTTCCCATCGATAACAGCGTTGTTACCTGCTTCTAGGATTTTGCATTTTATGATAATCCTGGAAGAACTGCCCTTGATTTGACTAAACTCACGATGGAAAGACTTTTGTTTGGAATTTTAAGCTGGGCTGCTTTAGTTTGAGTTGGTGCAGCGGAGGACCAGCATCTGGCATGGCCAAGCTCCTCTAAAAATTGCTTGTTAATGGTTACAAAAACATCTGAAATTCAGGGGTACGTTCAGGAGTCGTACGATGGGCTGGGGGCCCACTAACCCCTTAGTGTCAGTCAGAAGTAAATGAAAATACAGTGATGTGGGTCGGTAGGAAACGCATCCTTTGTGGGGTCTTTGCCTGGCGTGGGGCCGGCAGCTGGACGAGTCGCGTTTCCTGGGGGCAGGGCCGGTGCCCGGCAGCTTGTCTGCGGCCACGCGGAGCTGTCAGCCCGCCGGAGCACGGCCACGTGCCAGGTCCAGGTCAGCGCAGCTGCATTGAACTCACTGCTGTTCCTTTCTTAGGGTGCTGTCCGAGTTCAGCAAAGCCAAGCCCAGCCACGACGCCCCATCAGACCAGCTTGTCCCCGCCGTGCTGGGGTGCTCCCCGCCGCAGCCCACCTGCCCACCGGCACCCCCGGCACCCTCCGAGGATGCTCGCCTGCCGCCACCTCCCACCAGACAGAGGGGCGACGTCTGCGCTCTGCCTCGGGGTGATGCCGGCATCCCAGCCCCGCGTCCCAGCGGCACCGAAGGAGCGGAGGAAGGCGGCCGCGGTGCGGTCAGCAGCAGCGAGGGCGGCCACGCGGTGCGCAGCCCCGCAGCCGAGTACCTCCTTTCTCCGCTGTCGGGTTGCCCGGTAGGTGTCCCAGCTCGTGTGCTGCGCTCCCCAGTATCCTTGTTTTTGTGCTTCCCGATCTAGTGAGAAAGGAAGGTGAAGGTGGTGACAACTTTGGTAGACTCCAGTTTCTCTGAACTCCCATCTTCGGGGCTACCGGCAGCACATTGGTGTAAATAACGCAGGGATCAGCAGGAAGAGGTGGTGGGAGTGTTCCCTGCTGCGTGCACACCTTCCTGGGCCCCACAGAGGTGTGGCCGTGCAGCCATCCTGGGCATGTTGGACCTAAGTAAATGTGCCCTGGCAAAAAGAATAGCAAAGCATTAGAAACCCCACGTGGCAAGCCGATCGTCCCTCACCCAGTCCCCAACAAGAGAAGTTTTCTGTTTTATTAATGATATCTGAAGGGTGGTGAGCTCTTGCACAAATCTAGCCCTCAGCTCTCTGTGAGCTGACAGAACAGCTCAAGAATGGATTTTCTTGAGGGAAAATGGGGCCTGGGAACTTTCCTTAGCCCCCATAAGAGGAGGGAAAAGCACTGCCTAGGCAGGAAACAAATTGCAGTTGTGCAGTGGAAGGACGTTCACCCAGCACGTTTGTTCCAGAAGCAGGATGGCGTTCCCTGGTGCTCAGGCTCGCCTCAGCAGCAGGGCACATCCCCTCTTGCCGTCCTCTGCAATCCACTTGCTTTTGCTTTTAGGAAACCCTTCGAACAGTCCCGTCCCATGCCTAACTCTGGCTCGCGCCTGATTGATCCTTCCACCCCAGGGAGGTTAGGATCTGCTTCATGCCCCCCCGAGCAGTTTCTCTTTTGGGTCCCTGCTCCTTTCGGCTCCTTCCCAGTTACCCCGTTTCCGCTGCTCCCTCCTGGCGCTGCCCAGGCTGACTAATCTATGTATAACATATGGTGTCAACAGGAAATCCCCTCCTGCTTTCGTATGACTCATGGAGCAACCTGCATTCCTCGTCTGAGAGTAAACAGAGGCTTCCTATAGCCCGGGAGCCGAGCCGCCTTGTGTTCCTCCTGTAGGGTGGCGCTGACTCTCCCGCTGTGATTTGGTTTGTGGTCAGAATAAAGGGCTCTTTGAAAGCGAGGTAGGGTCCTTCCTGGTGGGACGCAGCCCTAGAAGGGATGCTCTGGGTCTGGCAAGGCTGCTCCCTCTTGCTGGAGTCCTGATCTGGGTCGTGTTTTGCTCCTGGTGTTTGTTAGAGGCCTGTCCCACAACCTCGCCCCCTGCTTGCAGCCAGACAGACTCCCGGGAGAAGTTACGACTTTGTTTTCTTTCAGCTTAACAGACTTCCTTCAGCTTTCAGGTCGCAGCCCCTCGTGACATAGCAAGACAAAGGTTTTCTCTGCCTTCCTGCTTTGCTTTTCTTCTCAAACAGACAGAAGAATGGCGTTTGTAGCATCCACTTGTAAGACAGGACTAGGACCTAGATGTCTTCTCCGCTTCTCCCTGGTAATAAAAAATGTTCCCGGCCCCTGCTCCAGGTGAGCCTGTACCACTGCTCCGAGCTGGTGTCTCAGCCCACCTCAGAAATGCTTGCTGAACCAAAGGCCTCGCACGTGGATGTTGCAGGGAATGTGTTCCTCCCCAGAGCCCTTCTGTGACTGGGGGCAGGGAGGAGAACCATTCAGTTTGTTCCTGGGCTTCCAGATCGCTTCGCTTCTTTGCGGCTCAGCCGATGGCTGCTCCCCGCCCTGCAGCAGCGCTTAAGGGGCACCGTACATCGCACCTCGCCGTGCCCCGACTGAACCCATGGTCAGAAAGCAGTTTGGCGATGTTGTGGTTTAACCCAACCAGCAGCTCAGCACCACACAGCCGTTCGCTCAGCCTCCCCCCTCCCTCTATGGGATGGGGGAGAAAATTAGAAAGAAATGAAAGCCTGTGGGTTGAGATAAAGATGGTTTATTAGGACAGGAAAGAAAGGAAAATAATAATAATAATAATAGTACTACTACTAATAATGTGTGATGCAGTGATGCACAATGCAATTGCTCACCACCCACTGAGCGATGCCCGGCCTACCCCCTAGCAGCCCGGTCCCCCCCCCCCGCCAACCCCCCCCACATTAATTGTTCACATCACGTCCTGTGGAATGGAATAGCCTTTGGCCACTTTGGGTCAGCTGTCCTGGCTCTGTCCCCTCCCAGCTCCTGCTGCACCCCCAGCCTGCCCGCTGGCAGGACAGAGCGAGGAGCTGAAAAGTCCTTGGCTTGGTGTAAGCACTGTGCTGCAACAATTAAAACATCAGTGTGTTATCAGCACTCTTCTCATCCTAATCCAAACCACAGCACCCTACCAGCTACGAGGAGGAAAATTAACTATCCTAGCTGAAACTGGGGCAGGTGAGGACAGCCAGGCAGCAGCCCGACGTGGCGAGGCAATGCGTGCCAGGTGCAAACGTGGGCTCATCGAGCGCCTCTTCCTCCGTGTGAGCGATGACAACCTCCGTGCGGGGCGGTGTTCGCTCTGCCACCCACCCGCGGACATCCCTGCCGTCAGCCCCCCAGCTGCGGTAGCCAGGCAGCTGGAGCAGCTGGCAGCCCATCTGCGCTCCCCGAAATGTGGCCGCTCGCTGGCAGCGTGCAGCCAGGGCGTGCTTGGGGAGCCAAAGTCACTGTGCTGGGTGTGCACGGGGCCACCGTGAATGCATGGGTTTGAGTTTGCTGATGAGGTGTTCTTTTTTCCTGTATTTTTTTTAACAGAAAAGAAAGAGTTGGATCTCGGAAGATGATTTCTACAGGCCTTCTGCGGGAGAGAGCGGCAAAAGCCCAGCTGACATCAACGGCTTCGTGCCAGACGGTGCTGGGGAGGGCCCGGCCCCGGGGCTGATCAGTGCTCTCGACTTGGAAAGGCTGTCGGTGCCTTCCTCGCGGGGCGGGAAGCCCAAGCTGTCACCTGAGCGGGAACAAAAGGGCTTCAGCGTCGTGCATCGCCGGCAGATGGGTGCGTGGCCCCCGCTTTAGGCACGCGTCTGCTGCGGGCAGTGCTCGAGGGCTGGGCAGGGAATTGGGGTGGTCGCCTGTCTGGGGGCAGCCCTTGCCATCAGCTGGTGGTGGTGCTGGAGGCTCCAGAAAGGGCAGAGACCCTCAGTGTTGCCGAGCCCCCCGGAGCTCTGATGGGAAGCCCGTTAGGGGCAGAGGATGTGTGCTGGGTGCTTCTGTCCCCATGGCTCTGCCCACGTTGCAGGACAGATTTCTTTTATGCCGTCCCTCTCATTCTTACCCTCAAAACCAAATGCATGGGGACGATTACGGGGGCCCAGCAAGCAGGTCCTGCAAACTCCTGCCCCGTCCCACCTCCCACCAGAACTGACTCAAAGCTGCGATGCCTCTGGCTGCTCTCACGCGAGCTGCCTGTCAGCTCTTCTCTGCCCACCTCATTTCTCTTTTTGCTATACTAAGACGTTTGCTTTTGCCCAAGGTCTTTCCAATCCCTTCCGAGGACTCCTGAAGCTCGGCACCCTGGAGCGGAGAGGAGCCATGGGCATCTGGAAGGAGTTTTCCTGCGAGCTGTCGCCACTGGAGCTCCGGCTCTTCTTGGACCACGAGGACCGCATCTGCGTCGAGAGCTACTCGCTGCTGCGGTGCGAGTCGCTGGCGCTGACGCACTCAGACGGACGCTTCGAGCTGGTTTTCCTGGGGAAAAAGCTCTACCTACGAGCTCCTTCTCGAGACGAGGCCGAGGACTGGTTGGACAGGATCCGGGAGGCGCTGCAGAAGTGCCGGCCTCAGCTGGAGGAGGAGGAGTGGGAGACGCTGGAGTACCCCGAAGACGGTGGCGAAGGCGGCGATCCCGCTGCTGTGCTCCAGTACAACGAAGCGCCTGGGACCAGCTTCGATTGGACTTCAGCTCATGAACCAGAACTGGATGCAATCAAAGAGTCTGTTCTGTACGTGGACGTAGACAAAACGTGGGTCCCTTTTATTTTTTCCCTGTCACTGGAAACCTTAAAATGCTTTAAGGTGAGGAACAACGACAAAATCTTAAGCAACAGTTACGGCATAGAGACGATCCAGGACATTCTTCCAGACACCAGCCTCGGGGGACCGTCGTTCTTCAAGGTGATCACCTCCAAAGCCGTCCTGAAGCTGCAGGCTGAGAGCGCAGAAGAAGCGGCATCGTGGAGGGAGCTGGTCCGAGGGGTGCTCGCCTCCTACCTGGAGGCGGCGGAGGAGGCGCTGACACTGGGTGGCAGCTTGGACGGCAACTCCCAGGTCCTCCTGAAGAGCATCGTGAAGGAGAATGGTTTCCTGCTGCAATACCTGGTGGCCATCCCCGTGGAGAAGGGCCTGGACTCTCAGAGCTTCATCTGCGCAGGTATACGGGGGCTGGTTTGAAAACAAGAATCCCAGCTCTGTCTTGGAGGATAATGTCAAGTTCATTAAGGTTAACGAGGTGACCAAATGCTCTGAGCCCTGCTGCCAAGCCCTGTAGCAGGTGGCACCGAAGTCCCTGGGTTGGGCTTCACGTCCCAAAGCAGTGGCATCTTTGGCAGTCCCTGGGCACGGGGTGAGTCCCCAAATACCACATCTCCATCACACCCCTGCACGTCCTCCAAGGTCAAACTGTGCTGCTGCTGGGGTCCCGCTTAAGAGATTTATGGTGTAGACAGCGGGGGCATTGGCTTCAATCAAACTCAGGTGGACCTGGTGGAGCTGAGGGGCCCAGGACCCCCTTTCTGGGCATTCGGTGGCCCCATCCTGTGGGGAAGGTGTAGTCAAGGGCAAACCCAAGCCACGGGGGTAGAGCTGTTTTTCCAGTAACGCAGCACAGGAGCGAACATTGCGATGGGTGTGACAAGCCGATTTTGTGCAATGTTCGTTTGACTTTCAGCACAACGCCTCCCAGCGTGCTGGGTGACGCTGGCTTAATAGGATAACGCTCTCTGACCTCTATGGGAGGTGTAATTTGTTCTTTACCTCGGTAAGTTAATTAAACTTCAGATTTCTTTCCTGCTTCAATTATATTTCTTGTACCCTCCAGCAGGTTTTTTTTCTTAATCTCTTTTTTTTTAATGTATTTTTCAGTCTCTTCTATTTGGTCTCTACCTTCCCCTCCAGGCTCTGTCCTGCACCTTCCACCTACCAATAGATGGAAGCAGCAAGCCAAAAAGGCCGATCTCACTTCCCAGTTTCTTTGCATAGGTTTCCTTGGGCATCTGCCTGCCTTTCTCCGCAGCTCTGCCTGCTTCCATCCGGTGCCGACCTGCGGCTCAGGATGCCTGCGCTCGCCCTTCTCCTGCTGCGACACCCTTTTGGCACAGGAGTGGTTTCTTTGTGTGTCAGAGTGGGACGAGCCAGAAGAAATAGAAGCATTTTTGTTTAATGCAGAGGGCAACATCTGAGCTCCATCGTTTCTTTTTAATGCACTCCAGCTACTCCAGAGCGCAAAGGGCTGGGCATTAAAGCCTTGGCAGGGGGTGGTGGAGCGGCCCCGGCTCTTTGCAGGACAGACACAGCCTCCGACTGCACCCGCTGGAGCTCAGAGACCCACCGACACCGTCGGTTATTTTAGAGAAGTGAACCCAGTAAAAATAGCACTGAGTTTTCCTGTCTTTACAACTCCAACTCAGATGTGCTCGCTTCTCCAGCAGCTGTAAAAGCCCTGCACGCCTCCCCCGAGACCTAAGCCAGGTTCTTGCGGGGCTGCACACTGCTGTGATAGAGGGGCCTGGTCTTTTGCTTCTCCCAACCCCACGCTGCCACTCGTGGGTGCAGAGCCCAGGCTTTGGTGCTGCTCCTTCTGTGCAGAAGGCAGAACCGGGCAGAGCTGCTGGGGCAGGCGGTGGGACGGGCAGGTAGGATTTGGGTTCTTCCCTAGCCCCCTGTGATGTTCCTACGGGTCACTTTTCCTAAAAGAAAGAGAAAAACAGTTTGAATTGAACCAGTTTATGGATAAAAAATGTGGTGGGTTGAGGGGCAGTCCAGATGCCTTGTTTAGGAAGGTTTCTGCTGGGCCACCCTGATCTGAACCCCAGCCCCTTGCACGTGAAGGTGCTGGGAGCTCCCAGCCAGTGTCCTGCCACATCCTTTAGCCAGTCTCTGACCCTCTAAGGTTTCCCTGCCCTATTCTCCCCACAAAGGCATCTCCCCTGCTCCAGCAGCAGCATGTTGGGCCCTGGGGCAGCACAGGTCCCCTCTCACCATCTCCTGTCTGCTCCCCGAAGGCTGCTCCCGGCAGATTGGCTTCTCCTTCGTGAAGCCCAAGCTCTGCGCCTTCTCTGGTCTCTACTACTGCGACAGCTGCCACCGGGACGACGAGACAGTGATCCCCTCGCGCCTCATCCACAACTGGGACCTGACCAAGCGAGGGGTAAGCCCAGGCTGTCTGTGCTGCGCGCAAGGAGATGGCCCTCTGAGCGCTCCCACCATCAGCAGGGTGGAAACATCTCCTGGGCTTTCCCACAAGCCCCTCACACCCGGCCTCTCCCTGCTGCAGGTCTGCCGGCAGGCGCTGAAGTTCCTCACCCAAATCCGTAACCAGCCACTGATCGACCTCAAGCTGGTCAACGAGAGCCTCTACGACCACGTGCAGAGGATGAGGCGAATCCTCCGGAGCAGGGAGCAGCTGAAGCTGCTCGGAGATTACCTTATCATGTGCCGCAGCGGGGCCCTGAAGGAGCTGAGCAAGCGGTGAGCACCCTGAGTCCCCTCTCGTGCTCCGGGGTTTCACCTTGCTCCGTCTGTCATCGTTGCTGCCGTAGGCTGGGGGTGCCCAGGGTACTGGGCAGGATCATCTCCTGGCCCGCGGGTCTGTGCCCTGCTCCTTATCGTCTCATCAGGGCGCGGACTGGTTTTCACCTCTGTGTCATGTGCTGGAAGAAGTTACCCGTCTGTTTGTGGGGCAGCACGTGGAGATGGGACTGAGGAAGCATTTTCCTGACCAAGGCTGGACAGGAAACACCTGGGAAAACAGATGAGATATTTTTTTCCCCCCTTTGAAATGCTCTCAAACAATTTTCAATGGCAGGATTTGGGATGTGTTGTTTGGTGTGAAGTCAGGTTTACAGTAACGTTGAGTCTGCATCCCCTGGGCTCTTCCTCACTGCGAGGCTGTTTGAGATGTGGTAGAAAGTGTCTAACGTGCTCCCCTCTGTGCTTGTTTGAAGGCTCGATCACAGGAACTACCTCTTGGAGTGTCCCCACAAGTACAGTGTCACCGATCTGCGGCAGGTGAGAGCTTTGCGCTGTAGTTTGGCTGGTACAGAACATCCCCATTTCTGCCTGTGGAGACGCTGCGTGGAACACGGCACTTCTTCAGCAAAAGATTTCAGGCTGCTCAGTTCCTTTTTGCCTTGCTTTCTGTTATCACGTGCCCTCTGCAAGTCTTGCACATCAGCTTGGAGGCTAAAATAAGTGACCTGTATCCTCCAAGAACTATGGAGATTACACAGTAAATTGTTTCACCTCCCATTAAGTCAGCATTGCTCATCACCGTACCAACTGCTCTCTGTCACAACTTTTGGAGGTGGTCAGTAGGCTCTAAGCAGTAGAATTTTGCAGTAACCCCAAAGCTAGGAGCCATCCTGGCAGCAGTGGGTTTATTTTGGCATCCCATTGAGATGCTAAACCACAAGGCAGGCACGTGGGATCTTGGGTTGCTTTGGGAGGACAGCCTTGTCTCCACAGGCAGCACGAAGCATGGGCGCAACGTGCATTTTGCACAGTGCGCACCCTGCCGGCTGCAGGCTCTGTGTGCCTGATGTCTCTGCTCCGCAGATAGCTGACGGCGTCTTCGAGACGTTCCTGCAGTCTCTGATCCAGTTCGCGTCCCATCACGTCTACAACTGCGACCTGTGCACCCAGCGAGGCTTCATCTGCCAGATCTGCAACCGCAGCGACATCATCTTTCCCTTCGAGTTTGACACCACCACCAGGTGAGTGACGTCTCCCTCGCTTCGTGCCTGAGGACGGGTGTGTTTACTGCTGGGCTTTGTGTTTTCTATAGAAATCCTCCTCTAAAGAGATCAAATCCTTCCCACATGGAGCCTGCTGCAAGGTGTAGCTGCTGTAGCTGGAGGGAGGTTCTCGTCCCACTGGTTCAGCTCAGAACTGATTATAAACCTTTTCCTGGCAGAGACACGTAACAGGCTGGTGGTCTGCATGAGCTTGCTTTGCCTAAGAGCAGCTCCTAAAAGCCATCAGCGACATCCAGAAGCTACAGAAAATATCACCAAGACCAGGGTCCCCTGGTGCATTTTGTCTGCAAATATTCCCAGGGTGGCTGAGCAGGATCGCTCATTATCCCTCCTTGCTGCAGGGACAGCACGGTGCTTGTTGAGAGGACAGTGTCCCCAGGGGAATGATTTTCCCTGTTAAGAGCCTGCGGGCGCTGGGAAGAGCTGGCACGTGGGGCTGGAGCTGCGCCGGCAGCAGGACAGAGGTCGCATGTGCTGGGAGCTGGGCTCTGAAGTTGTCGACCTCCTTTGTGTCAGGGGAGGCCGAGTGGGGTTTTGCAGCAGGAAGGCAGCTCAATAACATCCTCGCCGAGCTGAACCCAGCTTCCTGCCCCTCCGCCACGCGTGTGACAGCCAGCGGCGCGGGTCACACCGCGACTCGCTGCAGGATGCGACCAAAACGCCTCCGAACAATAACCCAGCCGGGCGAGTGACGTTTGCATTTGCAGCAGCCGCTTCCTGAGGCTGCTGCACTACAGGTGGAGGCAGAAGCTGCTGCTTTTGGGCAGGGGCTCGCTCAGAAACTCGCAGGGCAAAACCCCGCTTGGCAACCCGCCCCCTGCAGCGGCAGGAGGAGGAGGAGCCGCTGCTGCTGCTCATCTGGAGAAGCCGCCTGAGAAAGATTCCCCTGGGAAAGCACACGGCGCCAGGCAGCACCCTGCTGTCCCGTCTGTCTGTGCACGGGCTGTTTCCATATCTCGAGCAACTCTGGCCTTGCACCCGCCTTCTGGGAGCAAGGTTTGAGCCCAGAATTTTCATCCCGTGGTATTTTGGCGGTCTCCTGGCGCATTGCTCTGCGTCCTGCACTCCCTCTGCCGTTGCTGTGTCTGGCAGCCCCTGCTTCCTTTGGGAAATGCAGCTCAGGTCTCACGTGGCGCACAAAGCTCAGCGCCAGGTTGACGGCATTAAACAAGGCACGTCTGCAGTCAGCTGAGCACCAGGCACTTGCAGCGTTCAGGGCATTTCAGCTAGCTGACCCGCCGGCACGCGGATCCGCTGCATTTTGCTGCTGCTTGCAAGGTGAGATAGGTGGGGGCTCACGACAGGGAAAAGAGGAAAGTGAGCCCAGCCTCTTAGCACTGACTGCTGTTTACCCGAGATAACTTGTGAACGCCCCTCACAAAATGGGTGTCTCCCACAGGCCAGCCCCACACAAGGTGTAATTTGCAGCTGTTTACATTCCTGCTGCATCGCGGCCGCCCCGGTGCAGGCCGGCTCCAAACACTGCACTCAGAGGCTGCCCAACCCCAGGGTGGCTCTCATGCCCCAAACACTGTCCCTGGCTGTTCTGCAGGCTGTGACACTGACCTGTGCAGGGTGAGGGTCTCCAGGCTGTGCCCCCAGTGTGGCGAGCAGAGGGGGAAGCCTTGCACAGAGCCTTGCACAGAGCCGCATCCTGTCCTGCCCTGGCCGGGGCTCGAGCTGCCCTGCGACATCACAGGGTTTAGGGGCTCAGCCTGCAAGTTTTACTTGATCTTGTGCTGCTTGGAAGCCTCCTCCCCCCCTGCTGCCCCGCTCTGAAAGCAAGGTGCAAAGCTCACAGCTCACTTGATATCTTGCTCTTTCATCTGCAAAAAGCCAGCAAAGTGCTGGCAGCTGATGCTCGGTGCAGGGGTTGCTCTTCTGAGCAGAGCTGCTGCTTTTCTCCTGTGCTTGCTGGAGGAAGGGCTTTTGGTGGATGAATTACTCCCCTTCCTAGCAAAGCTTGCCGTTTTGTGTCCAGCAGATGGCTGGAAACTGCCAGGGCCAGCCGATGTGTCGGCAGGGCTCGTCTCTCGCCGGGCACTTACTTGGAGGAAAGGGAAACAAGGAAGCATCCCCAGATCTGGTTTGGTGGGAGAAGCACGGTCTTTGCCCGATGATGCCAACAGGATGGGTTTTTTCCTGCTTTGTCCTAGGTGCAGTGACTGCAAAACTGTCTTCCACCGGGAGTGCCAGGCCAGTGCCCAGTCCTGCCCACGCTGCGAACGCCGCCGGCGATACCAGCGGGAACGGGAGGCAGACGGTGCAGGGCCAAGCCTCTAGCGCCTGTGGACTGGCCCGAAGACAGCACTTGGCCTCTCTGAGAGCGCCGAGAGTCGGGGGCTAGCGGGCTTGGAGGTGTCAAGCATGGACCCCAGGAACTGCCGGTGCTGAGCAATGAGCCTTGGCTGGGGGCTGCTCCTGCACCCAGGGACCCTGCAGCCTCCAGGGCCCGAGCCAGGGGAGCCAGAGCCGGCTGGGAGCGAGCTGGTGCTGTGTGGGGCCGGGGCCAGCAGCCACCCACTGCCGAATCCCCCAGCAGTGCTTCCCCTGGCGATGGAGATGCAGCGGCTTTCCCGGGTGCACGTCAGGATTTCAAATCAAGGGTGTGGATAAACTGATATTGATTAAAGCTCTAGTTTTTTAGGATGTTCGGTACAGAAAACCGCTATTTTTATATGTAAGGGTTTTGCACAGATCTCGCTTGCCTGCTTGTGGGGGCACTAACGGCAGTCGCAGCACGGGGTCAGGGGGACGAAGCGACACTTGTGCCTTCAGCGATCTGAGCGTATGGGGCAGGCAGAGCATCGCCTGCGGGGAGAGCCCACGGCAACACGTGGCCTTCCCCGAGAGGAGAGCCGAGCTGCTCCCCCTGCCTGCTGATTTTAATCATTGGCCAGTTGTGAGGCCACAAAGAACATTTTATTTTCTTTTCACCCCGGTGCAAAAATGATTAAAGTTTATTTAACAACAAGTAAATCCGTCGTGTTTGCATCTTCTGGGTTTGTTTCTCCACAGGGGGTGCCGAAGCCGGGCCACGCTGTGCCTCGGCAGGAGGGGTTCACTGTCAGGGATGCGACCTTGCCTCCATATTTGACGTCCTCCATGTTCGTATCCACCTGCATTTTTGGGGGCTGCTGTGGGTGCGGGGTGCTCAGCTGAAGTGCGGGCTGTTGGGGTGCTCTTCCTGGCACCCCAGGGTGCCTCCCTGTCCCTTGGTGTGGGACACGCTGCCTGCTTCCTCATGGGGATAGTCCCCATCTTGTCCTTCTGCTCGCCCTCCGCACCCTCAGGGCTGCGGCACCGTCCCCGTCCCGCCATTTCCAGCCCCATCTCCCTCCCCACCTGCTCCCCCCGTCCTTCGGCATCTCCCACGCGAGGTGCCACCTCCGTTCCCCTGCCCCTCTCCCTTCCCCGACACCGGGGGTGCCCCGGGGCACACCCACCCCCACCCCACAGCATCTTCCCCCCACCTGGGTTGGAGACAAACCCCTCGGGGGGACCCCCAGACCCGGTGACGGCATCGCCCGCCGCAGAGGCCGAGGCCCCGGCGAGGCCGGATCCAGCTCAGCCTCCGGGCAGGGCCCTTCCTGCGGCAGGAACCACCGCGAGCAGCCGCTTCCTCGCGTCCCCTCCGCCATCACCCCTTCCCTCCCTCCCGGGGAGGAAATAGGCCGGGCTGCCGGGCCCGCCGCCCCCTCGCTTCAGGGCCGTGCAGCAGCAGCGCAGGGCGAGCCGGGACGGGCCCCGCTGCCGCCCCAGGTGAGCTTTGGGGGACGCCGGGGACAGGCCCGGGACATTCCGGGCAGGTTCGGGCGCTCACAGATAGCGCGGGGCGTCCAGGGTGGTGGGGACCCATGGCTTGGGGTTCCCCAGAGGGGCTCGGGGCTGCCAAAATGCCCCGGGGTGGGTGGGGAGGAGCAGTCAGCCCCATCCCCGCGCCCTCTCCCGCAGGCAGAGGAGCTGGGCCCGCCATGGAGTCGGCAGGGACGCCGGAGGAGGTCTACGTGCTGGTGGAATACGGCTTCGAGTACCGGGCCAAGGACGGGACGCTGGTCTCCATCAAGCCCAACGAGCGCTACGTCCTTCTGAAGCGCACCAACGACCACTGGTGGCACGTGAGGAAGAGCCGGGACGCGCGGCCCTTCTACATCCCGGCCCAGTACGTCAAGGAGCTGCCCCCCATCGCCTCCCCAGCGCCACTCTACCATGAGGAGCCGGAGTCGGAGCCAGAGCCGCCGGCAGCCTACGAGTACCGCTTCATCGGCGCGGCGCCCACGGCCAGGGGGGATTTGCCGCCCACCCTCAGCTCTTTCCGGGTAGCCCCAGTGCCGAGCGCCCACCCTGCCGAGCCCATGCGGCCCACGCAGTCCCTGGACGATCTGGCCAGGGCCACACCGGTGCTGCATGGTGCCACCACCACGGGACCCCATGGGGACCCCCCCGCACGCCCTCAGCCGCTCAGCAAGAGCCGCTCGGAAATCCTCTGCATGCCCAGCAAGGACACGGACACGGCGAGGCGGCGGGGGTCCAGCCACATGGCTCAGGTACGGTGACGTCCCTGGTGCTGTTCCCAGACGGAGGGTGTAGGAGGGCGGGGGGACAGCGGGACACTTGGGGCCCCTCCCCTAAGCACAGAGCCCCCCCCTCGCTGTCCTCTCCCTGCACCCAACGGGGCTCAGCACCCCCCAGCACCGCTGCCACCGCCGGGGCCCCGCACAGCTCCCTGTGGATCTGGCCCCACGGGGCAAACCTGATCTGCAGGAAATGCCGGGCCTCTCGGGGCCAAGCCCCCAGCCCAGCCAGGGCAGCTGTTCTGCCGGCTCTGGGCCACAACTGCAACTGGAGGTGAGAAATACCCCCCCAGGTCCCTTCCAAAACTGGCCTCCGCCGCGCTGTGCCTCGGTTTCCCCATCCCTGGGGGTCACTGTCCCCCGGGCAGGCAGGGGGATGGGGCCAGGAGCAGGGTGCGCCCAGGGGTTTTGGTGTCAGACTGTGGGTGGCGTGGATGTGCCAAGAGGGGCCGTGGGGGTCCTGGGCGAATCTGGGTCCAATGCACATCACCACCCACACACCCCGGTATTGGCCGCAGGTCTGTGGGGAGAGATGCTGTTCCCAGCTGCCATCGTCCCCTCCTGCTTCTCATCCTAACCCACACACAGGAGGATGCACGCTGGCACTGGAGGGGCTCATGGGGGGCCAACCCCCCCCCTTGGCTGGGCAGTGGGAGCAGGTTTGGGGCACAGCCGGTGTCCCGGGGGCTGAATTATCCCCCAGGCAGAAGGAGCACAGGTCCCAGCAGGGCGCAGAGCCGGCATGCCAAGCCAGTGTGGCAGCGCAGAATGGGGGGCATCGGAGTCCCTGTGCCTCCTCCCAGCATTGTTCTGGGGCAAGAAGAGGCAGAAAGGGGTTAACAGGGAAGTGCAGCAACTCCTCCCTCACGGGGCGGGTGTCTCACCTGCAGACAGCACCCAGCAAGGAGGGGGGTGCTGGGTGCACCCTGGGGCCAGGCGGGTGGGCGCCCTGGCACCCCAAAACCGACTCCAGTAAGTAGCGAGGGGCCCTCCTGGGGGCTCCTGGATGCAGGCGCTGCTCCCACCTGCACACTTTTGCAAAGGGGGCACCCAAGGGTGGGGGGTGCCTCTCAGCCCCTTGCTCAGCGGTGACAGCAGCCGGGGCACAGTGGCGGTGGAGGGGTCCCACGTTCCCTTGCCTCTAGCCCCGGCACCTCTCCCTGGGTCACCCCCAGTGCGGGGTGCTTGTGGGTGCTGAACCGGGAGGGAGGGACCAAGGTGTCACCCTCACCCCCAGGACCACCCCCAGGGCGTCACCCCACGCACACACCCGCAGCACCCATGGGCTCAGCACCCACAGCCCAGGCATCCGGGGTGTCCCCCGCTCCCTTGGGCTGATATTGGGGGTGTTTGGGTGGGGGAAAAGGGGTTTCCATTGTGGGGACCGGGCTTTGCACCCCGTCTATCACTGTTGGAGCAGAGCCGCAGCCCCTGTGCCATGCCGAGGGAGAGAGCTCCGTGTGTTTTGGGGGGGGGGCAGGTCACCCCTGGGCTGCTTGGACCTCTGCAGCCTCCAGAGGGGACATTCCCCGGCGCTCCCAGCAGGCACCGGCTGCTTCCCGGTGCTCTTTGCTCAGCTAAAGCCATTGATACCGGCCTGGGCCGCAGGGTGAAGCCAGCAGGAAATAAGAGCCAGGCACTTCTGTTCACCCTGAGCTCCCATGGCCCCAAAGCTGGGTGGGCTCAGCTCTGGGGACACTCCCCCCATGTCTCCCTACTGTCCTCACCCATGGGTGCTGGTGAGCAGGGTCCCAAACTGGATTGCATCTGCCCTGCCTGCACCGGCCCTGCTGAACCTCACGGCTGCCCAAAGCAGCCGGCTTTTGCAGCCCAGGAGCTGCCATACCTCATCCCAGAGCTGCTGCCCCAACACTCGGGTGTTCACATGCATTTGTCACCTTCCCGAATGCCTCTGCTTTTGGTGTGGGCCCCCAGCCTTATGCCGGGGGAAGTTTCCCTGGGACGGCGCCGGTCGCATCCGCGCTGCAGCATCTCAGCTGCTCCCCCTGCACGGTTCCAGCAGCCACCACCGCCGAACGTCTAAAAATGTCCCCAGGAGCTAATTCCGCATCTGGGGGAGCTTCGCTCGCCGCCACCGCTCTTCCGCCCCACCGAGCCAACAGGAAGCGGGCGACGCGCTCGGGCCCATAGCGGGGCTGGTGCCGCTGCTGTGCCGGAGCATCTCGGCCCCACTGCGCTCGTCGGGGCGCCTCGGCCCCACTGCGCCCACCAACATGGGCGAGCGGGCAGGCAGCGCGCTGCAGCGCTCCCGCAGCAGGGTGTCACGGCTGCTCCACCTGGGCAAGGTAGGGACCCGGAGAGGGGTTCGGGGGGGACCCCAGCTGTAATGGGGTGTAGGGAGAGCTCCAGCACCTGGAGAGTCCCGGCACGCTGCGCGGTGACCCCAGGTGCTCCCTGAATTTTCTGCGGGTGCCGGAGGAGGCAGCGGATGGGTGCAGTGGGTGCAGAAATGTCTGTCCCCAAGCAGGGACAGGAACCAGCTTGTGGTTTCCTACCCCCTGGGGAAGCAAAACAACCGAAGGTACAAACGGTGTGAGTGAGTGGGAAGCTCTGGGCTGGGGGGAGGGAGGGCAGGACCACCAAGTGCCCTGTCCCTGCCCCGTGTCCCTTGTCCCCAGGATGCGGGTGGCCTCTCGCTCTCTGTTTCTACCACTGCACCCCAGGGTGCTGGTGTGGGGGGATGGGTCACCCAGCGTGATGCTGCAGGGGGTGAAGGGGTGTCACAGGGCTGCTGACTGCTGTGCCCCCCAGCCAGGGTGACAGGCAGGGCTGTGGTGGGAAAACTTTGTCCCTGCTGCCATTGCAGGAAGGCTCAGGGGCTGTAAAAGCTGAGGAGAGCAAAGGGTAACAGCGCGGGTTTGCAACCTCTTCCTGCTCCTGGCCACGGACCCCGCGGCACCATGTCCCCATCCGGACCGAGCCCTGCCTGGGTGTCACTGGGAGCGGGGACAGGGGCCCCTCTTGGTTCCCCCCACTGGGCACCATCACCCAGAGGGACGTGGGGCCGGGGCTGGCTCCATGCTGCAGGCTCAGGAAGCTGCGGGCTGGTTTCAAAGGCTGGAAGATGCAGTAAGACCTCGAGCAACGAAGCCAAAATGGGGAAGAGGCAAAAGCCGGGGCACAGAGAGCATGGGTAGGACTGGAGGAGGGGTCCCACCTGGAGAGGGAGGGGAGCCTGACCTCTCCGAGCAGCCCCATCTCGGCTGGAAGCAGGCGTCTGTTTGGGGCTGGTGGCCCCAGCTCAGCAGCTGTGGGTGCTGGAGGCATGCGTGGGGATGAGCGGGGTGGTGGCGAGGTGGGCGCAGATGTGTGCGGGTGACGTGGGTGCAGTTGGGGTGTAGAGGTTGGGGTGCTGTTGTGTGCAGGTGAAGTGGGTGCAGCTGTTGGGGTGCAGATGAGGTGGTGCAGGTGCTGGGGGTGCTGATGATGCAGGGACAGAGGCCAGGGGTGCAGGTGATGTGCCTGTTGGTGATGCGGGTGCTGGTGTTGGGGTGCAGATTCTGGGGGCTCTGAAGATGAAGGTAAAGTGGGGGCAAGTGAGGTGGGTGCGGGTGTCAGGGTGCTGATGGCAGTGACTGCAGCACTGGTGAGGAGTGAGGAGGAAGAGGCAGAGGATGCGGAAGATGCATGTGTTGGTGCTGGGGCTGCAGGCGATGCCAGCGCAGACCTTGGGGAGCAGGCGCTGTGGGTGCAGGTGATGACGGGTGATGACTCCAGGGGCCACGACGCCCCCCCAGCTGCCAGCACTTCCCATCACTCCCCGCCACACGAGGGTCCCACCGCTTGGTGCCCATGCACAAAGGACACCCCCAGAGCAGGGCAGGATCCGGCCCCACAGGACGGGACAACCCGTGCCATGTCCCCAGGGCTTGGACGAGCCGCTTGTCACCCAGCGCCAGCCAGGACACCCAAGTGACACATCCCATCCCTCCCAGGTGCGCAAGGAGCCGGAGGAGCCGCCTGCCCACGTCTACCTCAACATCCAGGAGCTGCAGGAGGAAGCCGCCACGGGCAGCTCGGCCCCACCAGCACCCGAGGAGCCCCGCGGCTCCAGGACAGACTGGGAAACCCACATGGACACGGACTCTGGACACTTGTTTTATTACAACCCAGTCACTGGCGAGACCACGTGGGATTGCCCCTTTGAGCAGGCAGAAGATGGAGTGAGTCCCGCCGCCTCGCCCGCCTCCTCGCTCGCCCACAGCCCGCAGTTTGCCGAGTGGGGCCAGTACGTGGATGAAGCCAGCGGACAGGCTTTTTTCTATAATTCGGTAACAGGTGAGACGTCGTGGGACCCCCCACACATGGGAGACAGCTCCCAGGATATGTACCCTGGGCTGACGCCGTACAGCCCCATGGAGCAGCGGGTGAGCACCCTGCGGGGCGCGTGGGGACGGGGACACGGCGGGGACACGGCGGGGATGCAGCGGGGACGCGTTCGGTGCCAGCACCACCTTCACCCTGCTCCATTCCCCAGCCACCCACTCCGGAAACGGATTATCCCGACCTGTCTCCGGATGAGCTGGAGGGCTACCCCGAGGAGGACTACTCGCCCCTGGGCTCCTATGAGCAGGGGGCTGCTCACTATCTGCCCCCGAGTTACCCTGAGGAGCTGGGCTCGTCCCCAGGCTGGTACGGGCACAGCCACCCCGAGGGAGCACCCGGCTACCCCGAGCACTTCAGCACAGAGACGGTATGGGGACGGGACGGGACGGGACGGGATGGGATGGGGACAAAGACGAGGACAGGGATGATGAGGAGGAGGATGTTGGGAATGGGGATGGGAGACAGGATAGGGACAGGGATGAAAATTCAGATGGGATGGTGATGGAGATGGAGATGAAGATGGGGATGGGGACGAGTATGGGGTTTAGGATGTGGATGAGATGAGGATGTGGATGACGATGAAGATGATGCAGTTGAGGAGAGAGAAAAGAGCAAAGATGGGGATGAAGATGAAGATGAGGACAGGGATAGGGAAAAGGATGATAATGAGGGCAAAAAAAGGATGAGGATGAGAATGAGAATTGGGATGGGGATGGAGACAGGCAGGGACAGGAAGGGGGAAGGAAAAAAGGACGAGGATGAGGACGAGAATGAGGATGGGGACAGGGATGGGCATGAGCATTGGGATGGGGTTGGAGATGAGAATGGGGACAGGAATGGGGATAGGGATGGAGTTGAGGACAAGGATGAGGATGGGGATGGGGATGGGGACAGGGGCAGAGATGGCTGGCAAAGCACTCGGGGGGTGTAAGCAGAGGGAGCAGTCCTGGGGAGGAGCGGGCACAGAGCCAAGCATCACCCTGTCGCTGCCCCCCAGGTCCCAGCGGGCGGCCGGCACCACCGAGCCAGCAGCAGCTCCAGCCAGGACAGCGGGCTCCTTGCCTGGCCCGGCTGCATGCCAGCGGCACCGGGGCTGAAGGAGGAGAAGGTGAGCACCCCGGGGTGCCACCACCCTGAGGGATGCGGGGAGGGGGGGGTCTGTGCCAGCCCGCGAGGGGCAAAGCTGACCCCCCCATGTCTTCTTTTCCAGTTCAAAAGCCTCGACAAGGCCGGCGTGCTCAACAGGACCAAGACGGCGGACAGGGGGAAGCGGTTGCGGTAAGCGTGTCCCCGCGCCCCTCCAGCCGCAACACGAGCCCGGGGTGGCTGGGGGGACACCTGTGCCTGTGCTGTCCCCAAACGTGACCCCCCCCGTCTCATCCCCAGGAAAAACTGGAGCTCATCCTGGACTGTGCTGGAGGGCGGGATCCTGACCTTCTTCAAGGACTCCAAGCACTCGTCCGCTGGTGCCCTGGTGAGCACCATGGGGCCCCGCACAGAGCCAGCACCCATGGGACAGGTCCAGCTCCTGCGGGACAGGGCCAGCGCCTGCAGGATGGGGCCAGCACCCACAGGACGGGGCCAGCACCCACGGAACAGGGCAGCACCGATAGGATGGGGGCAGCACCTGCAGGACAGGGCCAGCACCCATGGGATGGGGTCAGCAGCTGCAGCACAGGGCTGTAACCCGTGGGACAGGGCCAGCACCCACAGGACAGGGCCAGCACCCACAGGACGGGGCCAGCACCCACAGGATGGGGCCAGCACCCACAGAGCAGAGCAAGCACCCACATTTCACTGACAGAGCCTGCAGGGGCAGGGTGCACAACAGGAACACAGCAGCGGTGGCAGCGGGACACTTCCACGGCGTGTCCGAGCCGTGCCGGAGCTGTGCCTGGCGTTTTGCCATCACACCGGGCGAAGCAGGGCCCAGCCCAGCCCCCAGCCAACACCGAATGCAGAAGCTGCCGCGGTGCCGCGGGCTTGCAACACCCTGCGGTGCTGCAGGGAAGGGACGGGGCCAGGCCGAACCCCAGCGGGGGGAACGCCGCTGTCCCCACTGCGGGGACGTGGTGCAGGGGGGTATCAGCACCCCCCCCGATGTGGGTGGATGGGGGCTGGTGGAGGGGCAGGTGCTCAGAGCGGCCCCAAGGCCAGGACACGGGGGACGTGCTGACCCCAGGGGGGACGTGCGGCCAGCAGCCTGCAAGGGACAGGGCTCAGCCTTCCCCATGCAAACACCGTGCCAGTGCAAGGCTGTCACCAACAGCCCCTCGCCTCCGGGACTCGGTGCAGGGCAGGGGCTGTCCCCACTAGGGGACAGTGGCTTTGCGCCCCACCACCCCCCAGCCCGTGGCCGCAGTGCTCTCGGCACAGGGCAGTGTCTGTCCCCCCCCAGCAGGGAGCCCTTGGGGACAGATGTGTCCCATGGCGGTCCCATGAGGGGGGCATGGCTGCGTTTTGGGTGGAGAAAAGCCAAAAGCAGCTCCAGCGTGCGGGGCCAGCACCAGCTCGCGGTCCCCCAGGGGGACGCTGGCCGCAGTGCCACCCTGTCCCCTTGCTCCCGCAGAGGCACCCGGGCAACCTGACCATGCCGGAGCACACGGTGGAGCTGCGTGGGGCCACTGTCACCTGGGCCAGCAAGGACAAGTCCAGCAAGAAGCACGTCCTGGAGGTGAGCTCGGTGGCGGCGTGGGGACCTTGGTCACCTTGGGGACCGAGTGGGGACTGCAGGCTATATGGCAAAGCCAGCACCCCCCTGCCTGGACGCCAACGCCTCAACCTCCCCTGGAGTGGGACTTGCTGTGAATTGTCACCGTGGGGGCGCTGGGGACCGTGCTGCAGTGCCTTTCCTGAGCCACATGTCACCAAGGGCCACCCCTGCTGCCCCCTGCGGGCTAGCACCGCCGTGCTCACGGGGTGGGGGTGTTTCTCCTCTCGAGCTTGGCACGGGGAGGAAATTTCCAGCCTGGGCAGCACCCAGCTCACAGGCAAAAGGCCAACACTGGGGGCATCGGTGCAATGAGTTGCGCCCCGTTCTCGGCCACCGCCCAGTGGCCCCGGCCTGACTGCTGCTCTCGTAGCTGAGGACGCGGGAGGGCTCCGAGTTCCTCATCCAGCATGACTCGGAGCAGATCATCGCCACCTGGCAGAAGGCCATCGCGGACAGCATCGCCCGGCTGGTGAGCGCTAAGCTGGTCCCGCGTGGGGCAGGATGGGTCTAAATGGGGCTGAGCGCCTGGACCTGGGGGGTGGAGGTCGGTGGCACGAAGCCTGGTCAGAGGCGGGTAATGAGGGGAGCTCCCCAGGGGTCGGTGCCGGGTCCAGTCCTGGTCAGCATCTTCACCAGTGGTCTGGGTGATGGGGCAGGGGGCACCTTCAGTAAATTGGTCCCCCGGCACCAGAGAGGCCAGGCAGGCTGCAGAGAGCTCAGGGGAGGGCCACGAAGGTGGGGGGACCAGAGCAGCTCCTCTGGGAGGAGAGGCTGCGGGAGCTGGGGCTGCTCGGCCTGGAGAGGAGCTGCGGGGATCCCAGCCGTGCCCGTAAATCCCCACGGGGAGGACGGAGCTGGGCTCTGGTCAGCGGTGCCAGCACCGGGCCCAGGGGCACCGGGCATGAAGCAGGGCCCGGGACGTGCCCTCTGGTTGTCAGGAAGCGCTTCTGTGCCTTGGTGGTGGCGGAGCTGGCACAGGAGAGGCTGTGGGGGCTCCTCCTGGGAGGCCTCCAGAAGCTGCTGGGACCTGGCCCTGGGCACCTTGCTCTGGGCTGGAGCAGGGCCTGAAGCAGGGGGACCCGGGGCTGCCCCTGCAGCCACGCTGTGGCCCCGGAACTCTGTCCCACGCTGCCCCTTCCCTAGGGCACTGACTTCCCTGCCGAGGAGGATGCTGAGAGCGGGACGGAATTCGGGTCCCGGGAGAAGCTGGGAGGCGGCGAGGAGAGGAGGGCCGCAGGTGAGCTGGTGGCTCTGCTGACCCACGGCACGGTCGGAGCCATCCGTGGGGCGCGGGGAGCCACCCCACGTCACCTCCATCACCTCCCCACGGGCGATGCTCACCCCCTGCCCCATCCCCATCAGCGTCCGGGCAGGCTGCGGGCACAGCAGAGAGCGACTCGAGCAAAGTGCGCAACAAACTCCGCAAGTTCCTGCAGAGGCGGCCGACGCTGCAGTCCCTGCGTGAGCGGGGCTACATCAAGGGTAGGGGCCCGCCGCGGGCACAGCTGCCCCCGAGTGTCCCCCCACTCCCCCCACACACACACTCACCTCCGTGTCTTCTCCAGACCAGGTCTTCGGCTGCTCCCTACAAGTGCTGTGTGAGCGGGAGCGCGGCACCGTGCCCCGCTTCGTCCAGCAGTGCATCCAGACCGTGGAGAGGAGAGGTACTGCCCTGGGGCCTGGGGACAGGGACAGCCCAGGGGACAAAGGGACAGGGCGATGGGCTGGTGCCAGCTCTGGCATCGCTCACCTCGCTGGGGAAGACCACATTTGTTGGTTAATCCAGTTGGGTTTTCAATGAAAACCACTGGATTAGGGCTGTGAGCTGGCACAATCATGGCAACCAGTGCCACTTGCCGTCACCACAGCTGGTGGCAGTGCCACCTCGGTGGCAGTGGCTGACCAGGATCTTGTCCGCAACCCCCAGGGCTGGACATAGACGGGCTGTACCGGGTCAGCGGCAACCTGGCCACCATCCAGAAGCTGCGCTACAAAGTGGACCACGGTAGGGTCCCCATGCTGGGTGTCCCCTCCGGGCTGAAAGCCACAGCTGTGCCCCAGGACCAGCCTGAGGTGCCACCCTGTCCCCACAGATGAGCACCTGGACCTGGACGACGGGCGCTGGGAGGACATCCACGTCATCACCGGTGCCCTGAAGCTCTTCTTCCGCGAGCTGCCTGAGCCACTTGTCCCCTTTGGCCACTTTGACAAGTTCATCGCTGCCATCAGTAAGGGACAGGGACAGGGACAGGGACAGGGACGGGGACAGGGATGGCTCCAGCCGCTGGAGCCATTGCCCTATTTTGTTCTGTCCCCTTGCAGAGATGCAGGAGCCGGCGCGGCGGGGCCGCTGCATCCGTGACCTGGTGTACTCCCTCCCGCCTGCCAACCACGACACCATGATGCTCCTTTTCCGGCACCTCTGCAGGTGACACCGTGTGGCACCGCCACGCGCCTCCGTGTCCCTGCTCCTGCCCAGCCCAGCGTCCAAAACCCATGCAGCCACCAAAAGCTCTCCCCGAAACCGTGGTGGCAGGAAGGCAGAGGGGGCCACCTCATGGGTGGGGGGCCAAATTTGGGGGGCCCGGTGGTGACACCGTCCCTTGTCCCCGCAGGGTGATCGAGTACAAGGAGGAGAATCGCATGTCGGTGCAGAGCGTCGCCATCGTCTTCGGCCCCACGTTGCTGCGGCCGGCGAGCGAGGAGGGCAACATGGCCATGCACATGGTCTTCCAGAACCAGGTGGTGGAGCACATCCTCAACCAGTACAGCTACATCTTCCCCGACGGCTAATCCGAGCCACAGGGACACGCACAGGGACGAGCCCAGCGGCAGGGACACAAAGTGGCGGGGACTCGGGGGAGGACTCGGCTGCCCAGCACCTCGGGACGCGGGTGACGGCGGTTGGCGCCTCGGCGACGGGCGGCGCTGGTGCACGGTGGCCCGGCTCGAGCCTCCTGGACGTGGTTGGAGGGATGGGGACACCGCTGGGGACGGTGGCACGGACCCTCTGGGGATGGGACCCCTTGGGATGGGGAGGGCAGGGAGGAGCCGTGGCTGGGACCGGTGGCTGGCATCGGTGCTCCCGAATAAAGAGCCTGTTCAGCCGCGAGGACATTCGGGCACCCATGGGGACCCCAAGCCAGGTGGCCACCGCATCAAGGACACAGCGGTGTCCCAAGCTCTTGTCCTCCCAGGTGGAGCCGGGAGGGCTTGGTGCCTCTTGGCTCTGCTGCCGGTGGCAGCGGCTCTTTGGGACAGTTCGGAGCCGCGAGGGGCCGCTTAGGGCCCCGGGGGGGCGCGGCCGGGGGTGCGGCGCGGGTACCCCGCGGCTCTTCGGGACCCCGCAGCTCGCCCGGGGGCCCCTTGGCAGGGCCGCGGGCGGGGCCGGGGCCGGGGGCGGTACCGGCCGGGGGTGGGGGCGGCCCGGCAGAGCCGCGGCCCCGCTCCCGTCCCGCTCCCGTCCCGCTGCCGGCCCCGCTCGGCGCCCCCCGGCTCCATCTTGTGCGCGGCCGCGCGGCTCCAGGTGCGGGGGGGGGGGAGAGGGGGGGGGGGGGGGGCCCCCGGGACGCACCCCCCCCCGCTGGGCACCGAGGGGTTAAAGGCTCGGAAGCGGCTTTCCAGCCCCAAATCCGCCTTAAGGCGCTAATCGCGGTGGGAAAGGGGGCCGGGGGGCCGGGGCCGGCGTGGGGCCCCCTCCCCGCGCTGTCACCGGGGGGGCACAAGTACGGCGCCCCCCAGCCAAAGCGCTTAAAATTCAGTGGGGTTGGGGAAAAAGGGAAAAAAGGGTGGGGGTGGGGGGGATGCAGGGGGCGTGGGGGGGCGGACACGCGTGGCGCCCCCGCGGCAGGGTGTTGGTCACGGTGTAAAGGTCGCGGCGGTGTTTGCCCGCTCCCTGCGGAAGTGGCCCCGGTCCCGATCCCAATCCCGGACCCGGTCCCAGTCCCAATCCCAGTCCTGATCCCGATCCCGATCCCGGACCCGATCCCAATCCCGATCTTGATCCCGGTCCCAATCCCGATCCCGGTCCCGTCCCCGGCGGCTCCGGCTGGCAGCAGGTGGGGAGCGGGGGGGGCTGGGCCGGGCCTGGGGGAGCCGCTGGGGGGGTCCCCGCAGGGAGCGGGTTTGGGGGAGCCCCCTAGGGGCTGGGTGGCCCCGCAGCTCCACAGGGACCGGCCGTGGGGGTTCAGGAAGGGGTTTGCGGGGCGCTGCTACCCCATTGGGAGGGGGTTCTGGGGGGCCCTGCTGCTCCATAGGGACTGGTCCTGGAGGTCTCCATAGGGACCGGGCTTTGAGAGGCCCTGCAGCCCCGTAGGGACCAGGCTCAGGGCGTCCCCACAGCACTATTGGGAATGGGTTTGGGGGTCTGTGTAGCCCCGGGCTCTGGAGTCTCCATAATCCTGTAGGGATTTTGGGCGTCTCTGCAGCTGCATAGGACAGGCTGTGGGGGCCCCATAGGAACCAGTCTCATGGTCCCCACAGCCCCAAAGGGACTGAGTCTGAGGTTCCCCATAGTGACTGGGCTTTGGGGTCCCTGCAGCCCCACTGGGATCAGGCTCTGGGGGTCCCATAGGAACCAGCTGCAGGGTCCCCAGAGTCCCATAGGGACTGGGTGTGAGGGTACCCATAAGGATAAGGCTTTGGGGGTCCCTGCAGCCTCATTGGGACCCAGCTCTGGGGAACCCATAGGGACTGGGCTCAGGGGATCCCTGCAGAACCACAGCGACCAGGACTGAGGGTCCCTGAAGCCTCATAGGGACTGGCTTTAGGGGTCCCTATTGGAACCAGGCTCAGGGCTACCTGCAACCCCATAGGAACTGGATTTGTGGGGTCCCTTATAGGGACCAGGCTCAGGGGTCCCCTTACCCCCAGCAGACCAGCCCGCACCAATCCTCGTCCCTCCATCCCATCACCACTCCATGTCCCTGTGGGCACGGTGATGGGGTGGGGACCATCCCCGCGGCAAGGCTCCCCCCATTGCAGGTACCGCCGGGGCCGAGATGGAGCCACGCGCCTGAGCCAGGCAGCAACAAGCCATGGAGACGGTCGTCATTGTGGCCATCGGGGTGCTGGCCACCATCTTCCTGGCGTCCTTCGTGGCGCTGGTGGTGGTGTGTCGGCAGCGCTACTGCCGCCCCAAGGACCTCCTGCACCCCTACGACACCAAGTGAGTGCGCCCGCCGTCGCAATGCGTGGCTCTGTCCCTGTCCCCTGGTCCGTCTGCTCTGGGTGCTGTGGGTCAAGGAGGGACACATCCTGTGGGGTTGGGGACAACGCTGGGGACACGAGGTGCCCTGCAACAATGGGGTGGGAAAAGCCTTGGGGAACCCCAGGAGAGGCGGAGAGGTGGCACTGTCCCCAGAGCCACCTGCGTCTCCACCAGGCCCATCGTGGACCTCATTGGGGCGATGGAGACACAGTCGGAGCCCTCGGAGCTGGAGCTGGACGACGTGGTCATCACCAACCCACACATCGAGGCCATCCTGGAGAACGAGGACTGGATCGAGGACGCCTCGTAAGCCCTGCACCACCGGTCCCCACACTGCCACCGCCAAGCAGAGCTCTGGGTGTCCCCAGACCCCACAGGAGGGGACGGTCCCCAGGCATGTCCCTGTGTGGGAACATTCCCACGGGTCCGGATGCGGCCATGGTGGGGTTGGTGGCTCACGTGCTGGGCAGGTGACAGGGACACGGGGGCGAGGACGGGGTCTGCCCAGAGTAATTTCTCCTCCTGTCCGCAGGGGCCTGGTCTCACACTGCATCGCCATCCTGAAGGTGAGTCCAGGCGGTGGCGCCCGGTGCCCCCGATTTGCCCGCGGTCCCCAGGGTGCCGAGCAGCCACCCTGCCACTTTCCTGACCCCGCAGATCTGCCACACGCTGACGGAGAAGCTGGTGGCCATGACCATGGGCTCGGGCGCCCGTGTGAAGTCGCCCTCCAGCCTGGGTGACATCATCGTGGTGGCCAAACGCATCAGCCCCAGGTGAGGGGGGCCACGGGGGTGCGGAGGCGGGGCCCCCCCAGCGTCCCCGCGGCGCTGACCCCGTCCCCGCGGTGCTGGCAGGGTGGACGACGTGGTGAGATCCATGTACCCGCCGCTGGACCCCAAGCTGCTGGACGCCAGGTGACACCGGCGGGCGGGAGGGGGACATGTGGGGGACGCATGGGGTGGGGGGCCGCGGGACGAAGCCACCCTGACACGGCCGTGCCGCCCGCAGGGCCGCGGCGCTGCTGCTGTCCGTCAGCCACCTGGTGCTGGTGACGCGCAGCGCCTGCCACCAGCCCGGTGCCCGCGACTGGGTGGACCGCTCGCTGGCGGCCGCGGAGGAGCACATGGCCGCGCTGCGCCAGGCCGCCATGGCCACTGAGCCTGAGCGCCCGGCGGCCACCGACCCCTTCCGGCAGGAGCAGTCGGCCATCTGAGCCACCAGCGCCAATAAAGCCCCGTGACGCTGCCTCTGCCTGTGCCACCTGTCCCCGGGGGGGCCCCTTGTCGCTGTGTCCGTGTCCCACCCCCCCACACTGCTCCCACTTCTGCTTTCGGGTCGCCGCGGGGGGACGAGGGACTTTTCCTGCTTCCTCTGTCCTCACGGCCACAGGGCCCAGTGGGGGGGGGCCTGCAGGACACCCCCACAACCCCAACCAGCTCCAAGGGGGGGGCCCTGCAGGGAGCCCCCAATCCCAACCGGGCCTGGACGGGGAGGCTCTGCTGGGACCTCCCCCCCATCCAGCTCCAAGGGGGGGCCCTACTGGGACACCCCCAACCCCAAACAGCTCCAAGGGGGGGCCCTGCAGGGAGCCCCCAACCCCAACCGGGCCTGGAGGGGGGCTCTGCTGGAGGGGCCCCCCCCATCCAGCTCCAATGGGGGGCCCTGCAGGACACCCCCCCAACCCCAACCAGCTCCAGGTGGGGGCCCCACTGGGACACCCCCCCAGCCAGCTCAAGGGGAGGCCCTGCGGGGACCCCCCCCAACCAGTTCCGAGGGCAAGGCCCCCCCCAACCAATTCTGAGGGCAAGACCCCCCCAAAACCCGGGGGGGGACCCCTTGGGGGGGTCCCTGCATCCCCCAGGCGGGTGGGGGGGGGTTCGGGGGGCGCCTCGCCCCCCCGGCCTGCCCGCACAGCCCGGGGGCAGGGGGGCGGTCACGTGGCCCGGCATCACGTGACGGGGAGGGGCGGGTTGCGGTCCGGGGGCCGCTCTCCACGCCCCCTTAGCGGCGGCGGCCAATGGGAGGAGGGAGGGGAGTGCGGTGGGCCAATGGGGGGAAGGGGGCGGGGCTAGCGGCGGGCCGGGAGGGGGGGCGGTGAGCGTCGGGAGCGAGCACGGGCACGAGCACGGTACGGGGCGGGGGGCGCGGAGGGGGCGGGGGGGCGCTGGGGGTTCCGTGGGGCGGGGAGGCACCGGGGGGGGGCTGAGGGAACTGGGAACACTGCGGGACTGGGACCTACTGTGGGAACTGGGACAACTGGGAGGAACTGGGAGGCGCTGGGGGGAACCGGAGGAACTGGAGAGCACTGGGAGGTGATGGCTGCACTGGGAGGGACTGGGGGGAACTGGGGGAGACTGGGAGAACTGGGGGGGGGCTGGGAGGACTGGGAGCGACTAGGGAGAACTGAGGGGGGACTGAGGAGAGCTGGGGGGGGACTGGGACGACTGGGGGGACTGGGAGGGACTGGGAGAACTGGGGGGGACTTGGGGGGACTGGGAGAACTGGGGGGGACTGGGAGAACTGGGGGGGATTTGGGGGGACTGGGAGAACTGGGGGGGACTTGGGGGGACTGGGAGAA
>CM021791.1:878993-944540 GCA_011076525.1 Nettapus auritus | reverse complement strand
GTCAGGGCCACCAGGATGTGGCCGCACCCTCGCTGTGCCACACCACCCATCAGGGCCACCCATGCTGGGCCCCAAGGGCCAGAGCCCCAAAATTCCTCTCCCTAAGAGACCACCCCCCAAAAGCTCCTTGGGTGCCCTGGTAAGGGGCTGGTGTCCCCATAAATGATCAGGGGCCCCCAGAAAGGAACCTAGTAAGGAACTGGAGCCCCCCAGCACTGGAGAATTGAGGGTCCCCGTTAAGGCATCACACCTCCCCATTAGGGATTGAGGCCCCCAGTAGAGAACCAGGTCCCCCAGTAAGGGATCAGCTCCCACAGTGAAGACTCAAGGTCCCCCATAAGGGCTCTGAGCCCCCCAGTGAGGAATCAGAGTTCTCCAGTAAGGGGCTGGGGTCCCTGGTATCTGAGCCCCCCACCAAGGGATCTGAGTCTCCTATAAGAGACTGGGGCCTCCTGTAAGGCATCAGGGCCCCCTTGTAAAGGATCCCATAAGGGCCCAGAGACTCCCAGTAAGGGATTAGGATCTCCCATGAACGGACTAGGGGCCCATCACAAGGGCTCAGAACCCCCCAGTAAGGGTCCAGGTTCCACCCACAGAGCCCGCCAGTAAGGGACTGGAGTCCCCTAAAAGGGCTCAGAGACCCCCGGTAAGGGACTAGGGTCTCCTGTACGTGACAGACGCCCCCCCAGTAAGGGGCTGGGGTCCCCTATAAATGCTCAGAGCCCCCTGTTAAGCGATAGGGTCCCACCATAAGACCTCAGAGCGCCCCCTCCCCAAGGGGCCAGGGTCCCCATCACTCACGCGGCAGCTTGGTGACGCGCCAGGGCACGGAGGCGGTGACGTAGCCGCGGCGGGTGGCGGTGACGAGGACCCAGGAGCCCAGGCGGTAGGCGAGGGGCAGGACGCCGGCGCCCTCGTGGTCGGTGGTGCCGGTGGCCAGAGAGCTGCGGTTGCCAAAAACCTCCAGGGTGGCCTGGGCCAGCGGGGCCAGCGCCCCGCTCTCATACACCTGCACCTTCAGCAGCACCTCTGCGGGGACACGCGGGGCGGGGGGGACGGGGACAGGACGTGGTGGGTGCGGGCACGACCCTGCCGGCATGGCACGGGGTGGGCGGTGGGCGGCATCCTGCTTGGGGTGGTGGGAGCCACAGGTACCACCTCAGGGGATCATGGGCACCACCCCAGCAGGGTGCTAGCACCCAGCCCAGTAAGATGCTGGTGGACCCATCCCAGCAGGTCATGAGCACCCTCCTCGAAGGGTGGTGAGACCCATCTCAGCCCGATACTCAACCCATCCCAATGGGGTTCACGGGCAGCACCCCAGGTGGGTGGTGGCCACCATCCCAGTAAGGTCACGGCTACCACCCCAGCAAGGTGCTGGCCACCATCCCGGCAGGTCCCTGGGCCCATCGATGAGGGGTGGAGGACAACAACCCCGCAGGTCCCAGCCACCGCAAGGTGACGGCCACCACCCCCTGCCCATGTCCGTGCCCAGCCGGTGCAGACAGAGGGGGGTCTATCGCCTCTGCCACCGCGCTCCAGGGTCCCCACGTGGCACGGGTGCGGGGCAGGGTGGGCACAGCCGGGGGGGACCCGCTCCCCACGCCCCCCTGTGCCGCCTGCGCATGAGCCCGCAGCCCTTGGCAGCCCGCCCGGCTCGGGCGCTGTCGCCCAGGCAACGACCTCGTTCATCCCGCCCGCCCCGGGCGCTTTCGGGACCCCGTGTCCCCCCCCCGGCAGCCTCCTGCCCCCCGAAAGCCCCCGAAGCAGGGGGCAGCCGCCCCCCACCCAGATGTTGCCCAGATGTGGGCGAGGGGAGGAATTTGCAGCAGCTGCTCCGGGGATGCGCCTGATCGAGTGGCGGGGGGGGGAATAAGCACGGGGGTCCTGCGGGGGGGCACAAATAGCAGGGACAGCCGGCACCCGCGGGGCAGCAGGAATGTCCCCGCGGCCACGCGCCGGCCACCCGCAGCTGCCGGGGGACAGCTGGCACCAACGGCGTCCTCGGGAGCGGGGGCCCGCGTGTCCCCCCAGCCGTGAGCACGGCAGCGTTGCCCACCACGCTGGTCCCCCCCCCTCCCCGCCATTCCTCCCAGTACGGCCCCGCAGCCCCCAGCGCTGTCCCCACGCCGGTGCCAGGCCCCGTGCCCCCGTCACCGCGTCCCAGCCGGGGTGGCACAGGGAGGGGCGCGGGTGACGCTGGCTGGGTGGGGGTCGGGGACACCGCATCCTGCCCCCCCCCGACCCTTGCCAACCGGCTCAGCCCCACGGGCACCCCTCACCCCGGTGGGTGGGTTTGGGGTGCGGGAGGGGTCCCGGGGAGCCGCAGGTACCCACGGCGGCACCCAGCGCCCCCAGCCCCCCCCCCCCGCCTACCGGAGGTGCCCGCTATGGGGCTCACCCCACCCCCTACCAAAAACGGCCCCCACCCTGCCCCCGGGACCCCCCCCCCACCATTACACACCCCCAGCGCCGCCCAGGGCCACCCCCCCCAACACCCCCACGGGTGCTACCAGCCCCCCCCACCCCAACACTGCGAAAACCCCATGCACACGGGGGGGTGCCCCCACCCCAAACACAACACGACACCCCCGCGGGTGGGATGGGCGGACAGACGGAGGGGGGGGGGGCGGACAGACGGACGGTGGGGGACGGACAGACGGATGAGGAGGGGGATGCGGGGGGGGACACAAGATGCTGGGGGGCGTGGGGGGAGGATAACGGGGGGGGGCTGGCCCCGGCCCCGCCGCCGCGCACACAAAGGCCGCACTCACCGAGCGCCCCCGGCTCCGCCGCGCCCCGCGCCCCGCGGCCGGCCAGCAGCAGCAGCAGCAGCGGCAGGAGGCGGGGGGGCCGCATGGTGCCTCCGCGCCCTTACCCCGCCATGCCCGGCCCGGCACGGCCCGGCCCGGCCCGCCCCGCCCAGCCCGGCTCGGCTCGGCTCGGCTCAGCCGCGGGGACCGGGCTCCACCTGCCGGTGCCGCCGGGCACCGCCGCCCGCCCGCACCGGGCGGAGACGGGGAGGGGGAGCCGGGCGCCGGAGGGCGGCGGTGACTCGGGGCCGAACAGAGAGGGGTCGGCTGCGACCCCCCGGCGCTGCCCCGAGCCCTGGTCCCGGACCCCGGCACCGCCACCGACCCCCGGCGCCGGCCCCTGGTCCCGGTCCCCGGGTCCCAGCAGCGGCCCCCGGTTCTGCACCAGCCCCTGGTCCCGACCCCCGGTCCCGGCACCGCTCCCCAGTCCCAGCAGCAGCATCCTGTCCCCTGCCCCACCTCCCCCCCGGCACCCCCACGACCCTCTCCCGAACCCCCGTGACACCCACCCGCTGGGCGCCCGCTGTCCCCGTGCCCACTGAGTGCCCCGTGTCCCCCCAGGCCGCCGTGGCACCCCACGTCACCCCACGGGTGCCAGGATTTATTGTCCAGGGGCGGCGGAGGGGTGACAAGCAACATGGGCACCCGTGGGTGCTGGGGACATCCTGGCAGGGGTGGTGATGCTGTGCCCCACAGGCACCCATGGGCTCTGAGGACAGAGGGGCAGAGCCAGGGCTGTGGGGTGGGGGTGCAGAGGGCGCAGGGGACCCGGGGTCTCCCCTAGCTCTGGGTGCCCCCCATCTCCCGGGCCTGTCCCGGTGCCAGCTCCTGCGTGTCCTCCTCCGTGGGTGGCCGGGTCCTCTTGAAAAAGCCAATCTGGAAGAGGGGACATGGTGACACCCCCACCCTCGGGGACCCCCTCCCAGCATCGCCCACACCCCATGCCCGCAGCCCCCTCCCCAGGGGTCCCCATTTCTCCAGTCCCTTCTGTTGCCATCGGGGTCCCGCATCAATGGCGGGGTGTCACCGGGCCACCACCCTCCCCAGGTGTCCCCAGGGGTGCCCAGCAGCGCTGTGTTGTGTGTCCCCCCCACACACACGCTCACCTTCCACATGAGGAGGATGAGGAGGGTGAGGAGCAGGAGCCCCGCGAGGCCGCCCAGCACCACCCACCACACCGGCACGTCCTGCTTGCCGTCAGGGCTGGCGCGCATCACCTCGGTGGCAGCCTGCGGAGGGACGGGGGGTGCCACTGCCGGGGCCACCGCTGGCCCTGGCCATCATTCCCCCCGTGGCCGTGACAGCCGTACCTCGGCCTCGCCGGCGGGCAGGGCGCGGGGCTGGACGCGGTAGGGCATGGCCGAGGTGTTGAAGAAGCCCCGTGACTGGATGAGGAATTGCTTCAAGAGGTGCTCCCGCTGGGGACAGACACGGGGACACATGGGGACAAAGCAAGAGTGGTGCCAGGAGCCAAAGGGGCACCTGCGTCCCCACGCCCGGTGTCCCCATGGGTGCTTTCCACAGGTCCCTGGGATGTATGGGGACGTAGCACGGCTCCACCGGGACACCGGGGGGACACGGTGCCACCCCAGCACGTCCTTGTCCCCCGCAGGTGCCACTACCTGCTGCAAGGTGTCCATCCAGAGCAGGGCACGGATGCTCACCAGCACCCGGTGGTCCTTGGCCAGGCTGGGCGCCCAGCACGTCACCTCCATGCAGGTGGCATTGCCGCAGTCCTGCGGGCACAGCGGGCATCACCCCAGCCCCTACACTGTCCCCAAGGCCCTGAGGGGCTGCAGTCCCACAGGGAGCACCCGCTCACCACGGGGATGGGCTTCTCCAGCGCTGTAGCCGCCGGCTCGCCCGCCTCCCTGCGCTCCCGCCGGCGGGTGTCGTTGCGGGGTCCTGCTCCTGTGGGTTGGGGCATTTCCAGCTGGAAGGAGAAGGGGACACCCTCAGCCCCCCAGCACCCACCGGATGGGTGCTGTCCCCCCCTCGTGTCCCACCTGCTTGGGATTGAGGCCAGGTGGCTGGGTGCAGCGGATGCCGCCCTCGGTGCCCAGCTCCAGCAGGTAGAACAGGATGCGGCCATCGATCTCAGTGGGGACGTCGAGGCGCAGGGTGACGTTGGTGACGGTGGCCGGGCCCTTATTGTGGAGCTGGGGGAGGACAGTGAGGTGGCAGTGGGTGACACGTGGCCTCAGGTGGCACCCTTGGGTGCTGCACCCTACCTGGTAGACGTGCTCCACGGGGATGCCGTGGTCCTCCAGCCGGCGGCTGCCCTCAGCCCCGTGCCAGCTCGTGGGCAGCACCATGGTGGTGGGCAGGGATTTGCTGGTGACAGTAGCGGGGTCAGCGTCACCCCCCGGCACCCCGGTGTCCCCCTGCCATGTCCCACAGACCCTCACCCTCGCAGCTCCATCGCTGCCTGCGCCTCCACGGGCACCGCCACCGTCACCACCGCGCTGGTGGGGCTGTTCTTGCTGCGGGGACACAGGGGTGAGAGCAGGCAGGGTGACACTGACCCCCTCCCTCCCCCGAGCCCCCCCAGGTTTGGGGACACAATGAGCATGGGCACAAGCAGCTTGGCCACAGTGTCACCTCCTGAGCTGGAGCTGGAAGGTGATGGCATCGCCCACGTCCTCCAGCCCGCTCACGCTCAGCTCCATGTCCACAGTGATCTGCGGGACGGGGAGGGTGACAGTGACTGGCGGTGGGTGGCAGCGGGTGGCAGCGGGTGGCAGGGGTGACCCACAGCCCGCACCTGGGCGCCTGCCTTCATGGGGTTGCCCAACTCGCAGAGCACCACGCGGCTCCCGTTCTCCTTCCTGGGGAGGCAGCTCAGCTTCTCCTGCCCCTGCGGTGGCACCGGGGGGAGCAACACGGCGGGGACATGGCACAGACCCTGCTGCAGGTGCCACCCCTGCACCGAGGGCAGGGCTTGTGTGTCCCCCCCTGGCACCCACCTGGATGTTACTGAGGGCTTTCTGGTAGTAGGTGTCCTCGGGGAGCTGCACCCGCAGCTCGGCCTCGAAGGCACCTTCGCCTGCGTTGGTGGCACGGGCGCGCAGCCACACCACGTTCTCGGCCCCGATCAGCAGGTGGCTGCCTGGCCTGGGGACCCAGCCGGGCTCAGCACCAGGGTGGGGGGGTCAGGGACAGGGACTGGACTCCCCCCGGGGTGGCCCCGCGTGTGCTCACGTGTGGGTGGCGAGGCGGAGGTCAGGGACGCAGACGTTGTCCTCCCCGCAGTCCTCCAGCACGATGTGGGTCTGGGCCGGGGCAGGGGGAGGTGGGGAGGGAGTGGGGACAGAGGGGGACAGCCCAGGGAGGGAGAGGGGACAATGGGGTGGGCACGGTGTATGTCCTAGGAAGGGAGTGGGGACAGTGGGGGAGCAAGGGGGGGGGGGGCATCCTAAGGAGAGAGTGGGGACAGGGTGGGGACAGGGGGGACAACCTGAGGATGGAGCAGGGACAGGGGGAGGGACAGGGGGCACATCCTGGGCAGGGACTGGGGACAACAAGGGGGACAGGGAGGACATCTCAGGGAGGCACTGGGGACAGCAGGGGTGACAGTGGGAACATCCCAGGGAGGTGCTGAGGACAGGGCCAGGTCCCAGGGACAGACATGGGGACAGGGTGGGGGCCGTGGGGCCGGAGCATAGCACGGCCCCAGCCTGACACCGGGGCTGTGCGCACCCCGGGGGCTGGTGGCGGCTGTCCCCAGCAGGGTCCCCACTGGGCCCTACCTGCGCCTGCACCAGGGTGTCCCCGTACAGCACCAGCCCCAGCCCCTGGGCACCCGGTGACGAGGCCAGTGCCAGGCTGAGGCTGGTGACGATGGGGCTCAGCTTGTCCTTGAAGTCAGCCTTGTCCTGGGGACATCACCGTGCGATGGCACCCCAGGCACGGGGCAGGTGGTCCCCAACCCTCCTGGCCCAGGGCGCCGCTGTCCCCTGCCCCACGTGTGCCAGCCCAGTGGCACCGTCCCCATACCCGCAGGTAGGCAGTGAGGTTGTGGCAGAGCGGGGACATCCCCGTGGCCAGCACCAGCGTCTGGTGCCAGGATGATTGGTGGCCCTGCAGCAGGAGCACCCTCCTGGACAGCTTCTGCTTCAGCCGGTCCAGCTGCAGCTCGGCGTCAAGGCCTGGCGGAGGTGACAGCAGGTGACAGTGACACCATGGAGGTGCCCGGTGCCACCCCTGGGGGGATGCCGGCCCTGTGCCGGGCACTTACAGATGTTCTGGGGAATGTTCTGGCCTGTCACGCTGACACACAGCACCACGGGGAAGCTGCAAGGGGACAGCACCCATGGGCGCTCAGAGACCTGTCCCCATGGCGGTGTCCCTCATGGTGGTGTCCCCGCCGTGCTGCTCACCAGCTGACGTGGGTGTCAGAGTCGGGCAGGACACACGCCATCTCCTCAGGGTTCAGCCCACTGGGGACGCTCAGCTGTGCCTGGGCCACAACCACGGGCTGTCCCCTGCGGCACCGGTGACAGCAGAGCTCAGGTGTCAAGGGACAGAGCCAGCAGCACCCGGCCCCGCACTGGGGACTCACCGGTACACGGCCACCTTGGCGGCCCCAAAAGCCCCGACCAGCAGATCTGTGGGCACAAGCGGGGTGTCGGTGGCAGGGTGGGTGGCACCATGGTGGCACGTGGGGGACACGCGGTGACGCCGTACCCATGTAGCCGTTGCCGTCCAAGTCAGTGGAACCGCGCAGGGCGAAGCCGAAGGCAGCGGGGCCGGGGAAGGGGCTGTCGAGGCGCTGGGTGGGCACTGGCTCGAGCCCTTCCCTCTGCCCGCGGAAGATGAGGACCTGCCCGCTGCCACTGTCACCCCCGAACGGGGCACCCACCGCCACATCTGTGGACGCAGGGGACGTGAGCGGCCACCGGGTGCCACAGGGTGCAGGGAGTGGTGGGGAGTTGTGGGGTGGGCGCCAGGGGGCCGCAGGGTGGCAGACAAAGAGGGGGTGGCACCAGGGTGGCACTGGAATGGGGGTGTGGGGTGGCACTGGGAGCACTGGGACACAGTGAATGCTCCTGCCTCAGTGCCCTCAGCATCAAGGTGGGCACCGGGGGTGGCACACGTGTGTCCCCCCCCCCACAACCACACTTGTCCCCTGCCACCACCCCGTGCTTACCGCCATAGCCGTCCTTGTCCAGGTCCCCTAGGCTGGCGATGGCAGAGGCAAAGCGGCCGTAGGGGTGGGTGCCCGTCAGGGTCTGGGGGGGCTTGGCGAAGGACCACTGCCCCCGCTGCAGGTACAGGTAGAGGCGGCCAACCTCGGAGAGCTTGCCCTCGGGACGCCGCTCCATGTAGAGCGGGGCGCCCACCAGAATGTCGTCCCGCCTGCACCCAGCACCAGGTCAGGATGCAGCTCCTTATGTCCCACCCCCGGCCTCCCCACCTCACCCCCGATGGTTGGGTGCCACCCGGGGGTGTTGTGCCCGTAGGGGCCTCACCCGTCCCCGTTGACGTCGGCCACGGCCACCGTGTGCCCGAAGTACGAAGCCACCTGGGAAAGGGGTGGGAGGGGATGGTACCTGGGTTGTGAGGTGCAGGTGGCCACCCAACCAGCGGGGCAGAGCAGGGAGCATGGGGTGCTATGGGGTGGGTGGGGCAGGGGTGTTACAGGGGCAGACGGAGGCTTTGGGGTGAGGGGAGCAAGTAGGGCAGGTGATGGTGCAGGGAGCAGCTATAGGGTGGCGGTGCCATGCAGCAGGGTGCAGCAAGGGCTGTATGGTGGCAGTGCAATGGAACAGGGTGCAGCGGGTGCTATAGGGTGGTGGTGCAGTGGGGGTACCTGCTCGCTGGTGATGCCCTGCATCCGGCGCAGGCTCATCCCCTCACTGAAGATTTCCACCTGCTCAGAGCAGCATCAGGCCCCATCGCCTTTCCCGTCCCCGATGTCCCCTCGGGTGCCCAGTGCCCCACCGCAGGACATCCCTGTCCCCATGCAGCCGGGCACCAGCACCGCTCACCTCGCCTGTCGTGTTGCTCTTGTTGGGGACCCCCACCACGTACTCTGAAGGGGGAAGAACCCTGAGTGCCCCCACCATGGAGAGACCCCTAGCACGGGCAGGGACATGGGGACAGAAGGGCTCTGGAGCTGGACCCAAGTCCCAGAGCAGCAGAGGGCACCCCAAGCACAGGGGTGCACAGAACCCCAGTGCCGGCCCTGCCTTACCTTTGGTTTTGGGATTGTCGTCGAATTCGCCCACGGCCACCGAGTACCCTGTGGGGAGATGGGCACCGGTGACCCCACCGCCTCCAGGATGAGTCGGGCCTGGGGCAGAGCTGTCCCCACCCACTGCTCACCCCGGTACCCGTCCTCGTAGTCCACGGACGTCTGCTCTACGGTGGGGCGCCTGGGACCCTCTATCCAAACCAGGGACTTGCCGTGGAAGCGGGCAAAGATGGAATCCAATTTGCCCAAATAGAGGAGCCCTGGGGACACCAGTGATGGGTTGCCACATTGTTCCACAACCTCCTAGTGGCACCTACAGGGGTGTCCCCATCCCACCGTGCCCACCCAGGGGTGCTGGGGCATGCGCACCCCCAGACAGGCAGCACTCACCCTTGAAGTAGTACCCGCCAGGGGCACCCAGCGCCAGCATGCCATCCTGCAGGAAGAGCCAGCATCAGCATCCCCTGGGGACACCCCCAGCCCAGCATCCCTACACCCCCCCCGGTCATGGTCTCCAGTGTCCCAGGAGCATCCCCCAAGAGCATTCTGAGAGGTGTCCCCAGGAGCACCCCCAGGACCATCCCCCGGAGCATCCTTGGGGGCAGCTCTGGGGACATCCCTGGGGACATTCCCAGGACCATCCAAGGACCATCCCCATGACCAAACCTAGGAGAATCCTTGGGGGCATCCCCTGGGACATCCCCACAAACATCCCCGGTCCCATCCCCGTGGCACCCCGGGCTCCCCGTCTCACCGAGGTGACAGCCGCGCTGAAGCCCAACTCGCAGTAGCGCTGGTCGAGGACTGCGGGCACAGGGCAGAGTCAGGCCGGCCGGGGGGGCCCCCGCCGCCCCCCGCCCGCACTCACTGTATTCGTTCTCCTTGTAGATGGCGGCCATTTGGGTGCTGCGGCAGGGCGAGTACCAGACGAAGCGGCGCAGCCCCGCGGCTCCCATGAAGCAGGCACCCACCGGGGTGCGGAAAGCCTCGAGGTCCTCCTGGATGGCGTTCCAGTGCTGCAGCGGGGCGCAGGCCTGGGGACGGGGACAGGTGGGCGCCCGCCCCGCCAGCACCCACGGGTGCCCGCCCACACGTGCACCCACCACCAGTGTGCCATGCCAGCTGGTCACGGAGGCCCCCAGCCACTGGTTGGACTTGTAGACGTGGAGCTTCATGGAGCTACTGGTCTCCGTCTCATCCCCTGGAAGAACGGGCATGCCAGGCTGGGCCCCGCGGTGGTGGCAGCACCTGGCATCGTCCCGCGGCGTGCACGCACCCGCAGTGTCAAAGGGGACGGGGTCGCACGGGGGGTCTTCAGGCGGCCAGGAGCAGAGGAAGACGGCGCCGGGCTCGACCACTCCGGGCTGCGAGGTGTTGGCGCGGGGAGCCCCCACTGCCACGCTCGTCCTGGGGCACACAGGGTGTCAGGGCCCCGGGGCGAGTGGGATCCACGCCCGGCTCCAAACCCCCTCCCTACCTGTCCTTGGTCATGTAGAAATCCAGGGAGAAGCCGAAGTAGCTGCCAGGGGGCCCCTCGTACACCGTGGGCTGGGGGTGGAGCAGCTCCGGGCCGGAGGCCCAGCAGAGCCCCCAGAGCAGCAGCAGGGCCCCCAGCGGGGCAGGAGCGCAGCGGGCAGCACCCATCGCCTCCTGGGCTCACCCCAGAATGTGCCCGGGGCGGCACAGAGCTTCCCTATCTGCGGTTCCCCATCCCTATTCTTATCTGGGGGGATGCAGCAGGAAGGCCGCCCCGCAGCTGGGCAGTTGGGACGGGGCCGGCCCCGCTTCGGGACAGCGGCATCCGGCCCGGCCACGCTATCTCGGGGCTCAGGCGGCCGTGGTGGGAGCGCAGCGCCCGCAGCCTTCGGCCCCGAGCCCCCCCGGCCCCACTCTTAACGCCTCCGCAGGCGGATGGGGCGCAGATGCCAGCAAAGCGTCTCCCCTCGCCCGGCACCCAAAATGTCCCCGCGACGCCCCAGGAGGGAAGTGCAGCCCGGACTTTTCCAGGGAAAGGCTCCCGGGGATGGTGCCAGAGGGAGCCGTGACAGGGGCCCTGCCCTCGGCCAGCAGCTGTGGGATTTTCACCACTTCAGCCCACCTGGTCTCCCCTGGCCCCCAACGGGGCTGCTCCACGCCGGGGGACGCTGCCCAGGCCAGCCGCAGTCCACACCCAGAGCCAGAAAGCCACGCAGGACTGCGCCAAGGCAGCTGTGGTTCTCTCCCCCAAAGTGCTTAATTGCCCATTTCTTGCAACATTTGGGTGCTGTCATTCATCCAGGCCTCCAGCTCCATGGGCAAGCAAGGAGGGACCAGGCAAGGGCAGCTCAGAGCCCTGCTGCAACCACCAGCAACATCGGGGGCTGGTACAGGGAGAAGGGGAGCACCCCTCTCATCTCGTCAGCCGTATCAAGGCCTAGCAAGTTTCTGAGGCTCAGGCTTGCAAAGCTGGGGCAAAGCCACTAAACCAGCAGGCCTCAGGGCTGCTCCTTGTGCTCTGCCACTGGCGTACGGCACAGAGCCCCCAGCACAGACGCAAGGCACTCAGCACCGAGGCCCGATGCCACTCAGCACAACCCCAGTCCCATCCCTGCCCCTTTGGAGCAGGCAGGCGGATCGCAGGAGGGGAGCGTGCAGCACTTGGGGTGTTGGGGGCTCCAATCCGAATTAAGGTGCTCGGAGCAGCACCAGGCAGGCAGAACCCAAGCGCAGGAGGGGCACAGGCGTGCGGCCAGGCTCAACGCGCCCTGCCCAGTGTTCAAGGGGCACGAGCTGGGCTCCAGAGCAAGGTGAAGCGCGCACCCAGCGCTGGCCTTTCACGGAAACGAGAGCCCTGCGCTACCTTGCGGGCAGCAGCTTCAGGACATTTCGCACGTTTTTCCACAAATCATTGGTTTATTAGAAAGGTTTTTTTTCCCCCCCTCATTTTACAGCATATATATATATTTATATATATCTTATGTGACAAAGTTAAATACAGTCTGTTTATGCTCGTTAAGTAATGATAGGTTAATTATTTTTAGCACTATTCCGGAAGTCAAAAAACAAAACAAAAAAAACCCTGACTGCAGTGTGAAGGGTGCCAGAACACGCATATTGAATCTAGAAGCTAATGAAGCTCAGCACTGAAACATTAATACTGTATTCTGTTAATTATTTACAGAGAAATTGAGTCCCTTTTCTGACCGTTGTGATTCAGTCCGACCTGTCCAAATGCAAAGGCTCTTGCTTAAATAATGAGGAAGCTCGGAGTTTTCGATCCTTTCAGCCTGCCCCTGGGTCTCAGTTCTGTGCTTGTGGAGGGGGGGGGGGGAAGGAACGGCACCGAGCGGCAGCCGCTGCCGCCTGCTCCGAAACCGGGCCGCCAAAACCAACCGCGGGGACACGGCCTGGAAGGGGAACCGGTTCACAGACGTGCCCCAAACCCGCACTAACACCAGGAGAACTCGAACCCAAAATACCCAACCCAGGTCCTGGGGCCAGCAGCTGGCCTCGAAGCCCCCGTGGTTGGTGTTACCAGCACCAGGGAACGATGCAGGGAGGAACAGAAATCCCTCACGCCCCACCACGGAGAGGCGTGGGCACAAGGGATCAGTTACAAACCAAAGCACCTGGCCCTGTGCACACGGTGGCGAACGGAGATGGCTGAAAAGTTCTTCTGGCAGCAGAAGACGGTATGGATTGCACACCCGGTACAAACCTGGGGGGCAAGAGGGGGGGAAGAGGAAGGAATTCTGCGCTCTGTGGGACACAACCCCAATTCCTGACACTCCTGAGCCCGCCTCCAGTGTCAATTCCTATAAGTAGCTGCTTAGTAAAGACCAGGAGCACGCAGCAAGCCCCCGCTGCTTCCCCGAGTACACCGTTCCCAAAGCCAGCACCTTCCCCGCGGTGCCGTTCATTAGCTGTTAGAGTCACCGGTGTCATCCACGCACCTCATGTATGCCGGGTCGCACGTTTTTCTTCTGCAAAACGCTAAATGAAGGTGGATTTTCTTTTTTTTTTTTTTACATCTTATAGTACATAAAAACTTCAAAAATACATGAGCTTGATAAAATATACATGCTTAGTTCGTTTTGCATCTAGCTGAAACTATAAAGTTGAACCTTTACAAGTGTCTTATTTCACCTACGGCAAACATATTTACACAAAAGCCACCAGAACAAGTACCACTAAAAGAACTGGCTGTAAAAAATATTATTGCGGTATACTACAAATGTAACCTTTTTATATGAGCTACAAAAAGCAGCATCTTTGTTTACAGAGTTCAGTGCAATTCTTTACATTTAAAAAATCCTATAAATTAATAAGGAAACCATCAGTATTACAGAGGAAAGAATACACTTTACATACTCACACCACCCTCCCCAGTCCTCTGTATTGCTTCAATTCCTAAAGGGATTTTTCTCCTCTCTCGGCTGAGAGCCTCTTTTGCAACACCTCTACAGATGGAAGTCAGAGCAGATTTTTTTTTCCTTTCTCAGGAGAAGAGTGGTCAAAGCCTAGATTGAAATCACAAACTACCGGTCTGAGAACCTCTCTCCAGTTCCCAAGGTACAGAAGGTGTCACGGTGCAGTCCTCACACGGGAGAATGTTAATGCAGGATGGAGAAGGGTCAGGGTTGGAGCGCACACGCAGCTCCTCCGTTCGCTTCTGCTTCAAAATTGGATCTTATTTCTACCTTTGCTGCTTGCATTAAGAAAAAGAAACCTAAGTACGCAGCAGTGGGACGCCAGGAAATCTCCTGCAATGCCTGAAAATTGGTACTGGCCCAGACGAAGCAAGAGGGGCGCTGCCCTTCCGTCAGCCTCCTTGCCAGGATCCACAGCTGTCAGTTACTGAGTGTTTCATCGCTGATTACAAGCAGGATTCAATCATGCTGACTATTTTAATTAGATGACCTCATTAAAAGGATTTTAGAGACCTGTTAGTGTGCACAAAGTATCACCTATCATATACAGGAGGATGGCTAAGAGTAAGAATCCGGGGAAAAAAGCCTTTCCGAGTGCCTGGCCTGCCTGCGCTCGAGGGGACTCCTCCGGCACAGCGCTGCCGTGAGCACGGGGGCGGCGGGGCCACGGCAGCCCCTGGCAGTGGCTGCACACAACGCCTGCGGACTGACCTGCCGCCCGCTGCTACGCAGCCCTCCGGCCACGCCTGGCTTCTTTGGCTGCTAAAGAGTGAAAGGAAATTCTCAGGCCTCACCTGCCAGCTACATCAGCTTCAACCCCTTCCCAAAACGCAAAATATTCTCCTTCCTCCAAGGTTACGTCGCTCGTCCTTCATGTGCCGTGACTCGGGGGGTGCTGCAAGTCCTGACCTGAGAAAATGGGGTGCAGCAAGGGGTGGAGATGTAACGCTGTAGCGGCCGCGGCAGCAGCGGGCCTCGGGGCCAGAAGGGTCGGGTAAAGAGCGTGAGGAACGGGGTGAAAAGTAAAGGGGCCCGGATGGATGGCCGATGCCGGAATGATGTGGATGGGGTGGCTGGCTAGAAACGTAGCGGGGTGCCCCGGAATAATCGAGTGGGTCAGGTGGGATAACGAGATGGGCGTCAAGTGGGGCTGGGGTATGTGATGAACCTGAGCAAGAGGCTGGGGATGGGGGTGGGGGTGGATGCCGATGGCGGCGGCGGCCGCGGCGGCGTGGTGCTGCAGGATGGCGTGCTGCACCGTGGTGATGGAGGTCGCGGATGCCGCCGCCGGCTGCTGGATGTGGATGGGCTGCAGGGCAGGCGCCGCTGGCGCCAGCGCGGTGGAGGCAGGAAAGGCCTTGACCTGCTTTGCGAGGAGCTGCTGCTGGATGTGCTGCTGAGCAGCCTGCTGCAGTTTGCTGTACTTCTCCATCTCTTCGGGTGTAAAAGTGATGGGCTGGCTCTCGAGCGGTGCCAGAGAGGAGTCTTCTCCTCCTTCTCGGTCTCCTTCGATGCTCGGCTCCCCGCTCTGAGGCACATAGCCGGGAAAATGCTCCACATCGGGGACCAAGGGCATCATACCGGCTTCCACAGGGACGGGCTGGCTGCCCCCATCCATGGGTTCCAACGCGTCGCCATCGCTCGGGTCCGAGAGGAAGTTGTGCTGCATGACCAGGTCCCCAGAACTAAAGCACTCGGGCAGCGCCGGTGCTTCGAGGGGAAGGGACGGCATCTCCACAGCGGGTTCGTCGCGTTTCTGCTCATCCAGAGGTTTGTCCTGCATAACCATCACCACTTCTTCCAGGAGAGACTGGCCGGCCAGCTGAGTCTCCTCCACGCCTTGGGAAGCATCCTCAGAGTCCGACAGCTCTTGCTCTTCGCCCCTCTCTAAGCCAGACTCTTCATATCTTTTTGCGTTTGGTTTTCGGATGGTTGGCAATTTCCCAATTAAAGGGAGAACTGGTTTGTTGCCTAATGAAGGAGGAAGCTTGGGGCCAAAGTAGCCCTGTGGAGGGTCTTTGAGCTTTATGCCCACCTTGTTTGCCCCTGCTAGCATTTCATCAGTGACACAGGGCTTCTTCTCAACCTTTCTGGACTGGATCTTTTCCAGGAGAAGTTTTGCAGTCACGGAGTTTCTCTCTTCTGGACTGCAGTCACCTTCCGAGGCCCTCCCGGTGCCAGAGCTGCTGCTGCTGTTCTGGGAGAGAGAGCCAGACCCTTTGAGATCCTCGCCTTTGCCGTCCTCCTTCTTCAAAGCTCCTTCATTTCTGCTTGTTCGGAAGTAGTGAGGAGACTGCGAGCGATAGATTTTGGACCTGATGAAGTCTCTTCTCCCTGACCGCCTCTCTTCAGGGCTCTCATGGCCTCGAGAGCCCTTTCGCGAGAGCGACCGCTGCGAGTGACTTCTCGTACTGCGGCTGCGATCCCGGCTGTAGCTGCGACTTCGCTTCCAGCTGCGACCCGTCACGCTTCGGCTCCTCCTCTTGCTTCGACTGCGGCTACAGCTGCTGCTTCGTGTCCTGCCTCGACTCCGCGTTCTTGACCTTCCTCGGGGGTGGGTTCGGCTCCTGCTTCGACTCCTTGACCTGCTCCGACTCGAGCTGTAGTCGTCTTCAGACGAGGAGTACTTGCGCCGCTTTGATCTGTGATTTGAGCTGTTGTAGTCAGAGTCATCCTCCGAGTCGTGGGACCTCTTTGAGTGGCACCTCGACCGGTCGCTGTAGTCGCTGTAGCTGTCATCCGAGTAACTCCTCCGGCGGCTGTACCTGCTCTGGTCTGAAGAAGCATCGGAACTGGTGGAGTAGGACCGTCGAGAGGAGTGCCTCCGCCCCGACCTGGAGCGGCTCCTGGAGTGGTCGCTGCCGGTGTCGTAGTCGTCGCTGTACTGCGAGGGAGACTTCTGCCGGGAGTGCTTCCTGTGGGAGCCCTCGTCGCTGTCGTAATCCCCGCTGCTCTGCCGGCTCCTGCGGCCGGACCTGCCCAGAGGGGGGCCAGCACACCGCCTCCTGGCAGCCGGCAGCTGCTGCAGGTCAGCCTTGTGTTTCTTGCTGCCATGCTCTTGGCAGGAGTTACCGCTGTCCTCTTTCTTACCGCTACTTCCCTCTTCAGCAGACAGAGACTTCCTCTGCAACTCCTGAGAGCACCGCTTTTTCTTCTGGAAGTGGCTACAGTCTTCAGACAGTTCGGTTTTCAGTGCCCGCTCTGATTCAGTAGAGAGAGAAGATTTGAGTTTTTTGTGTCTGTGTTTTTTCCGTTTCTTGGGTTTCTCTTCCCCCAGGTCAGTTTTTCGGCTCTTCTCGTCAGGTTCTTCCTTGTGTTTACGTTTGTGTTTGCTGGACTTTTTGTGCTTCTTTTTCTTTTTATGTTTATGGGATTTTCCGGATTTATTCTTACCAGTTACATTTTTACCACTGTCGTCTCCCTCTACCTTACTCACGTTTGCCAAGTTAGACTCCTGCTTGTTCTGGGAGCCACAGGCAGACAGAGACTTACTTTCCATTCTCCCAGCAGAACTGTTAGCTATGCTTTCCGCCTCCTTGGGTTTGCTCATCTCTCCAGCTTCTGGCGTCTGAACATTTTCTTTACAAAGGCCTCCTGGATCCTTGGACTTCTCTGCCCCTTTGCCTTTAGCATCTTTGTTGCGAGACAGCTTGAAGTCAAAATAGAGGGGGTTACAGCTGTATGAAACAGAAGGTTCTGCTTTGGTAAATATGAGCAGCTCTGAAGGCCACTGGAGAGTCGTGCTCTCATCTTTACTCAGAACTGGAAAAAAAGGTCCTGTTGGATGTTTTGGTCCTTCAGTGACATCTCTACTGCTCGGGACAGGCTGAGTGACTTCCTTAGTAGTGTCTGGCTCTGGGAGACTGCTCTCTGCAAGATGCTTGCCCTCCTGCATACTTGCATTTTCTGGGCCTTCTTTTAGCTCCGTTTTGCTCTGCTGAGCAGTAGTTTCAGTAGTACTCTGTTCCTTCTGCTGCACTGTGCTCTCAGCAGCCTTCTCTGCGTGCTTGCCGGGCTTGGGTTTTGGAGAATTACCCTTTTTGACTTCATGGGTGTTTTTTTTATTCACATTTTCAGCTTCCATTTGTTCTGTAGACTTCATGAAAAGCAGGAATTGAAAATTAGGCTTTACTTTACAGTGGGCTGGGGGAATATAATGGTAGTATTCTGGTTCAACTGCCATTGGTCCATCTTCTCGTCTCATCTTTTTCAGTTTAGATAACGTAGTGGCCAGAGAGCCGCTGTCTTTGTCATGCTGGTCATCTTCCTCCGTCTTGCCATCAGAATTATTTGTGCTTTCACCCTCACCAGATTTCTGCAGACTTCCTGCATCTGAGGACCCTCTCTCATCAGCTTTTCCTCCATCTGCAGAACTTGATTCTTCCACGTGGTCCTTGAAAACAGAAGCTATGGTCTCAAGCTTCACCGGAGTCTTCTTGGCAAATGAAAACGACACACCTATCTTTTGCAGTGGAGTTCCCAAAGCGCTCTTAATGCCAAAACTGATTGCTTGTGCTGACTGGAGGGGCATTTGGCCTGGCATAAGGGTGCCTCCAACTTGTCCAGTGTTAAGGAAACCTCTGTCCATTGTCATCTCTGAAGCTTGGCCAGACATTGTCTGGACAAAAGAACCGCTGTTGGCTGCAGAATCGTCATCATCTCCACCTTCCTCATCCACAGCCACGGTGGTGGTTCTGAACATGGGTCCGCTTCCAGGAGCACTGTATGAACAAGGTGAGACAGAGAAAACAGCTGATGGCCATTGGTATACCTCTGCAGTCAGCTTCCATGCCTCAACTAAAATCTTTTACCCATTTCAAGTACTCTTGTATCCACAGACATGCGTTAAAACTGCATTATACACCCGTTTGAAACTTTTAGCATTATCAAATAATGAAAGAAAATGATCGCTGGATAAAGCAGTTTGGGAATGCTCTGGAATACCAGTTCAGTGAATCCTCTCCTACAAAACACAGCATGAGGCCAAACTTCAGCGTGAAGCTTTTCCCTCAAAATGCACGCAGTCCCAAGCAGCACTCCTGCTCCCACGCTGCAGGGGTGCTCAGGGATCCCCCGCACTCACCATTCAGGCTGCCTTCTCTGTTCAGCCAGTTCATGAAGACGTCGGAGGGCTTTCTCCTGCTTCCTTTCATCTTTACGCGATCTCGAGGAGACGTTGCGAGCAAATTCCCTTTGCTTGAGATCTTTCAACCTCTGAGGCAAAAGAAAGCGGGGACAGATTAGATAAACGTGGCTGCGGTAAGCGTCCCAAAGAGTTTCTTTGCTGTAGCCCTGGGCAGTTTGCTGTGAAGCCCCTCCCGGGTAACATCTATTGAGCTAGGATGGGGTAGCAGCATCTTAGCTCAACAAAAGAAATGGAGCACGCTGCCATCCTCCCAGCAGCTACATGGAAAGACAACTGTTGAACGCTTTGGGCTATGACTTCGAGTCTGTGTATGCATTTCCAGTCAACGCTACTTTCTTTAGCGTGTACAGTAAAGCTGATTTCAAAGCAACAAGCAAATTCTGGAAGGGAAAAAGAAGACTTTACTCTGCTGCTCTGCAGGGTGCAAATGTACGTCACAAACAGTGCACGACAGAAGTCTTAATAGCATAGGCGAGAGAACAGAAAGGGATTAGCTAGTGCAAGAGTTACCTGGGTATTATATCTTACAAAAGCAATGTACAAATTACATTGGAGAAGGTGCCAAAAATCCCATGCAAATGATTCCAGTAAGCAAATAAATAATACAACATTCACCACAAACAGTTACTTGCTTTCCTGACAGCAGTTCTGAGACAGCCTCTCAAGAAACAAAACACTCTAGAACGCAGTGAGGTCTTTTGGGGTTTAATACTTGTGAGGGCAGAAACGCTACGATCCCCAGAAACCTTATCACATCAGGAAGCACACCTAAACCCAAGGGATTTCAAACATCGTCACGTCACTGAGGATTTCGAGATAGACAATTCCAACAGCAATTGAACATCATAGTCTTTGGAAAAAATTTGAGAGTCCTTGTCTTAAAGCTCTAGGAAAAGGGGCTGCTGTTTTTCTTTTGAATACATGTGAAGATTCATAAAAGCCATTTTTTAGAGCGCTACACAGAAGTTAAAGAAAGCTGCAAAGAAAGACCTATACCATCCCAAGGGATTCAAATACCTTCATCTTTTTGGTTTTATGCACAATTTGAAACTCTTTCAAGAGGCCCAATTTCAGAAACCATCACGTAACCAGCTTCTGAAGAAGATCCATGATTTTCAGGCATTTCATGAAGGGCCTGAAAGCCTAACTCAAAGCAGCAGTCGCTTCAGAAGAAGCATCGGGTAAGGCACGCAAATCTCTGGTGAGTTCTGAACATACCTTCTGGCTTGCTGACTCTGCCCCTTTAATGGAGCAAAGTCACAAACTGGTACACACAAAAGAGCAGATCTGAAAACCGACCCAAAGAGCAAATTGAAGAAATTTAATTGGCCCAATGTAAAGAGAACATTGCTTTGTGAAAAGGGGAAGATTTTACGAGACAGAGGATTCTCTTACCTAGTCATATTTACTAAATGTGGTTGGGCTTTACCAAAATCAGAGGGGAGGACACACAAAAAGTACAGCTATAGACACCAGTAGAAAGAAACTCACTCTTGTGATCTGGACTCCAAAATTAGAAGGGTTTGCTTTCAATACATCAGCTGAAAATGTCACATCACAAAGAAGAAAAGAAAGTAAAAATATAGCGAGAGTGGAAGAGAAAAAAAAACAGCAAGCATTACTACACAGCTCTCAGTGCCTCTGCCAGCTACTCTAAGGAGCAGGAGCTGAGCGAGCGAAGCTACAGGACTGATTCGGGGGAGTCTGGAGCAAGAGGGGGGAACGCACGCACAGCAACAATCCCACCTGGAGCAAGGCAGCTGCTTTCACCAGGACAAGGAAAGGGCTCAAGGGTTTTGTGGTGCATGTTAAGCGTTGAATAGGAAATTTCTTTCCAGAAGGAGAAAAAAAATAACGTAGTAAGCGACGCTATCAGCTTTTTTATGCCAGTTTAAAAAGCATATCTAAAATGTTCCAGGAAGTTAGAGTCACCGACAGCTGACAAAACTATTTAACTGGGGTCTGACGCCAAGCCTCCGGATCACTCTTCCATTTGGTAAAAACACGACCCGGCTACTTCCAACAGAAATGAACTGTGAGCTTTTGCTTTAAAGAGGAAGGTGCCACAGACACTCAGACACTTCCATCCCCCAGACTCAGCCTAAAGCATCTCCCCGCGAACCACAACAGGCTCCAAGTCCACTGATAACGATGCAGCTGCCCACAGCGCAGTCCTGCCTTCGTTCCGACAGATGACTGGAAGGAAAGCCGAATTAAATGCCCATTTCCTTTACTTGCTGACCTCTGTGTGCCTCTGCTGGCCCAAGCCTCCCACCCTCTTGCTGTGCAACGCCTGTAAATCAGAAGCGATGAAGCAGGCGAACTCCAGATGCACCGCAGCTCCAAAATATGCAACATGTGGCAACAACCAGCTGTGCTGACTGACACACGCGACTGAGGACAACAACAACTAGCCGTGTGTTCCAGAGCTCTGAGAGCTTATTACTCCCAGCTTGAGCAAAAAGTTGGTCTGGTTTTGGCAAGCCGAGTTTCCAAAGGACTACGGGACCTCAGGGCTGCGTTTCTTTGTGCAGCACGGGGGCCACAAGGAAGAAGGGTCTTGCTGGGGAACTTCAGGATACAAAATCTCCGTGACCGCACCACGCCACCTCCTGGGGACTGCAACGTGTAAGATGCCGAGCTCCGCCAGGCTCCATACATCTTTGGCTGACCTCGAGCGGTGGCTCTTTCACTAGAAATCATTTCTAAAGCAGAAACAAAGATTGCAAATAGCCAAATTCTGGCAAACCTGGCTGGACCGCGTGACGTTACAGAAAAGCGACCTGGGGTGAGGGAACAAGGGAGGACAGAAAACCACAGGGCTGACCTGCAAAACCAGGTCACGACAGCATCCGTGCAGAAGTCTACGCTCACAGGCAGTGGATGAGCACTCAACTATTAGAACGGGCAGAACTGTTCAAAATAACCTCACGCAGCAACCCCTACTTCACTACTTGTTCCCAATGCCGGTCTAAAGCAGCAAGGTATCCGTGCAAGGAACAGCGGCGAAGCGACTGCTGTGCTGGCCGTCCCTCCCCAGACAGCACCGGGCGAAGCGGCGAGAAGCCTCACCAGCAGTTTCACAGCACCGAGGGGAAGGTCGAAGCCACGCCGTGCTTTTCAGCGCGCTCCAGCTCTCAGCCTTCTCAGCCAGCTGTCTGAGGATAAGAGGAGGAACCTGGGGACCTATCTTCTTGGGGTGAAACCGGCCCTTTTAAGCCTTCCCACTGTGCTCAGCAAGACTCTGGCTTCTTCAGGAGGGTCGGGGCCACCAACCTGCCGCGTCCTCTCTCAAGCCAAACGGATCCCTTTGTGCTACTACAGGATTTAGAAACTAGCAAGCATTTTGTCCTTGGTAGGCAGTGTGCTCTCTGAGGAAGCAGAAAGCTTTTCTAAGCGGCAACACGTTTCCAAACTGCAGATGACGGTGCCCATGGAGCCAGGAGGTATCATTCCGTGACTTATTACCTCCGCTGGAAGAATGGCCACAGCAGGAAGCCCGGTGCCCAGCACACGGACACAAATCACTAGGTGCTGAAATGCAGCTGATCTGAATTTCTGCACTCGAGGCACAGCCAGAAGAGCAGAACTTCACTACCTCAAGCTCTCCTTCAGGCTGGTACTGCTCTTTATTAAGATACCACCCACCCCAGCTTTCTAACAAAGGATGGTATTTTGAGCCTCACTTCTAACAAAAATCACTCAGAAGTCTAAGTTTCAATGGGAGTGCAATCGAGCTCTTACAGAACAGGTTTTCTATAAAACCTGCAGCTACTTTAGTCATCTGGCACAGACGGCTACAGTAAAGGATTATCTCCTGGTCACTGCATAGCTCCGGAGGGGTGAATTGGCATACAGCACCATTACCTTACAGTTCTCTTCAAATCAGCTTAAAGAGGCTGCACTCCTGCATCAATTTAAAGCTCTAGAGACAGAGCATCACAGACACGTGAAGGGGGTTAAATAAGAGGGGAAGATCAGGATTCCGAAAGTGCTGCAAAAACAGGAGGAGAGTAAAAACTTAGCATGCACTACGGTAATCCTGCCTGAGAACTTGCTCGTGTGAGATCGCATTGAGGCAGGACTTCCCCACTATGGAATTAAAGCGCTTTGCTTTTCAGGTTCACAGCCAACAGCAAATGGATTTTCTCAATTTAATTTCTTTGCATGACAAAGTCGGGCAATTTCACTGAACAGAGGCCTATCTAACAGGCGTTCTGTGCCTAAAATTGCAGAGCAGAAGGAGATGAAGCTGTTCTCAGAAAAATCCAGCGCTCCGCTGCTTTCCTAGACCTGGAGATCTGGAACTTCCAGGACAGACGCTCTGTGCAAGAGGGGGGCAGGCCGGATTCACACGCAGCGAGATTCCTGCGCTGGCTTAAACAGGAGGCAGCCCACCTGACAGCACAATCCCATCGCAGAGCCTACTCCTCCCCAGCTATTGTCCTCAAGTCTCTCTGCCAATCCCTATTAAATAAAATAATAATGTACTTTTCATTATATGCCAGCAGATTCTTGGCTTTCTGAACTCTTGATGTATGCTTGATTCTTTGCCACAAAAGCTTCTGGGGGTGAACTACGCCATTACTAAACGTGAGCTCCCAGGATGGCAACCTTTGTTTTATCACTTCATACAAGTGGTAACACAATGCTTACTTTCGGTAATCAGCAGCCTTTGCATGATAATAAACGAAGTGAAGAGAGCAGAGGGGAAGTGGCAGGCACCTGCAGTTTTATTTCATCTTAATTTCTCCCCTGACAACTCCTCTTCCATTTATGAAAACACACAAGTTAATGGACACAGACAGCCCAATGACACAGAGCTGCTCACCCCTCAGGAAGGGAGCAGTACGTGTAAGCAGCCCAGGCCTTGCACACTGAAAACTTATTTTATTGAACACTCTCCACTTATCTGGAGTGCACATCCCCATCTCTTGAGGGAAAAGCGTTTCTACAGCATACAGTAGAGAAGCCTCTCGTATAACACCAAGTGTCTTGGAGATGTTCTCAACTCTTCTACATTCACCTTGTGCTCGAAGACACAAGATTTCGGAAAGCACAAGTACAATTCTTCCCAAACCAGAAAGTTCAGGGTTTGGTTTTAGTGTACTCACCAACCACAGCAGTGACTGTGTTGGTGATTTTATTGTGCTTTAACAGGGCTCTGCCCCTTGGCGTTAGAAACAAAGATCCAGTTAATTAGGGCAGGAAGAGAACCACAGATCCATAGTTTCACTTTTTAGTTCCACCCTCTTTCTCAAAGAACCTCTTTAGGGAAATATATTCCCTTTGTCCCTTCATAAAGAGAATCTATGAGTTAATCATCTACACCTCCAAAGAACCACACATTTCGAAAAAAATAAAATTAAAGCTACATAAAAGGCTGTATTTCAATACCGGTTAGAGTTCTCACAGTTAACCTGGCAAAAGTTCACAGGAACATGTTTTTGCACTGAATGCAGACGGTGAACATCTTTATTCTGTAGGGTCGGTGACGCAGAGAACAGCTCAGCCCTTCACCAGGCACGCTAGCAGTAATAGATGGCTACAGTATAAACCATACACCAGATTGTGGCTGGAAGCTCTCAGAGGAAGTTAAAAAAAAGTAAAAGGAGACTGCAAATGCTGCATTAGTTACTGCTACGACAGTTCCAAGCACAGCACTTTAACAAACTGCTCTGCGATGTGTGACACAGAGGAGGTTTATCTGATATTCACTAATGCTGGGCACCACCTGGGTACAAGCCCAGATAAGGCGACTCTTTTTTTCTCCACCAAACTCTGGTCTGAAGTATTCTGTCTTGATGTTATAACCAAATCAAGGGCCAAGCCTGATGTACTGCCATCAGGACGCATTCCCACCAAGTCCAGAGTGTCTGAGGACTGCGGAAGCTCTCAAGCACCCGGACACCACACATGCAGATCCACGGGAAAGCAGCACAAAACGGCTCCATCCTCACTATCCAAGTTCCTCACTAACTGCAGTTTTCTTTCTACACCTGCTTTTTCCCACATTTATCTGTTAATTAGAGGCAGTCACGACTGTGCAGTCACATCAGAGGCGGGGGTCCTTCATAAGCTACCACTTAGCTCTAGCTGCCTGGGCTCAAGAGCTTATAGCTAAAAAAAAATACCAATTAAAGAAATCAGTAGCTTTCCAGGGCACAAGAAGTTATTACATCTATGGTAACAGCACTTTCCAAATGCTCACTGAATGAACTTTAGAGGGACTGAGTTTTTTTCTTCTTATGGTGCCATCTGTATGAACTTGAGTTGCTTTTAGTCTTCTGGCTTCCCCCTCAGAGGGGCTGGCCAACCCATCGATACGGTACTTTAAAAACATTTGTACTATTCGTGTCAAGAACTAGCCAATTTAAAAAAGTCTAGAGAAGAACATGACATACCTCCAACATGACGTTTAAAATGCAAGCCAGTGATTTCCGCTGATAAATTTAAGATCACTTTTCCAATTAAGGTAATCTAGAAATACTGCCTTTTGGATAGAAGCTTGGTGTTGCTGTCGACTCAGACATAACCAAACGCCACGAAAACAGTGCAGTCAGGAAGTAAAAAATAATAAAGCCTCCCCTTTAATTGTTTGGTGTGAATAAGTTGGTGGTTGGTCCAAAATTTATCCGGTAGGGATCAATACACTTACCTATCATCCCTGTTTCGCAATTATCCTGAGTTCCTTCCTGGAATACAAGACAGCGTCTTTATAACTCGGGAGAAGAAAGGGATCTGAGGATGGAATGTCTATTTACAGAGACAGTCTAATGTTCACCGAGCCACAGAAGGAACAAGGAGACACTTGAATGCCGTGGGTATGTGCAACTAAAAATACTTAAAGCAACAACGATCCTGTGGAAATCTCTTCAACAAGCTAAGGCAAACCTGAAGCTCTGACACCTCGAGAATTACTGCTGAGAAGATAAAATGCTGCAGAAGCAATACACACTAAACTGGTTTGCTTAATTGTCTACGATGCTGTAATGTCTCATCTTTCCAGGAAAACCTACTGATTGGCCTACTTTTAAGAAAACGGTTTTTCTCAAAAAATTGTGTTAGCCTTTACGTAACCTCGCCTCCCTGTCCGAAGAGGCAGAACGTGAAACATCAGAGTGCAACATTATGAAAAGATAGCTGTTACTCTGGACACCACCTCACAATTCAGAACAGGCTGTCAGAAACGAGCGATAAACAACACCAGTGAGATGGTGTTACTTATGCAAATTTACCTTCGTTGTTTCTAGGTAGCTTCAAGTTCACTTACTGAACGCTGATCCAACAGCGTGACACGCATTTCAGCACTACATAGCGCTGAGCAAGCATTTTTCCCCCTAAATATAGCATGATTGCTTCTTCGTTTAAACCCCTGTGTAACTAGAAATTCATACCAGGTGACTTCTCAAGATTTTAAAGGCTCATTCTCTCCAAAGCCTGCCAGAAGTTGCTGCAACAGACACAAAAATTGTCCAAGAGCATCAACTGCTTTACAAATGACCATCTGTAACAACCAACCCCCAAAGTCCTTTCTATAGATGAGAAGGTTTTGCTACCCTGTGCAGCAACAAGACTTCTTCTTTCCTTCCATTCTTCTTGCACCCCTTCTGGTGACCATTTAAAGGATCCACGAAGGGTGTGGTTTGTTTCTCCTTCCACTGCATCTGTAGAGGCTAGAACCTTACTAACCTCGTGTCAGTCCCCTAATTAAACACCCAATTGTTTTGAGCAGGAGTAGCCATTATCACACGTCATCACCACGCTGTACGAATGTGCCACAGACAGGTCCTTCCGCCTCCTAAGTAGATGCGGGTAATAGCAGTCAAGTTTCAACAAACAAGTTGATGGAAAAATTTAGACAAAGTACACCGCTATCAGGTATCACAACCGTGCCAGCAGCTCGTGCAAACCAGCCTGTTTTCCCAATACAAAGCAGATGCTCTTAATCTACTAAACCACAATTCATCACAGGACTCAGACAGAAATTGCCCTACCACGAGATTTCCTATTAAGCCTCCCTCAGCAAATTTACTTTGAACTATCACATCCTGTACTCAACACATAAAAAATTCATATTCTGTAATGTTATATTCTCATTTTAAAAGCTGTTGCTTCACTTCCATTTTGCAAGACCTAGCACTCCGCAGCACATCCCCCAGAAGTTATCAGTGTTTTAATGATCGTATTGTTAGAATTTACGATTAACAATACAAAAAGTCTCCTTCGAGCAATTTTATCCCTAGATGAGCACAACATCGCTATCTGTTTTAAATTTACATCTCATTTAGCAGCTTCAAATGATCAAATTGATTAGGCTAACACATGAACTTCTATTATTTATTATGCCACACACTGTATCACATAGATACTGCAGTACATCCTACCTTGGGACAAAAGCCAATTCCACAGATTCTGAATCGATCTTCTCTTGAGCACTACAGAATTTGAAGACCCCCCTCCTTTGCAATTCTTTTGACACAGCCCATTGTTTCCTAGTCTCTTCTCAGTAACTTGACAGAACACAAAGTTTTTAAAACGTCCACATGGCCTACCATCAGACTCTGGAGCTGTATTACTATAAAAGCTGATGCAAACTGGGAGCCATCCATATCCACGTGTACTATTCCCAGTTTAGGAGCAGCCCATTCTTGCTTGTGGGTCATTTAAAACTGGGGCTTCTTGATGTAAACAATGGTTCTGCTGTACAGTGTTGTGGGGTTTTTGTTACGAATGGTGGGCATACGAATCTTAACCAGTGACACAAAACACCTATTCCTGGGGCTATGAGCATAATTAGCACACTGGGGAAATTCAAAGTATTAACCACAAACAAGACTGCTGCAATGAACAGAAAATTAACGAGCCATGCTATCAACAACTTTTTACCTGCTTGTGAGCATGATCATAAGAGTTTATGTGGTTGTCAAACTCCTGATGCTTTTGATACTGCTTGTCACAGAGTTCACAGTAGAAGTTTGCTCTGAGGTCTTCCAAAGCCTTGGCAATTGCCTTTTCTTTATCAACGTAATCCTGCAAAATTAAGAAAAAACAATTCTGTAAAAATTCCTGTAAAACAATCAGGAAGATTCCTTTAAGGAGAAATATTCCTTAAGCAAACCTTAACATACGCTGATGATTAAAGTACCTTTTTTAAACCATTAAGTCTTTACACATTAACAAGTAGGAAGAATAACTTGGCTGCGCTATTGTCCCAGTCTTCATGCAGTCTCCTGACAGAACATAATCTTATCGTTAGCGCAGGTATCTGTAAAGGGAGACTGCTCAAAGAGTTAGTACTGACAGCACTCAGACAGTCCTCTTCCACCTGCAAGAAGTAAGCCTGCTGGATTGTCTGAGATTTAAAAGAAAAAAAGAAGTGGTTCAAAGCCTCAAGCTAACACGTAAACACACTGGCAGCTGCCTGCTCACAAAAGGCAATGCACAAATACACGTGGAACCCAGGGAAGATTGCTGCTTTTGGAACAGACTCTCAGGACTTTCACCACTGATACCTCCTCCATTTTGAGTGCTAACAGATGTCTGCTCCATCTCGATGTGTCTGTAATTCAATAGGGATGCACACAGATAGGCGGCTGGGAAAGCACCGCTCAGAAACCATTGAGCCTAACTCGCTTCGGTGTAATTTTACGGTCGTTTTTCTGTCAGCGAAATCTTCCCAGGAGCAACACCGTCCATTAGGCTGAGTTCAAACAGCGATTACACCAGGAACGAGCACAGGTAGTTGCCATTTGGGGAGGTGTCCCTCCCATTTTGTTAAAGGCTGTACGTGCTATGTATTCCTTATATAATTCAACACGTTTCTAGGCACAAAACTAAACCTCTGAGCAAAAGGTGCCGCGTCTAGATTGGCAACGGTCACATCCTCCTCTTTTGCTATACAGAGAAGCAGCAGCTTTCAGCTTGGCAGGGTCAAAACGCTCTGGGACTCGCCCACGCAGCCGCCTGCTCGCTCGGTGCAAACCCAGGCAAAGCCTCAAACCGCTGCCGTGCCTCGAGTCCCGCCGCCTGAAACCCAGCCCCGGCCGCTCCGCGACCCCGTCCCCGCGGGGCAGCTGCACCGACGCAGAGCGGGGCCAGCAGCCGGGGCTCCAACACCCCGAAGCCGGGCGAGACGAACCGCGGGGCGAGCGGCCGCTGCCTCCAGCCGAGGCTCCACAGCCCTGCCAGCAGAGCTAACAAAGCACCCGCACCCTGCGCGAGGAAGCTGGGGAAGGTTCACAAGTCAGAAGTACTTAACGCTGACTATACCGAAAAAAGCTACAGAGGTTGTATCACAAAGCATGCCGTGCTAACGGCAGCATAACCAGCACAGCTGCTTACCTTACCCATTTCAATTGGAATAAGGAGAAGCGATTCAAGAAAAAAACCACCTAACGTTTGAGAAGAAGCATAGAACAGTTTAAGAGTTTGTCTTCAAAACCAACTTCTTATGGGAAACTGTCTTGCATAAGAAAGAGGAGGTAGTAAGCATTAAAAAAACCACTTAGCAAGCATTCCTCTTTTTATCTGATAAGATTTTGTTCAAGATAATGCGGTTAATCTCCTGGTTCTCACATCAAAATTACTTTAATATCGCCAATCATGTTTTCTATAATGCTAGATTCATGCAAAAAAAATCAGCACCCCAGGGGAAAAAAAACTGAGAAATTCTACTGCTGAAAGGTGTTTTTTTTCCATTTTAAAGCACTATCCAATCTTTAAATACAAATCTGTTTCAAGTTCCTGCTTCCATCCATCATGGGAGGCCCTTGCTTAGAAGGGAAAAAGGTATCTAGAGATGTGAGCCTGAGGCAGGTCCCCACGAAGACAGGAAAGGAAAACAGAACAGCATGAGGTTCACAGAACAATGACATTTAAAGTTCTTCTGAAACGCCAAACAAGCTTCCTGCACCGTGTGTATTTTTTTTCAGAGAGCATCCTGTGACTAAACAATGGCAACAGCCATTTGAATTAGCAGCACCTATACAAGAGAAGGGAATTAAAGAACATTTCTTGCTTCTTGGTTGCAGAGTTATCTGAAATTCCTTTGGGACTCGCTGAATGGCTCATCACGATGCGGCCACAGTTGGCAATTGCATAACGGACTCCTGCGGAGCAATGAAAAATTTACACTTGCAGAGATTTTCACAGATTAATATGGAAATGCAACAGCCTAACGATGAAGCGCACTAATAAAAATACATCCGAGTTGGGAGAGATTGCTGCTGCTCCACGGAGCTCTGGGAAAGGATCTGTGCTGAATACTGGCAGGAAGGGAAAATGCTCTCAGAGAGCAATGCACATCCAGCAGCATTTGGAAAGACAATTGCAAAAGCTAAGAACTTTACCATAAATTGCATTGCAGACTTGAGGCAAACATCATTACACGCAATTCACACAAGAGCTCCTAATAACCCTCCGAAATGAAGCAATACTTTGCACCCTGCGGCTGCTGCCCCCTGAATATCCCCAGCCCCGCAGCCAGGGGCTCGCTGTGGGACGGGATCAGGCTTTGGGGCCGATGCTGCCTGGGAACGGCTCCGTCAGAACTCAGCGTGTGGCAGTGAGCGAGCGCTCTGCCACCCGGCATGGGCAGCACTGAAAACAACTAAAGATGGAACAGCTTCGAGGAGAAAGCGCACCCAGACACGGAGGAACTGTTCAGCACAGGCTATGCAAGCCCATTTAAGAGCACGCCTGCACTGTTAAAGCATGCCAGATGATATTAACTTCATTCAGCTCCAAACTAATAATTAGTTTTATAAGTAATTACAAAAGCTTTTATTCTTAAATAAACAAATATGCCAGCGATTCTCTTTGTAAAGGAGTTCTGCTTTGTAAAAAGCACGTTAAGGTCTCAACTTAAGGGGATGGGGAGAATCAAGAAGGGAAGGTACCAGTTTTCATAGCTGAATAAACTGCCTGCAGTATTAACTGTTCAACCGGAGAAATAAAGTTTTAGATTTGCCATGGTTATGTTTAATTTTAATGGCATTGAAACTACTTTTCCACTAGTCCTCGAAGAATTAAAATTTATGCAAAAATGACACTTCATTGTAATGACTGTGGCCCTTCTTCAGCCTCGCTACTTCTGAAGTCTCAGGACAACCGAAGGAGCAGCCTTTCTCGAGGCTTCACGTACTTCCCAGGCTGCTAAGCGTAAGAGTGGATTAAAGGACTAGCAAAGACCACATCTCCACAGAGCGCCAAGTGGGAACTCGGTTACTGCTGGTTCAGGTATGCTCCAACACGCCATGCTCAATGCCAACATGACGGCACTTTTTATCATTAAAAAGATAAGTCTTGGGCTTCCTTAAGTTTTACAGGTTTCATAAATGGGGAACATTTATTTGTTAAAATATAAAGAATCTCAACACCAATAATAAACGAGAATAGGTAATTCCTACCACTATTACTGAAGCCTAACATTCAGAGCCGTGTCCTCCTGGGCCAAGTCCCCTCCCATTGAGCCCCTGGGAACTTTGACGTTAGTGCCCCCGTTTCAGTACCTTGTATTTCTGCCTCAGCTCCTCGGTGTCTTCTTTCTCCACCTCCAGTACACGCCTCCGCTCAGTGGCATCTTCGGCGTAGTCAAGCTTTAAAAAAAAAGTAATTTGTCCCATAAATACTTTGCACCGCTGAGACTGACAGAATGCGTAATTTAAAAATGAGGTTTGAAACAGAATCTTTGCATATTGTACTCCTTTTTCCTTGTTTTGTCATCCCACAGTGCAACCCACATGCAAAACAGCTCGCTAATCCTTCGGAGCCGGTGGCTCCCAGCAGGCCCATCCACTGCCAGCAGCAGCCTCAGCTTTGCAGAAGTGAAACTCAAAGAGCTGAGGAGTTTAGGTGCCAGCCAGACCTCAGGTAACCGGTGGTAAACAGAGTGAGCATTTTGAGCAGAAACGTTTGCTTATTGTGTTGATTTAAGAGCAAGTTTCTCTTCACCTTGACGCACAAATTCTCACTTTTTCATTTCTTCCCTACAGACTCTCCGAGATCCAGGCAGTCAGAGAGAGGGGCCGTGCCGGAGCCGGGCAAGCTTACCTCCATCTCCATCCGCCCCATGCCCATGACATCGTACTTGACGACAATCGGGATGGGATCCGTCCTCCCTGTAACAGGAACACAGGCAGGCGGTCAGCAGCTGGTCCGTGCCCACAGCTCACTTGACACATTGGGTTTGGGTGGTTAGAGATCTTGCCTTGGAGTGCAGAGACCAGAAAGCTACAGTGAACCAAACACGAGCCATTCTCACAGCTTACAGCCAAACCTGCTTCTCGGCTCCAAACCGGCTCGAGTCTAACACACCTCCAGTACTGACAAAAGCTGTGCTCTGAACATTAACTGCTTGGTAAAACCTACTGTGGTTAATGTTCAACCATGGCCAGTCCTAGCACGTGGATGCCAACAGGACTTGAGCAATGAACCTTCTCAGTGCTTCCACACCAGGCAATACGTGCTTCTCATCTCCTGACACAAGCAGAAAAGCTATTAAACGTGTTTTATTGCACTGCCACCTTGAGAACTGATCGTGGCTTCCCTGTGAAAAGCGTGGAAGCCTCCCTCCCACCAGCTTTTGGCACTTCCCAAGAGGAAAGGATGCTAACCTGGCGGAGCGGCGCGGAAGCCAAGCTCCTTCCCCTCAAAAGGGCCGCCGCCAACCCGGGCCAGGTGGTCAGCGCCCTGCTTCCCAGCTCCTGCCGTCATCTGTAAGCTGTGAAAAGGACTCGTTGCGAAGAAAATTGACTTTGAACTAATCAAACTATGCTGGAGATTTATTGTTGGGTTTTTGTTGTTGTTGTTTAAACATATCTTTAATCCACTCATAACCAGCCAAACAAAGCAAAATGGGGCAGACAAGCACTTTACTACCACAGCTTTTTTAATTTGTATTTATTTATCGAATTTTACATCACAACTCGCGCTGTTTGTTGTGATGTAAGCCCACTGAAAAAGTACTTACCTTCTCTGGTGCATACCTTGAGTAAAAAAACAGAATGTTTACTTCCCTTATTATTGCTCTGGGTTTGGTGTAAACAACTGTTTTGTTATACACACATACAACATATATTATACCTTTGGGCTAAAAGATCTACAGGTTTCAATCATGCCAGAAAAGTTACGTTGCAATCCACATGCACAAAAGGCTGAAGTCTTTAAAACTGCCTCAGAAGATGCGTACGGGCATCAGCCGCTCTCTGCTCAGCAGGAGCTTTCTCGAACTTCTGCCAAAGCAGCAAGCCAGGGATTTTGGACTCCAGAGTCCTCAGCAACCTGCCTTCTCCAGACTTTTTTTTTAAAAAACACTCTTAGAGGCACAGAAGTATGTAATTTCTTTCTGAAAGAAGTCCATTTAATAGTTTTATTTCCATTTACATGCCCAAATATTTGACGGCAGGCATATATTCACCAACTCCAAAAGCAGTTGTCGAGTTGATCCAAAATCGTACTTTGATTTAAGCTTTCATTTGGGTATTTTGACATCGTTTTCCATGTGAAAATGTTTCTCTTATGCCCAATGGTATAATAAAGTAAGCAGTGACTGCAATTTTTAGCAAAAGGACCAAATTAAAGACAGGTTATAAAAATGACTTCCTAAGTGCAATATCACTTTCATAACGTCTCAGCCAGGGATTTACTGGTAAGTGGTAAACCCAAATGGAATGACTGGCAGCAAGCGCCAACAATTTTTTTTTCAAGCTTTTGTTTGTTTGGTTTGGTTTGGTTTCTCCAGCAATAGAGATCTTTTGATGCAGCCTCATTGCCTTGGTAAACCCCTGCGTACAAACAATGCATCAGTACTTTTGCCTTCTAAGGCAGTCAAAGTTTTTCAAAATCTATTTGTAAATTGCAGTAGCAAGTGCTAGTGCCCATCGTGTTGGGGAAAATCAAGTTTGGACAGTATTAGAAATTTACGTTTAAACTGATTTTGGCAGTTCTAACACAAACAGAAACATCCCTTTTTAGCAATACCCTTTAATGAACAAGGATCAGACAAGTGTGCATAAAGAAAGGAAAGGAAAGGAAAATGAAAGACCAAGCAGAAGGATGATGGCTACAACAGAGAAAGTAAGCCTAACATATTGGTGCACTGATGACAAAAGGAGTAATTCAGTCTGAAAATAAAAAATTACCACTGCTAAGTTTACCATCACCACAACAAGTCCAGGATCATAACGCTGTAAAAAAGAAACACCATTTGTTAGGCAGAAACCATTAGGGGCAGAAAATAGGCCGTTTGTAGTAGGCAGGTAGGATGGGTTAATATAACACGAGGCTTCTTCCTCACCCCTCCACCCCAGCACCATGCTTTGCCCTGTGGAATCAGGGAGCGGGTACATCTGAGCCGCTGCTGCTCCATTTCATGGCTGCGTTTGCAAGCTGCCATTTGCAGGCGTTGGCAGAGGTCGAGCTCCTGGTGATGGCCCAGTTTCAGGGATGCACTTTGGCACATCTAAGCAGGCAATTTAAAAAGAACCAAATCAGGACCTTCAGGCAATTACCAATTATTTTGGGGGGGGCAACAAGCTCTGTTTTAAGAAGGGAATATTTAACACAAAAGGCGATGCCTCCATTTTAGTCTTAACCATTATTTCCTTGCGGATGACATACGACAGCAGCCAGCCGGAGCCCAGCGTGACACCCAGCTGACAAGTGCCAAGCTCGAGCGCTCCGAGCACGTCTCCAGCAACAAGGGCTCCACACAGCAGGCGGGGAAGCAGGACACGCTGCCAGGCACGGCGCTGGGTCACGGGTGCCTGGGGAGCCTCCTGCCGTGCCCTAGGGAAGGCACTGCGGCGGGCGGGAAGAAACTCGCCGTCGGTTGCCAAAGAGCCACCCCTAACCCCGCTGAATGCCAGGCAGGCTTGGGCGGAAGATGGAGAACGGCCAAAGGGGAAAACGGGGCCTTTAAGTTAAGCTCTAAGTTCTTCTTTTAAAGAACTCCCTCAAGGAAAAGGATCCAAAGGTTCTCCGCATTACAACGTGAGCTTTACCAGCACGTAACCGTGGTTCTCGGAGGTCGCAGGGCTCCCAGCTTTAGGGTTCTCGCTGACCACTTTCGGGTACGCCAGCACTGCGAAGGGGAAAGCTGAGTTTTCAGGAAAGGCCAAGAACTGCAGCACTTCACACCAAACCGGGGCTGCGAGCGCCGCCACCCTGACAACGAACCCCTCCACATGGCAAACCGGGCAGCTGTGTCCGCACCCCTTCCCCTACAACCCCCCAAAAAGCCTCAAAAAAAAGATTCCTTCTGAGCCAGGCCACAGGCTCTTTCCTTCACAGCCTCGTCACGTTACGGTGCCACAACACCCCACCGAAGAAGGGGTTGCTGAATAAATGCTTCCACAAAGGGGAAGCACCTCAGGGGGGAGGACAAAGCACAAACCTCAAGAGGGTCGAGAAAAAGCAGCAGCTTACATGAGCCCTTACATGAGGCCGCGCTTTAGAAAACAACCTCGGAGTACAGGACTGCAGCAGCACCTCGCCGAGCCGCAGCAGGGACGGGCTCCTCCGAACCCACTCCTCTTAATTGCACAAAGTCACTGGGTATGGGCAAAGATTTTGCCGGCAGCTAGAAACTAACAAGCCTCGGAGAAAGAGTTAATGCTAACGCTGCAGGACTTTAGCAAGAGCGGGAGCCACCGAGTCACTTTCACAGCTGGCAGCTGCAGGGCGCTTGCTCCTGTCTCTGGGCACGGCGCAGATGCTGCTCTGCGCCTCCCAACAGGACGCTGCGCCAGATGGACCTGCCATCTGAGCCCGTCTCCAAATGTTGGCGCACGGTTTATCTTTTTTTAAACAGTCAAAACAGAAAACAGTTGTCAGCGACGGTTTCGATTCGGAAGGATTCCTCCCTCCAGCAATCCCATGCACCTACAGTGATACGAGGCCTTTCTGAAGGTCTGTTTAAAAACGGATACAAAGGAGGTCATGCTCTGAGGAACGAGGACCTCCAAAGTTACGCATTAACGGAATTTAACCCGGTATATTTCCTATCATCATTTCTGCGTAGCATACAAGTACCAAAAGGCAGAGCACAGCCTTAATCCCGCTCCCTGGCACCTGTTAAGGAATTCATCCCAGGTGGTGCTCCGTGGGAAATAACGCAGGAGGGCTGACGGCTACCACACACGTCATCGGAGGAGAATTTCATGAACTGAGCCTCTCGGAAGGACCCACTGAGACGGGGTCATGTCGAGCAGAGGATTTTTACTTATTCGCTATCTGCATGTTACAATTTCATACCACACCGTGGTAGGAGACAGCTTTCCAGGGGGGTTTAATTCCTTTTGGAGAGCAGCGATGAGAAACGCGGCTGCCTGAAGCCTGCACGGGGAAGTTTCAGGACGACACCAGCTGGTTCTGATGGATAGGGGTTAGCTTGGTCACCAGCAGCACGGACCCCACTGCGGGCTGTGAAAGGCAAAGAGGTGCCTGGACCCGCAGAATCACAGAACAGCTGGGGCTGGAAGGGACCCTAAAGATCACCCCGTCCAACCCCACTGAGGTTCTCAGGCACCAACACCCACAGCAAGGCACCCACAGACGCGGGACGTCTCTAGAACATCTGGAACAGCGAGGAGCCATCCTGCTTGGGGATTAGTTCCGTTTGCTAAAACGATTTTGCAAACACTCTAAACTTCCCTGCACATTTAGGTAATCATAGAGCTGTCACGTAAAACGCCCAAACTCCTCATTCAGTACAACAAAAGGGAAGGGATGAGGAAATCCACTAATTTTTACCGGTCAACAAGCCCTGGCAGGCCCCGCGGTGCTCCTTGCTGGCTGAAAACAAAGCTCCGTTCTCAGCCTTATGCCAACTGCTGCAAGGAGCAAACAAACAAGAGCAACCTTTTATGCTGGTCTCCTTTGGGAATGTGACCTGTGAGCTCATCTTGTTTGTCTCAGATTTCTGGAAGGGGTCACAGACAACCAAGAGACTCAAGCGAAGTTGCCTACCACCCTCAGCAACAAGGATCAAGTCCCACGGAGGAGGAACCGTTTGCCAAGTACGCAAAAACTGCGCTGTGAGCTTCATCCTTACTGAACAGGAGAAAAACAAACAAAAGCCAAGTTGCAAACACCCCAATCGCATCATAAACTTCACGTGAGCCCAAAACTTCGCAGCCACGCAAGCCAAGGGTGACCCTTGCAGAAAACCACGGGTCAGTGATTTCAGAGCTCACTGAACGTCTGTAAGGGAAGACAGACAGAGCCTGGGCCAAAGAGCACCCCCAGTTTCCTAACCCAGCCGATGACTGGTATTAAGGAACAAGATGACGATGTTACAGCACGAACATCAATCTCGATTGACCCAGAATACAAATCCAAGGTGTGAGACGCTGTCTTGCCTCATCTCGGTACGTGGAGAGGGCTGAGGAGCCCGTCTGGCCCCAGGGCAGGCCGCAGGAGCAGGGACAGGTCGCGCACGGCCTCGGCTACTCGCCTCCCACCCAGACACCTTCCGTGGTTTTATGAGAACTGTGCTAACTGCACAAAGGGCAAGAAAGCCTGACACCATGCCAAGAGAAGGACGTCTCGGCGTCACGGTGACCTTGTGTCACTGACAGAACAACGATTTCATGGACTACACGCGCTCAAACTACCCAAAACTTACAGCCTGTGACCGCAGGAAGGACCGTGCATGACAGCGAGCATGGCGGCAACCGCCTCGCGTGGAGGGGAGGGAGCCCTGCGAGCCCTTCCTTTAGGTCTGCGGTCTCGGGCGTTTTCACACGGTGATGAAGATTGGTACGATGATAGGAGGCTTTCAAAGCCGCGTTAGCCATTTTCTATTTTTTTTAAAGCTAACTTCACATGAAAACACTCCTCTCTTAAAACCACTGCAATGATTTATGTCGCAAACATGAGCACGGAAGCGTTAGGCCACGCCAGAACTCAGGTTCCTCGTGAGGACACATTTAAGATAAGATCATGTTTACATCTTTCTTGCGTAAGACTGCCAAATCATTCAATACTGAATGAATAATGGCACTGTTAAACATTCTCGTCTTTTTCTTCCTTATTCTCTTGTATTTATTACAAAGCCTCAGAACCCAGCAATAAATACAAAATTCCTCATTTCCTCGCGCTGTTTTTCTCGGATGCTCATTGTTCTGTGCTCCCAAAGCCTCACAAACATCTACTCTGTCTGCCCTTGTGAGACCAGAGGATTTAACAAATGGAAAAATACATTTACATATTAGCCACTTGGTGAACTGCTGACAGAGCCGGGATTCAATACCACTGGAATTCAAGCCCTGAGCTTATTTCCCCAAGCCGCAGCTGCCCGTCCATCACACTTGTGGCTGATCTCAGCTGGGCGAGTGGTCAGAGCTCCACTTATCGCTCCCCACGCGTCTAAAGAAAGCAGCACCCAGATGCGAAGCACGCCTCGCCAGCAGCCACCTAGCACACTGCTGGAAGCGCCTCTTACCCAGCTCGGTCTCACACGAAATTATCAGAGGCTGCCAGGAAAGGGATAACTCCTGCCTTAACTGCAAGTTCACCTGCAAGCTCCTCCTGCTCTCTGCGCATCTTGCAGTATGTTTTTAGGCAGATCTGTTCCTTCACTCGACGCTAAACGGAAGGAAAACAAGAGCTTGGCTGAACACATTTAGTGAGAAGATGCCAAGTAAGAACTGCATCGGTATAACCGAAGGGAGTGGTGCTGGCTGTATTTATCATCACAGGATTTGCAATAGAACGAATCTGCTCGGTGCTCGCTTTGTTTTTAATGAAAGCCATGCAGCGGCAACGCGGTCAGGTGGGGAACGGAATTCTAGCGTTTTCTAACAAACCTGCTGCGCCTGACTTTGCTATGTGTTTTAACGGATCTTGTTAGAAAACGTGCTTGTGAAAGGATAAAACAAACTCAGAAGTTCTGTGACACACACTTGTACGCCGCGAGCTTCCAGCACGCCTCGCCAGCAGGAACAGCAGCACCCTGACACCCGCACGGGCCTGGCTTCACCAGAGATCGCCGGGGATCGCTGCTCCCCGGCAGGATTCAGGCAGCCCTTCACAAAGGATGCCAAAGCTTTGCTAAAAACGCAACCAAATTGAACAGCAAACACTGCTAAATAGGAATCGGGGCTCAGGAGGCATTTCTTTTTCCAGCCAAAGGCTACAGGTGAAGTCACTGCTCCTGCAGGCCTGCCCCAGGGAAGCCTCCCTTCTCGCGGTGCACCCGCTGCTCCCGTTCTCTGGCAGAGGTGGCAGGCACTGGTGCAAAGCAGCGCGCCAGCCGCCCTTCGGCTTACCTCGGCTCACGCTGAGGAGCGTTTTCATCACAAGCAAGTGACGGAAGGGCTGTCCTGCTCCCCCAAAGACTACCAAACTTAAACAAGGCTTCAAGGCTCGATTCCAGTTCTACGGGAACAACCCCGGGTCATCCAAATGATTCCATTCAGCAACGTAAGTAGCTAAGAGCAGCTACGCTGTGACAAAAACACGTTATTTGTTGCCATAGCAAAATAATCAATTCTGACTCACCTCGCGGAGACACCACAAAAGAGCAGGGTAACCCCAGCCTCTGTAAGCGTGAATTAAATCAGCGCTCGCGTGGATTACAAGCACAGTAATTGCACACCACACGCTGCGTGCAAAGGAAAATGGTTTGGGTAACCGGAAGCTTAGCTCAGCCGCGTCCTGTACAGGTGCTGGAGCAAGGCTGAGCGTCAGGGCTGCAGTCGAGCAAACATCTCCCGAAGAGAAGGCTCCAAAAAAAACACACAAAAAAACCCAAAGTACGCGGGCTGCCCAGAAGCCGCTCACAGGCATCCAGCTGGGTAGGAGCCAGCCATGCCCAGCCAAAGCCCGAGTCCCTCTGTACAGACAGCAGCAACCAGACGAACCTTCCCAGCTAACGAGCCCTTTACACTCCGCCACAACCGACAGCAACGAGGGCAGCCACGGGACAGCCACGGGAAGGGGAGGAAGGCTCTGAATTAACTCGCTGAAACCAGACCTGGACATCAGCTTTCCGTTAGTCAGCCCGCCTGCTCTTTGCCGTCCTGGCGGCGTTGATCAGCTCTTCCCCCGTGCACCCCGACAGCCCCAACCCCATCCCCGACAACCGCCTACTTCCTCGGACGTGACTCCTCCGAGCAGTTCTCAAAGGACTCAAGAGAGCCAAATTAAAACACCTGCCAGCCTGAAGTGCTGGGCCGCTTCGGCGGGCACCCGAAGCGTTATCGCCTCTTTCTGAGCACACAGAGCTGCATATTCCTGTCCTTCCTGGCAAAGTAAAGCGACGATGGCCTTTGTCTTTCATCTGCTCTGCTCTGTTCTCCTTAGTGAAATGAGACCACGAGCACTTCTCTTGCAGCTGTTCCTCCTGGACGAGTTACCACCTATCAAACGCACAGTGACCAAGAGAAAACAGATGTTTTCAAGCACAAAAAACTGTTTTTTAAATACTATATCAAAAATTTGGAAACAAGGGGAAGATATGAAGAGAAGCTTATGAAGGTATTTGCACAGGCACGATGACAGTTACACTACTGCACGTCAACCCGCCAATGCTTTTCATAGCGCTCCAACTTCACATGAAATACTTATTCCAAGAGAAAGCGCCAGAACACCTCAACTCAAGATCTTCCTCAGCCTTTCTGACTCTCAGGTCTCTTCGGATGTATTTAGCGGGGGGCTGCACACGACAGTCGGGCCCTGTTTTTAACCTATTGCTAACTCCGTTTCTCCAGCAGGCCACAGATTTCTCAATTATCAACGACACGTCCTCACCCGAGAACGGGAAACAGTCTACAGTTACCATCTTCTCATGGCAGAACAAAATCATCACGCATCTTTTCACAGACAAACAACGGCTCCCCAGGCCGTACGTTCAGGTTTGAAGCGATCCCCATCAGCTGGCAGCCCCCGTTCTGCTTCCTCATGTTCACTGCCCGCCAGCGAGTCGAAGCATCACCTCCAAAGCCAAGCTGCTTGCGGGGGGGGGAAATGCAAAATACACCAGGAGAAGAGACGAGCAGAGGGATGACTGCTGAATTCATTCTGAGCCTCTCCGAACCATCGTTCTCCCCCGGGAGTGGTCAGAGATGACAGCACTGCCTCTACCCGATATTCCACCCGATACAAATCGGAGACGGAGCAGCTGGATCGCAGCCCCCCTGACGCCAGCTACATCAACGCGGACGGGGGTTTCTTGCTCTCTGCTCCGAGAGGCTCAGCTCCTCTGCCAGCACCACAAAGGCACCGCTATCATGCTAGCGAGGGCTGCTGCCCTGAGGTGCTTCTCCTGGAGGTGCACAACTACCCCGCCTGCTTCTGACACGGCACAGGAACGAGCCCATCGGCCATCACCGTACTACGAGAACCGCAAGAGGTACCGCTAGCGACCGGCAGTTGGGGGGTATTCTGGCTACAGCCCGGAGAAGCAGCACCCTCGCTGCTGGGTTACGTCCGCCGCGGCTAGTTAGCACGAGGGAAGCCATCGCCACGGCACAGCCTGGTGGCACCAGGCCCTTGTCGAACAACTTGAGGGCCCTTACGGAACCGCAGGTCCCAACGGCCCAGTACAACGTGCTGTAACTTGCAGATCCACCGAAACGAAGGAGGGAGCCCCAGCACAAACAGCTGGATTGAAAAGCTGCACAAATGAAAATAAGCACAGTGAGCTCCACTTCCTGCATAACTGACGTCAACTACGCGGGGGAGCAAGGTGAAGAAGGTACTCTCAGTCCAATACGTGTGAACCAAATGCAGGTTTGAGGGCTTGCTGCAAAGGTTTTCCGCAGGCAGATCCAGGAGGCCAGAAAACATCTGCAGCAAAACTTGCCTTGAAGTGGTTCTACTTCCGCTGTATCAATCGCCCGGGGGCTGCTCGTAACTTGAGGCTCAAGCACAGCTCGAAACAAGCAGGGCTCACAGCACAGAAGCTCTGCGTTTCTGTTCACTCTCTTTAGAGATCTCTCTGGGATGTTTTTGAAGAAGGGAGAGTCTTTTTGTTTTGTTCTGTTCACAACAAGTGACTTCATGCTGCAAACTCCTAGAACAAGATTAAAATTGGATGCGTTTCCCCCCTCGCACTTTGCATTTGGATTTGGGGACAATGACGTCATTAAGGTCACTGGCTAATGAGCTCAGCGCTCCCAGCGTGACCCTGAGCAGCACCAGAGGCTCTGGCTGCTGGCAGCCCAGGGGAGCGCCCTCGACAGCTCGGCGGCACCCAGCGCCCTGGCCCTGCCCGAAGGCACCGCACGATCCCGGCACCCTCCGCAAAGCCGCGGCACGTGCTCGGGTCAGCCTAGACAGGCTGGTTTTGCTCCCGCGTTTCTCTTAAAATGCAGGAAACGCAGAAAGCCCCCCGTGGGCTGTACCAACAGCTTGGCTGCAGCTTCCAGTCGGTTCGAGTGGCGCGAGCCTCGGTAACACATGAGACACGGCGCAGATTCAACGCCCCAAAACGTGCAGCGGGAAAAAGTCTTGGTCTGGACAGATATCAAATACCAAAACGCAAACGCCTGAACCCTGCCGTGGGCAGTCTTGGGTCTCAGCCTCGGGACACAGCGCCGCCGCCTCTCGCCCTGTGCAGTCACCTGCCACTTCCCTCACCAGGTGCCTGCGACAGGGCTCGCACGGGGCCCTCGGGGCTGGGCTTCCAAATCGGGCTGGGGCTGCGAGAAGGCTTTGGCTTCTTTCAAGCCTCCGTGTTTCCACATTAGCGACACACAGAGCAATACGGGGCACCCAAAAGAGAAAACAGACCAAATTACGCATCCAGCGAATGCCATGCCAAAGCAGAAGCCTCAGAGGTGATGCCTGCAACCACGTCCTGAGCTTTGGCACCAGCACAGGGCAGAGAGGACCGTAAGAATGCCATGCATTAACCGGAGAGTTTCACAGGAAACCAGGTTAGAGGAAGCGAGAAGCATTAACACCAGTGCGGTCCTGTCTGGGAAGTTAGAGCGCCTCAGCTCAAGAGATTAATGTGCATTTCCAGAGCTCAGAACTCGTTACCTCTCCAACAGTCCTCCACAGCACAGACATTATGTCTCTAATGGGGTCACTGTAGGGGCAGGGAAGTCCAATTACAAGCTCCCAGGTCTTCAGACTAAGGCTATGGGAACAGGAGCAAGTTACTCTGAGGAACTCGGGGCGCACTGAGGTTCAAACGCTTCGCAAGGTCTCGACAGGAGGAGCCTGGGCGCACAGTCCCACACCTGCGGTAACGCCGAGCGCCTTCCTGCAGGGGTCACAGGCAGACACCAAGCACACAGGCAGCTACTCAGGCGGTAGGAAAAGCCTGGGGCTTTCCTCAAGGCAACCCAGCGGAGGGCAGCCCGCCCACCCCGGGAACCAGGAGCTATTTGCTCGGTTCAAACCGGGCGTCTCTGGCACCCCAGGAAGTTCTGACGCGGGGCAGAGCAAGGGTGCGATGGTTCCACTAGCGCTACGGAGCCTCAGGGAGGTTTGCTGAGTCCCTAGCAAGGAGCCTACAGGGTGAGAGAAGTAAGGAGACCCTTGGGAGCCCTCCGGAGGGAGCAGAAACGAGCCTCTCCCATCCACATGAGCCTCTGCCACCACTTCCAGCTGCCGGTGGGCCCTTTGCCGTGCCTTCTAATGGCTTCTGACCCCACCGTGTAACACGCAGACAGGTCACTGTCACTGGTTTGTGCTTTTAATTCTCTTGAATATCACAGCATCCAGCCAGCAGAGTATCACGAAGTTTCAGAAGCTGCACAAGTCCCCGTTAGTGAGCAGGCAGTTCGGTCAGCTCCCTCCAGAAGGGCCCCGCGGGGACCTTCCGGGGACACAACACGCACACGTCACCGCTAACCCGTACCCGTCAGGGAGGCGGCAGCTTCCACTCACCCATCGCTAAACGTGAAACTCAACAGTGCGTTTGCTTGGACATACTAATAATGGAAAGAAAATCTAATCCGGAAACAAAAAGCAGAAATCATTTTGTTAGAGACTGAAGCCGGCGTTGAACGTTTCAGACAGAAGCCGCTGGACTTACCCTGCAGTGACTTTCCCAATCCCTGGCCCAGCTTCCAGCCATGTTTCTGCAGTAAGCGGTGTCCAATATTATCCTGACAGACAGAACAGAGAAAACAAACCAAAAATATTCCAATAATATATTCTTCCCTTCCCGCTGACATTTAAACATGTGATGAGCAAGAGATTTTCTACATATATATGCATGCAAAAAAATGCTACTGAAAAGGCAATATATGCCCCAGAAAAGGGAACGACAAATGTCAAAAATTGCTGGCTAGAATTTTTCCGGGGGGACGGGGGATCGGGGACGGTCACTTTCTGATGGTGTGCTGGGCAACTTTTGTGCGTCACGTTTAAAATAAAACCAAAAAAATAAAAAATAAAAAAGCAATGTGGGAGAAAATAAAGCGTACCAATAAAAATTGACAGGAAAAAGCATAAAATCAAGCTATTTATACAATCATATCCATCACCTAGACAGCACCACTTAAGATTTTTTTTTGTAAAGAAAATCTACAACGTGTTTAGTCATTTTGTTTGTGTGTCAGGCTTTGATAAGACTGAGTAAGTTGTAAGTGCAAGACTGCCCCACCACTAGAAACCAAAACACAATCATAGCAAAATCCAGGCTAGACTTGATTGGGTTTTTTATATATGTATATATATATATAAACTAGCATGCAGCCAATATTAAACTGAAAAAACAGTGAGGTTAGTAACAAAAATAATAAAATCAATTAAATAAAATGAGCTCAAGCACAGACTGGGTGATGCATTTCACATGTAAACTAACAAAAATACTAGGATGTTAGAATGAAACAGGCCTAGCAATAAGTTAACAGCAAGGAACCATTAGTGCATGTAGGGGAAACAATAAGCATAATGTCTCATCTTCCTAAAAAAAAAAGGCTATTTCAGAACAAGTGGAAAAGTACTGAGGCAGCAATTAAGTGTCAGCTTTTAAATAAGGCTGGACAGGGCTCGGAGTGGCATTCGTTATAGGGCTTTTTTTTTCCTGTTTGTTTGGTTTTTTGCAAGCTTTCTTTCTCCCAGTGACAAAATCCAGGAGCGCCCAGGGCACCCTTGTGACCCTCGAGCGGTGGCCAAGTGGCAGCTCCTCGCAGATGGGCTCCTGGGTAGGAACGTGCCCACCCTCTACTCTACAAAAAAAAAAAGGCAAGAAGGAAATCGCACAGGTGTGTTGGCTGCTCGTTGCCGTTACACAAACCACAGCTCAGGATATCACAGAAACGCCCTGAATCACAAGGGGCTGTGAATCCTTAACAGCGAGTGGTCCGTGGAACCGTACAAAAAAATGCTGCGTGTTTCTGTAATTCAATAATCAGGTCATCAACAACTGAGAACAGCAGCGTTTCCTTCCACTAATTCCCCGCCGAAGAAAACGACCACGCAGTCTGCAGAACTTCGGTGCATCAGCTCCAAACACACAACCTTCCCAAAGACGCCGGCCGCGTGGGGACGTTTTTCCTCACAGACCATCCTACCGAGTCTCAGTTCATTTTTTTTCCAATACACCAGTGAAGTGAGACATTTTGTCTCGCTGCATTTTCCAAGGCAGCAGCGTACAGCTTTCCCACACGCCTGGCTCTCCCCCAGGACCTCATTAGGGCTACGTGAAAAAAAAAATCAAACGAGAAGTAAGGGAACGTCCGCTTGTAAGAGCTGAAATCAGTGCACGCAATAAAAGGAAAAATGAACACGTGTATTCCAGCCACAGACCACGGAGATCACCAGGGTGGAAGCGTAGGAAGACTTACCTTGGGCCGTGCCTGCCGCAGAGCGCTACCCAACGGCCCCAAGGAGCGCACGGCCCTTCCTGCAAAGCGGCCCCGATTTGTGGGGCTCGCGGATAACGCACTGATTGTTCTACCGCGAGCACGTCAACGGGATCGGACAAAGGATTATTCAATCGGATTTTAAAAGCCGATGCTGACAGAAATGGCTGCGTTTTCAAAAAAGGACAAGGAGTACTCTGCGATCTTTTGCTAAGTGGAGATGAGACATTGTGCTGACTGTGTTGTGTTATGAATGCACTAAAATAAACAGACAGATGAAGCAGAATGCTATTTCCAAAAGCAGTGCAAGTGGAGTGAAAGCATTTCCATACGAACCTGGCTTTAAAAACTGGGCTGTCAAAAGAACAGTTAAATGTAACACAAAGTAAGAAACTGTCCAATCACTAATGGTAGTTTTTCTTTTGCTTTGTTTTCAATTCACTGCTTGCAAGTAATGTATTTATTAAAGAAGAGTGAAAGCATAAAATAAATTCAACAAGTCAAGACCAGCTGGGAGATTCAAGAGCGGTGTGTTGTGACTGACACAGTGAAGGGGTAAACAAATGTTAAAGGGAAAAAAGAAAAATTTAGAAGGGTTATACACATTAGCACCACTTTTACAAAACCACTCAAGAGGATGGCCGCAGGTTGTTTGACAAAAATTGGAATTAGGCCTGAACGTTGTTCCTGGGTTCCCAGGAAGGGGGCATTTCTCCCCCATCGCTTCCATTCGTTTGCTTAAGCGGTGACGCTCGCTAATTTCATTTTTTAATCACCCAATTTAAATGGAGCGCCTTTGTTTCACTAATCAGGAGAACAACCCCAAGAGTTTCATGTTAACATTCCCGTTGGGACCTAGCCGCTCCGTGCTCATGAGGATTTCTAACCACGTCCTACCTTCTTCCTGCATTTCAAAGCCCTATCACGGCCCTCTCACAGCGGGAGGCTGGCAGGAGCGCCCGGCAGCGTAAAAGCTACCCTAAAAAATTCAATTCTGGACGGCCAGGAGTGCTAGGCTCGCGTCAGAGACCTGTTCTGCAAAGCGTGGCAGCCTGGCGAGTAGCTGGGGATACCAGGAGCAAACTGCCGCGGGGCTGCAAGCGCTGCCACCGCTGGTTGCCTTTCTTTTTACCCAATTCCGTTTTTAGGTGAAAGCTCTGTAGAAGCGTGGACTCTTTCACATAGGAAAAAAACTTCTTTTACACCAAGCTCCCTGCTGTTGTCAAGAGCTGCCATGCCTTTTGACTGGCCTATCCCCGTGCTGCAGCACTGTTCCTCCAGAAAGCTGCCGTGGTTTACGAAACGCCCCCGGCAGGAAATGGGAGCGGAGCTGCCAGCCCTCGGTGCCTGCGCTCTCACGGAGCTCACGTGCGGCAACCGGGTGAACAAAGGAGCTCTTGCTTACTCCAAGCTTACTCCAGACTTACTCCGGCTCTCCAGCAGCAGCGCTGCCCACCGCTAGCCCCGGACGGCAGGATGCTCAGCGTAAGGCCGAGTGCCTTGGCGGGCTCCCGGTGCAGCACTTACAGCTCCCTGCACTGCTCTCAGCACACTGGAGCTCTTCAGAGGTGATCGCTTCTGTTAACAGATGGGGAACTTTGCACTGCAGATTTAGAGCAACTTTTTCAAAGGCACGTCAGAAACGTGAAGGTCTACGCTTCGCCAATGCTCGGGGGAGTTGGCTAAGCTGCACTGGAAAATCTCCTGCAAAGCGACCTCAAACAGCTCAAACTGGCCTCCCCGTTCCCCGTCCTGCGCCCTGACCAGGTGCCCTTGCTCACTTTTCCCAGCACGAGTTTCTGACAAAGGTCCTGGCCAATAGAAAAAAATGCGTACGATGAAAGATGCGTACGAGAACTGAAAGGGTTTGATGATGTTGTATGTGGAGAGTCTGCAACGGGTGGATCGAGCTGCGTTACGAATAAACCACCAGCAGTTGTGCCCGGTACAGGGTTTCCGTACGATGCCCACGCCACACTGCTCGGCCTCGGCAGGAACCATACGTCTCTTGAGTGGGTTGTAAGCTGTGCTGACTGCGTATTGAGGAATCTATAAGCAAGGATTGGATGCTACTGGGTGAACCCATGCAAACAAGGTTGAAAAGATTCCCAAAACAAAACCTATAGCTCACTACAGATGACACAATGAAGACTAGAGAGAAAAGCCAAATAGTAATGCTACACCATTCAGCTTCAAGAAGCACATTATTTATAGTGCTGTCCACATACGGCTACTGCTAAATGTCAAATCAGCAGCCTCGTCAAATGACACTTTGGAACTGGTGGAGTCCACAGATCCGTACAGATACACAGTGCGACAAAACCCAGCTTCAGCTCGTGCAGACGGCTACAACGGCCTGGGATCTTCGAGCACCTAGCACCTCAAGTCTGAAACCCTGCGCGGGGCGAGGACCTCCTCGTGTGACTGAGCAGAATTAGAGGGAGGGAAAGGACGGTTGTTAGTGATGACGAGGACAAGCTACCAAGCTCCAGGATCAGCGGACGACACGCAGCCTCGCCTCCGACCTGCAACGATGACGGCTTGGTTCGACCCCCTGACACTCTGCATGTGGTCTGCGGGGGAAAGAGCTGCTGTCCGGGGGGCTCTAGGGGCGTATCGCTATCTCCTACTTGATCTGTACTGCTGGGACAAAGAAAACCGTGAATTCACAGCAAGAGTCAGTACACAAGTAGAAGTAAATTAACGTGAAGGAAATCTGGATTCTAGGAAAGCTGCAATACTTCGTGACTTCCCGTTTGAAAAACCTGAACTCAGTGCACTTAAAACATTTTTAAACAAACGCATGCAGCTTCTTGAGTCAAGGAAAAGCTAAGTGCTCTGGTTCTCAAGGACACCAAACGCCAGTGGCTCCACTGACACGACCAGCCGGTGTAAGTGCAGCATCTTCCAAGCCAGAGAACGACAAAAATTGTTACTCGCAGGGGGAAAATAAATATCGGTCTCTACAGCTATGAGGAGTTCATTGAAAGGAAATACTTTCTTCAATTTAGTAATGGAAAATAGCTGGCTTCTCTCTTAGGCTACGTACATCCACTAGCTCGTGTCAGCTCTGTTTTCCATAAATATACTTTGGTTATAGTCGCATGTTTCAGTCCGGACATCTTTGGCCTAAACAAGCTGTACAAAGCAGGATTTCCACGGGAACAAAATCCTAGTGCGCTAATTGAGGACACGTTTCAACATTGTAATGATCTGTAGACTCCCAAACCTATTTTTCCAGCCACCTTTGAGTTGCATGCTGTAGCAGTACAGTCAGCACCTCTCAACAGATAATGCTGCAGAGATGGATCTCACGTCAGCGGTGATTGTCAAAGCTTCCAGCAAAACCCTCCGCCCTGTGGCACTGCCAAACGCAAGCTGCCTTTAGAGCTTTCTTATGACTAAAGAGATGTGAGAAGCTGCGAGAAGCACATTAAAGAGAATACACTTGATGCGCTGCGATCTGCGGAGTAACTGAACTTTAACTTGACCTGGGAAGTGCTTTGATCTGCTATTGTTTTCAACCCCCTCCTTTGCACAAAGACATTTGTCATCCGAACTAGTTCCACCACGTGGAACAGGCTCTTACTCACTGCTAAGAGCAGACTCCTTTGTAAAGGTCAGCTGAATTACTAACAGCGAGCTGCTTAAGGATTACGACACAATTTGTGAATAAACGTTAATATCGCAAGTGTTTCGGTGTGTGGCATTTGCAAGTTATGTACGTGTACTTACTGCTTCCCTCCCAATGTCAGTTCAAGCATGCTATGCACTTTTGGGTGGGCCAACAGCATGAAATAGCTGAAGGCAGAGAAGTCAGCGTGAGCACCGCGCTCCTAGTGAGAAATCTCGCAGGACAGGTACACCAGGCTGAGGAGGAAACCGCTCCTTTTATCACCACTCCTTTTACCGTGTGCAGCTGGCCGGTTTCAGAAGCACATGGACCATTGATAGGGCGGGAGCAAAATCGTTGTCGTTGGCGGCAGGAAAGCTGACGGAATGATTTGTGCTTCCCAGCTACAGGCTTTCCCTCAAGAATCAACGGTGTCGTTCTTAATGAAGACAACGTGAAGATTTTTAAAGCGACTGGTTTGTTTCTGATGGCACTTTGAAAAACCAGGCTTGTTTACAAGTCAGGGAAAAAACAAGCAGCTTTTCAGTTCTGGGACCTGCAGGTGGAGCCGGCTCCAGCACGGAGCACGGTGGACGTGACAAGGCAGAACACGTTTCATCAGTTCCGGGACGTTTCGCAAGAGTTCAGCGTCCCAGGCTAAGGGTTTTTCCCCTCAAATGCTTGTTTCTCTTAATAGATATTAAAAAAAGGGAGGGGGGGTGTTAAAATAAGAACCTGAGGTTTTAACTTTCTCTTCAGGGGTAAACCACTCTCCTCTCCTCAAATGTTTTCCAAATTTAACCGTTAGGCCACACTGCGTATATTAGAACCTACAGTGAAGCTGGAGTAACTGTACTAATGCCGCGATATTTGGACGGTGATGCATGAATGACACGCTACAGCTGGAATTTAATTTCAGTTTTCTGCCACAGTTCACCATTAATCAAACTGCAGCAGAAGCTGACATTGGCAGGTGATCCAGGAGGCACCGTGCGCCCACGTGCTCCTTCGGACTTCACATGCCTCCGTAGGCATCACTTCCTTCGGGATACCGCCGAGATTTAACCTATGCCCACTTCTATTCCCGTTTGGAAAAACATTCAGAAAGCAGATAACCAGGCTAGTCTGTAGGTAGCATTGTAATTATTTTGTAAATGCTAATTTCCAGTGTGGCACAGAGTAGGTAGGATGCCCACAAGTATTTCTCATTATATCTAGAAGAAAACAAGCTTGGCATTTTAATTAAAATCCCCGTGTCACAGCGTAAGATTCAAGTATTCAGGAAAACATTGAATACAAATTCCCATCTCTGCAGCATTATCTCATGCGTCATCAATTACTGCCATGCCTAAATCTAGCATCATGCCAGCACATGAAGACAGTAGGTACTATATGCAGTGTTCACTGGACCAGAAGAACAGAAATAAGAAGGGGGAAAGGAAACCCTAGAGAAGAAATTAAAAAAGGCAGACCGTGCAATACAAACCAGATCATGGCTGCTTAGCTAATATGGGCCAACTGCTGCGGAAGAAAAACGTCGAACACCCCAAGTTGTGTAAATCTTTGTAAACATCTAAACACGCACACAAACACACACAACACCAACCTACGCACGAATGAAAATATACATTCATCTTCTGCTAACACCGAGTTTCTTCTAAGTGCACTAACATGAAGAAACTTTAAAATTACTATCTGGGAAAAGAAATATTTGGGAAGGTCTAACTAACGAAAAACTAGCCTTAACCAGAACACTGGGGGGCAACCCTCCTTTGTTCTCTGCCAGCTTTCTTCCTCCTGTACTGAAACTGCAAATGAATACTTAAATTGGAAGGCAAAAGCTAAGAGCCAAACTCGCGGGTGAAGTTTGGGCTGAACAAGGCATCATGCCTGAGACCGGCAGAAGACGCTTTGCAAAGAGAAAAATTAAGCTCCAAAAAGCTTCAAAAGGTAAAACCAAACAAAACTTCATTCTCCCCATCTTTTGCCTGTGCTCTCCATACCTAACTCGGGGTTGTTCTTTTAAAAAAATGGAAAATACTTTAAAGGAACTCACGGCACAGTTTCAGGTTCAGGGGAAGGGCTGCTGTGCTAACACTAATGCACCCATGGTTCCACACCGCCGGTGTCATCCTAACGCTGCTCTTTAACACACCAGTACTAACCCCAAATAAAAACTATCAAGGATCAAAATACATTTTACTACGGTCTTCCATTAGGTTCACATAAGAACTACGCTGGTTCTTCAACAAAACGCATAAAGAACAAAGTAAGTGTCTACAAACGAACGTATCATTGTAATTAAGCTCTGAAATATCACAGCCAACTACAACTGAAGTTACCTAGAATTTCAGGAGAGCTACTTAAAGACTAAGTCCCTGGCCCACTGGCATGCAGCTCACCACAATTAACCTGCACTGTCATTTTCACCAAGGAGCCCACTCCTATCCCATCTGACTGCATTCACATCCAGTACCATCCGACCACGGCCTAATTGCTGGTGGCTTGATGATGATAAGCGTGCATCTTACCGATTCGATAGGCTTGTCTAGAGATGCTTGCTCTATCTCCAGGTGCCCTTCTTCATACTGATCAAAGTGATTGCCCTGTAAGAGAAGGAAACCGTTAGCTCTGCAGCAGAGCACTCTGCCCGCGGTGCCACTTCTAGATGCTTGTGCATGGGGTAGATCTTATATTTGTTTTGCTGGCTAATTATAAACTAATTAAATACAGCCTCCGTTCAGCATGTAGGCTATAGAGAAAAAAGTCTTTCTGCAAGCCAACTGTACCCATTCAATGAGGATCACAAGTTACAGAAGTTGGTAAAATATCAAAAAATTAAGATGCCAGCACTTGGGGGGGGTTGTTTGTTTCCATTTTGTTTGGTTTTAAAGTCTCTGAAACACTGACCACAAGCACCAGTGCTGGCCAAAACCACGCAGAACGGGAATCGGAAGGAACGGACCCCACCAGCGCCAGGAGGGCTTTCTGCGGGGGCGTTTTGGTTCGGGTGTTTGTTACTCGGTTCGGGTGTTTGTTACTCGGTTCGGGTGTTTGTTACTCGGTTCGTTTTGTCGTTGCTGTTTTGTGTTGGTTTGGTTCTTGTTTGGGTTTTTTGTTTGTTTGTTAAAGCAGGAGCAAGGCTTTCTTCGCATCACGAGTCCCAGCTGCTTGTAGCACGCGTGCATTTTCACGCGCCTCAAGTCAACCCAAGCCCCCAGCAGGAGGGCAGGACGCCCTCGCCGTGCCCGTGGCCCGGAGCAGCCCCCTCCCCGCCCCCCCAGCCGCACAGCGCCGGGTGAGCCCGAGTGACCGCCAGCACCAGGAGCCGCCGGGCTCAGCGCCGCGAAGGCAAACTGCGCGCTGGATGCTGGGTCCGGAAGCACCAGGCGGGAGCATTTTGAGCGCGGTACCTGAAGCCGCTACACAGGAGCGGTAGCGGCCAAACGGACGGAGGCGTCTGAGGAAAGAGGACCAAGGGACGCACAGCGCGCTAATGAAGTGTGCAAATGCTCGCGGGGCTAAGAGAAGGCCGCAGGCAGCGACAAATCCAAGCCCCTCGCTTCTCTGCTCCTGGATCAACTCCAGAAGACCGCTGCAGCCCACGAGGTGGCTGCAGTCCTAGGGAGAGGCCACGTGGACAGGAAAAGGAAGCAGGATTGTTGTTGTGCCACACCTAGCTCCCGCATGCACACCACACGTGCTTCAGCATCGCTGATTTCTGAGCGGGGCCGCCCAGGGCCCCAAACTGCCGGGCCCCGTGAGCGCGGCACAGCGGCGACGGCAGCCGGAGACGTGCACCACGCGCCCGCTGCGGGGCTGAACCGACCCCTCCCGTCCTTCCGAGGCGTTGGGCAGAGGGGCTCCCAAACAGGGAAGCCAATGGCAGGCCTGAAGAGCAGCCACGGGTGCTGGAACGCCCTCGGCACGGCCATTTCAGGAGATCCACGTCTCTGTTGGAGCTTCTCAGAAGCCTCAGATTCCTGAAATCGCTACCGCCGTGAACCATTTCTGGCCGCTGGATGTGTTCGCGATGCATCACTAACAACCGCCAGAGCTAACGCAGCCTTGGGGGGTGGGGAAGTCCCGCTCGCTCCCTGCGGGCTCGAAAACAACGCCGAGCGGTGCCTGCCGGAGGGATCGGGCCCACGAGGGGCTGCTTCTGCAGCTTCCCAACCTCCCCCGGGCACCGCCGGTGTCACGGCCCCGTGCTGCCACCCAAGGCTGTCACCGTCCCCTTTCCCAGCGTCAGCCGGTACCCAACACGTGGGGATTTTAACTGGCTCCTCCGTTTCTTTGAGCAGGAACTCCTCGCGCCGCTGCCAAGAAGACAAGTTGTTGCTCTCCTCCTTTCTACCAACACCAACTTCTCCTGCAAGAATTTTAATGAAAGCCAGCACGAGAAAGAGCAAATCGCAGCCGTAATGGACTGCCTCTTGGAAGCCTACAAGCCAGGCAACAGCCTCCAAAAATCTTCTGAAACTGGCGTTCCGAGCCAGCGATGCGAATTTGTGAGAGAGCATCTTGAGAGAAACCTGCCGCCCAGGAAGCGTGCCTCGACACCCCACATTCTGCCCCGTCCATCAGCTCCCCCAGGCCACGCTCTGCACCCCGCGGTTCTTTCCCGTGTCCCCAGAGCGGATTCGGGGCTTCACCTGCAGGCCCCAACCCGCTCCCACCCGGCTACTTCTTCGGACAGCCTTCGAGAAGCAAGCTAAAGGCAAACTCCCTGCGCACGTGCAGCATTTGAGCCGCGTACGACAAAAGTCAGAAGCTTTTGGAGACGGGCACAACACAGACGCACACAGCATCCGGACGCGCTGGGAAGTCAGCAAGGCCAGCCTCCCCAGAACAGTGCCCAAGAGAAAGCTGCACGTTGGTCAGACTTCACGGACAAAAGTGAAACCCACAGAATATTTAGACAACAAGCAGCTGACGCGCTCCCAGCAACAGCCAAGTCACGGGCTTCTCTTCCCCCGTTGATTTGGACGTGATTTTGCTGCCTGCAGACAGCTCAGAGCACGCCAACTAAACTACCTGGAGCTGGCAAGACGTTTCTGCCTCCTCACCCCCTCCTTCTGTGCGCCGCCGGCCAACACATTTTAATTAGTTTTAGAAAAGGCGAGGGTCAATTCCACTCCGAAAGCACCTCGCTGGTTTGAGGCTTCACAGCTCCATTTGTCTTCGCTTCAAAAAAAGAAGCCTCCCCCCAGAAGCCGTGCAGAAGACTGGACAGACCAGAGACAAACGCAAAGAAGCCAAAAAAACGAGCCAAGCTGTTCCAAGGCCCGGGGATCTCACTGTTACCTTCACATACTTCGGGATTTACCTTATCTATTTGGGTACTTCCAGGGCTTTGTTACAGGTAGCGGCGGAGCTGGGCTACTTTGCCAAGTAGCAGCGCTACGGACGCCGTGGGAGCCGGCAGGGTGCTTCCCATCGCCCCAGCTCCTGGGGAAGCCGACAGCACGCTCTGTATTCGGAAGTCGTCTGTCCCAGGCCGGCGATTTAAGCCCCCAGGGTAACAAAGTGTCCCAACCAAACCAACACCAAAACGCATCACAGACGCGTGCTTTTTCAATACTTAACAGGAACAAAGGAGAAATGCTCCTTCCGCCATCAAGTAGGACCTGGAAAAAAAGCCAGGACAAACCAGCAATCGCACCGAGGTCAAACCCTGAGCGTATCCATCGTAACGCCGCCTAAGGAGCGCGCAGAGAAGGGGCCCTCGCGACAAACCCTGGCTCAGCGGCGCCGCCGGCCAGCGCGTGCGCAGAGGCCTCCTGGAGCCGGGACGCCGTGGGGCTGAGGCAGCACAGTTTGTCCCTTCGCTTCCTCGGCCCGGAGCTGGCTCCCAAACAAGCTGGGGGAATTCAATCTGCTGTCTTTGTTTTCCAGTTCCTCAGCCTGGCACAGCGAACGGATCCATCTCACGTTTCTGTGCCGCTGTGTCTTAAGACAATGAATCAGAGGGAGACAAAATGCTTTAACATTTAAATCTAACAATTAATTAAAACCAAAGCGTTGAATCTGTTGTGAATAAACTACGTTTCTGGCACACGAGACCTGTAAGCACAGACCACATTTTAACAGCAATTCCATCTGCATCTTCTGCAGACTCGAGCGATGCTTCTCTCTTCAGATTAAACCTTTAAGCGCGGAGAGTAATCCAATCCCGCCAAACGGACACCAGGTCACCAAATAACGGCCACAGTAACCAAACGAAAAGAAAAACCACAGCGCTTGTTCAAAGCCTGGCCCCAAACCATCCTTCCCTGCGTGACTGCCCCAGACAGCTGCTAAATCCCGGCCCTGCCAGCTAACGAGCCCCCTGCCAGCTCCGGCGGCGCGCTCCCCAGGGCTGAGCCCTCGTCCCTCGCAGCCTCTCCCCCAGTTCCAGGGCTGCACCGGGGCCTCCCAGCTCGGGCGCTGTCACAGGAGAGGCGCCGCGCTGCTCCCATCGCCTCCTTGCAGCTGCCAGCCCCGTCCTGGAGGAGCAGGGCAGGTAAGGCGACGCGCTTCCCCTCCGGCATCCCTCAGTGCCATCGGCAGCACCCGGCACCGCGGCGAAGGCTCCAGCCGGGAGCGTCACTACAGTCACCCCCAAACACAACATACTTCACTGCCAGGACGAGGAGCCGTTGGGCGTTCAGCCCCGGGAGCCGAGATGCAGCCTGCGGCTCGTCCGGCGGCACCAGCTCAGCCCCGCAGCCGCCGCCCCGGCACTCGCAGCCGTGCCCCTTCCTTTCGCCTCCTCTCCCCGGTGGATCCGTGCACGAAGCTCTCGGAGCCCTCGCACGCTAAGCTATCACGTGCGGAGCACAGCTTGTGAAAATCAACGGGATTTTGGACCCTTTTGCTCCCTCACTTGGGCAGCAAACGCTGGGGCCTTCCAGCCCGCTAAGTCCCATTTCGTCCAAGGCTGAGCGGTCACCGGCTTTTCTGAAACAACTCCGGCGAAGCAGGCAGAGGGGCAGGGCACTGCTGCTCCTCCTTCTTCCAAGGTCCCGAACACGGTAGCAGGCAGACCTGGCAGGTACAATCTAAAATTTTCACGATTTAATCACACTTCCAACCCGAAGTATTTAGTGTCAAGAATCGCTGCCAATAAACGGCTGGATGAAAGTGCGACTCATCTGGTGCTTTCCGCCCACTTGTCAGAGGAGGCGCAGCATCCCAGCATTTACTCGGGCCCCTGTAAGCCAGCCCTGGTCACCTCCGCCAGGCAGGCTCTCACGAAGGCCGGTAAAGGCAAAGCATCTAAGGACACACACATCTTCCTAGGAAAGAAGCTCCTTTTAAAAGCCTCTTCACAGCTACGAGGCGGAAGAAAACCACGCTCTCCCCTTCCTTCTCTCCCTGCTCCTGAAGGGCGGATCCAAACCAGGCTTCGGAGCGCTGCACTAAGTCACCGACAGCATCGCCACCGCGAGGAAAGGACGATGAGACCTCGACTGCTTCGAGGCTATCGGACCTCCCCGGATATTAATTATCGGGCTGCTCTTTACGATCTGTCCACGGAGGATATTAAGATGGCAGCTTGCAGAGCGCGTTCCTGACGGGAATCGGTGGTTTCCTTCCCCAGCAGCTGTCGGCCGCCTGTCCCGTGCGGGTGGCAGTCCACAGCTCGGCAGCCAGGCTGAACATTTCAACGCGGCACTCCAGCGGAGAGAGCAGGCGACGACAACAAAAGAGGAGCATAACGGAGACGTGAAAGCAACGGCTTCCAGACGCTTTCGTTCAGCTGCCCTCCAGTTACCGCTCAACAAAAGAGCTCGGTTACGCGGACACTGCGGCTAATGTAAAAGCAAACGATGCAAGCCACAAAACGCAACAGAAATCAGAGACAAAGAGCCTACGACGGGAGCACCTGGGGGAAATCCTGCCTGCTCCAGGCTCCCAGACAACTGCGAGCAGAGCTACGCAGGTGAAGGCTCCAGCACACAACCACACGGCCGTGCCCGGGGCGCTAACGTCAGCGGTGACCACGGAGGCAACGCGCAGGACGCGGTCGTTGAGATGTCAGAGCCGAAGCGATCTGTTTCCACGCTTACCTTCCTCCAGCTCAGGAGGGTGCACGGCAACACGTCCCCGTGACCGTGCCCAGAACCTAAAGAAAAGCGCTTGGCAGAAGAGCCTCGCTATGCTCGTCTTCCTTATCTCTTCAACGCACGGGAGAGGAGCACAGCGGGACGACGACTCTTAATTGCATTGGAAAAGAGCACGGCGTGTTCAAAAATTAAGTTTTCACACCAGCGGCACACCAGAAAGACTCAGAACACAATATTTATAGTCCATTTACTTTAGAAAATGGAATTTTCAAACACTAAAGCGAATTAGCACCACCTGTGCATATCCTATTTCTCTAAGAATTTTCTCAGTAAACCTTAAATCCTCCAAACACGACGTCCAACCGCCAGGGTGGGTGTTGTCACCCAAAAATGCCTCTTGGAAGCACGTAACCGAACACACTCCCACTCGCCGACAGCTCTCAAAGCGTTGTTTTAAAATAGCGGAGGAGACACCAGCAATGGCTGGAAGAGCCGCTGGCACCACAGCCGAGGCCGTTTCGTCGCGCGGCTCGAGCCGGCGGTGTTAGCGAGCTTCGGCTCTCGGCAGGTTTTGCTCCTCTCTCCAGGGCCCGCCTGAGGACTGGCAGCGCTGCTGACGCCTCCTGCAGCGTCCGTGGCTCAGGTCTGCGGCTCAGGTCCGCGCACACGGGAGCTTTTGGCGGCCGAGCTGGAGCAGCAGCACAACACGTCTGGGCAAACGGCAGCTCTCCGCTACCCTCGCTGCCTGCACGCAGCCGGTACCTTCCTGGGTAAAGGAAAAGCCTCAGCGGCCCCAGAAACAGCTCCCATTACATTTAATTTTTGATTATTTTGATTTTTTATTTTTACAAGAAGGAGCTGGATTAGCTGGGAGAGGACAGGGCAGCCCAGCTTCCAGCACCAGCGGCTGCCCAAGTTCTGCCGCTCCGGCAGCGCTGCAGCGAGGTGGGGACGGAGCAGCACCAGGCACTCTCGCCTCAACCCGAGGCTCCGCCAGCCTCTGTGTTCAGAGAGCACAACCTGCAGAGGTCTCGCGTCGCCTTCTGCTTTGCCTCCAGCTCTCTTCTCGTAAAAGCCTTCCTGGCCAGGTCACCTGGTGCGGAGCCACCGACTTCGCGCAGCCCCGAGCTCCGTGGGATGGGAGAAACGGACGGTGGGTACGGACGGAAGGCAAAGCCTCAGCGCCGAGCCCAGCCCACGCAGACGCCAGCCGGGAGCTGTGAAAGCCAAGCGAGGCGCGCCGTGCCTCGTCACCTGCTTACAGCACGCCATCAGAACCGAACGGGTTCCTCATCTCTGCGCGAGGTCCGTACTGCCAAACCTCTGCTGCCTGCGGACGTCGGGCGGTAACTGACGCTGCCCTTATAAGCGGAGCAGGACACGGTGACTCCACACGATGGAAAATCTCCAAAATGGAATTGCTGCCAACGGCCGTGGGGATGTCCAGGGATCCACCCGGAGGACTCACAAACTGCTGCAAAGCGCAGCTCCGAAGCGGCTCCTGAATATTCGCTACGCACCGTGAGGATGCAGACCGAAGGCCAACGTGCGCTCACGAAGACAGCTCCATGCAACCCTTCGCTCGCAGACGCTCCCTTGGGCGCTTCTAAAAGCCAGGCGGTTCCATAAAATTACAAGTAGCAGCGATACAAAAGCAACGTGGTACCTGGAAAGCCTTTGACAAATCTTCCCAGAACAAAACCGTTTTCTTTTCCCCTGTTGTTTCCTGCAAAGACTTACAAAACCTGAAGCGATCCCTTTCCAGCACGGCAGAGGTAAAGCACTCACACACAGCTCGCGTTCTCACCGCCTTCGGCACCACCTGAGTCATTTCCCCAGTCCCCTTCCTGTAAATGAGCAGCGTACGCGCAGGTACGGACACCGCGCGCCTTCGCACCCTCCAAGAGCTTCATATTTGTAGTCAACATCTCGGGGAAGCGGCGGCAAAACCACATTTGAGGCAAACACACAATTATTTTGAGAGTACTTCAAAAGGAAACCCTCTCGAGTCAACGCAACAAAAGCAACCGCTTCTGATTTGGATATGAATTTAAATTGGCAACTTTTGAAGGAAGCACCTTGTAATTACACGGCGAGGTGCTGAAGGCACCTTTTGTTTAGCTACCTCAAAATTAATTGTGACGGCAGAATTCTGCTCAGTCCCAAAACGCTGAAAGAACACCCGGCAGAGCACTGCCAGGGCACAGCTCTAAGCTACGCCAACGCGCCCACGGACACCTCGCCGGAGCTGTCCCGCCTCAAGCACGTCCTACAACCAGCTCGGACCGGGAGGGGAAGCCAGAGGCAGGTCCCTGCTTCGCTGCGCCTTGCAGACTCTGGCACCGACCAAGAACGATTTCATGTCTTCCATTTCGTGTCAGCCTCACCCCGTTTTCTCTTCGCCTCTTCACACAGCGACGCGGAAGGAGCTGCGGCTTCCAGCACCCGCATGCCCAGCGCCACCAGGGGCTTTCAAGCAAGAGAAAGGGAAAACACCCGACGGGCGCTAGCCGTTTACTGGCCAGGGCCCAACCTGCTCACCACCACGTGCTTGCAAGTATTTCTAGTGGCGCCTTTTAAAACAAAATAAGCGGTGTTTGACTCGCTGAAGGATTGTTTCTACACCAGAACATCGCAGGACAGCTCGCTCAGGAGCACGCAGGATGGACTCAAGCTCCCAGCTCCCTCCACAGAATGTCTAGGCTGGAAGAGACCTCCAAGATCACCGAGTCCAACCTCTGACCTAACACTAACAAGTCCTCCACTAAACCATATCCCTCAGCTCTACATCTAAACGACTTTTGAAGACCTCCAGGGATGGGGACTCCACCACTTCCCTGGGCAGCCCATTGAAATGTCTAACAACCCTTTCGGTAAAGAAGTTCTTCCTAATATCCAACCTAAACCTCCCCTGGCGCAACTTTAGCCCATTCCCCCTCGTCCTGTCACCAGGCACGTGGGAGAACAGACCAACCCCCACCTCACTACAGCCTCCTTTCAGGTACCTGTAGAGTGCAATAAGGTCGTCCCTGAGCCTCCTCTTCTCCAGGCTAAATAGTCCCAGCTCCCTCAGCTGCTCCTCGTAGGACTTGTTCTCCAGGCCCCTCACCAGCTTCGTAGCCCTTCTCTGGACTCGCTCAAGCACTGGCTGCGCTCTCCCAGCAGCCCGCGGGGCGCACACAACGCTCAGAGCCCCCAGCCCAGCGCCCGCCCAGACCCAGTGCGGGGCTGCAGCCAGAGGGCCGGGACCGCAAGGAACCCCGCTGCCCGCACCCGCTCCACGCGGCGCCGAAGGACAGAAACGCAACCCGAGGGCGGGTGGACAGGAATGGCAAATCAAGCAGGAAAAAAGCCGGTTACCTCCGCGCGCCAGATGGACGGGAAGCGTTCTAGGCTCTGCCCTGCAAGTCTGCCAGTCACACGGCAAAGGCTTCGGGAGATGGTAAGAGGCAGAACAACGCACGGGGAGCAGCGACATGTCCTGCGGTAACGGGAGTCGGTAACGGCTGTGACAGCTCTCAGAAGAGCCCGGGGCTAAGACAGAAACGTTATACACATATACGCCCTCGTGAGAGGCACGGCACGAACACGTTTCGGCGCAGTGGAGAAAGACGTAACAAGGAGCCGCAGATAAAAGCTGAAAACTCGGAAGGAAAACCAAAGGCAGCACAGCTCCCCGACAAACCCCTGGAAGAACCACCAGCGGCCAGCTCCCGTTGCTACCACTCGTCTTCAAGAAAGACGCTGTAGCCGAGCACTCATTTCTGGACTCGGAATGGGGTCAAACGATGGAAACCAAGAGGTAAGCGACCCCCACGTATTTACAGCTGACATCCCAACACTGACTTGTGCCTTTAAAACTCCAAGCGGTCAAAGTCCCAGAAGAACTACTCCTAGAGCTGCCTGAAGACAGGAAGCACTAAGACTCCGTTAAAAGAGTTAAGAGAGTTAAAAAAAGAGTTAAAAGAGCACGACAGAGAGAGGCACATCAACCACGGCAATCCCTGCCGGGAAGCGCCCCGGGCTTTCTGATCAGGTCCTGAAGCCGGAGGACCCCCAGCAGCAGGGGCCCGGCGGCCTCTCGGGGTTCGCTCTGTGGCGGGGAGGAGGGGGGCTCACGAGAAGCCGCGATGGCTTAGACGCGGTTTGCCAGGCGGAGGAGCAGAGTTTCCCTTCCCACCTAGCTCGCCTTGGCCGCAAACCGAGACCGTCACGGCACGACAGAAGGAAAAAAAGTGGCAAAAACGTAGTAGGGAACGGTGCGCCCCAGGCAGCAGCAAGTGTGTAGGGAATTAACGTACCCTGCGAGTTCCAAACCTTCATGCCCAAGTTCAGCTTTTGCTGTCCTCTTCTAGACCGGGAAGCAATACGATTTGATCTACTTTTTAATCCATTTTCCCCCAGTTTTCTCCTCCCTTCCATGCTCACATAGGCAGACAAAAACCAACGTGGTCCCGCTGCTCCCGCTTCGCCCAGGCAACGCGTGCCGACAACCCGGAGGACCGCAGGACTCCGTGCTGCCAGCCCAGATGCTGGCGAGCCCGAGGCAAAGCTCGGCCCCGCTTCCCGCGCGCCTCAGGGGCTGCCAGCGCCGAGGCACAAAGCCCACGTCCGACTGGGGCTGCTGGAAGCACGGAGCAGCTGCCCGCGGCCGGGTGGCTCTTGGGCCCTGAGGAAAAACACTCGGCGGTCTCCGTGGCGTAAGCAAGAAGAAGGGAACCGAGGTCCAGAGCGGCCGCAATTCAGGCCGGGTTGGAGCATTCGGCGTTTCTGCTTCCCGGGAGCGTTCTGCCACCACGCAGACCGCACGAGGAGCGACAAAAGCCAGAGACAGAACAGCCTGCGCTCCGTCTGCCTGATGATGCAAGGAAGTGCGGGGTATGTAGGCAGAGGAAATTATCGTACACATCCACACATATGGCTCGTAATATTTCTGCTTCAACAATGCAAAGGAGCGAGAGAGAGCAACAAAACATTTCTGCAACATCTGCGACTAACTGGGAGCTCCGCTGGACTTCGGTGCCGCACAGACATCCGCGGTGCTCCGCCTGGGAGCTCAGCCCAGTTCACCCAAAGCAAAAAGCCTGCAATTACACAAAAACAACACTGAAATACGTTTACTTAGTGCAGCCGTCTCATGTATTTACGCTGCTTTCAGGACCACTTCCTAACACACCCCGTTAGCACCGCCGGCAGCTATCGCTCGCAGCCGGGAGTTACGGAGGTTCACGAGCTCGTCTCCGCGGGGGAAGCCGGTCAGCCAGGCGCCGCCACGAGCGACAGACCCCCTGCCGCAGGCGGGTCCCGAGGCCTAACCGAGGGAGCAAGCCCGGCAGCGGCCCACCCAAACATAACCCTTCGTGTTACAGCGAGGGGAGAAAGGCCGGGGTTTATTCGGGTAGGCCCTCACACTCCTCTTTAGGCTCGGAAATGCTAAGTCGAGGAAGGAGCACGCTGGGTAACATCCTCCCTCCGCCGTACATCGTTCCGTGGCCTGAAGTCTCCGTGACAAGCGGCTGTCAGGGAAAGACGAAGTGTTTCTGCACGGAGCCAAGCTCGGCGCGTCTCACCGCAGCTGCCCTCGAGGTCAGCACCTGCAGAACAGTCCCAGCACCGGGGCTTCCCCTTCGGTTTCTGCAGGGCCTGGGAGCACACGGCAAAAAAGGGAAGAGGATCTGTGCCCTCCGCACAGCTTCTCAACTGACACAACACAGCAAAAGCAGGACTTGGCTGCCAGGCAGTCCCACCAAAAAAGTAACCAACGTACCGCAAAGCAGAGCCCCCGAGCGCCCCGCTGCAGCGAGATTTTCTGGTGCCTTTTCCTGCTCCTTTGGCAATTTCAACTTTGAGAGCCCGCTGAGCTCTGCCGCTCCTCCCAGCCTGCCCAGAGAGGGCTCTACCCTGGGCACACACCGCTCCACCTCCCTTCTCCTTAAGGCTGCCCGACCTTATCCACGTTCTCGCTACTCTTTCCCGGCATCCCTAACAACCCGACAGCGGGGCCGTTCCCTCTGCCGCCTTCCTTACAGCCGTGTGGCCTCAGCCACCCCTAGTGAAATTCCCCCTTCTCCAGTCCCCAGCTGAGCCCTCTGCTCCGCAGCCCGGCTCCCCTCAGCACGCTTCAGCCCGTTAACGCCTTCTGTTTAGGCCGTTCCCTCCGAAGGGATTTCCCCCGGCGCTCACGTTTCCATTCCTGCCTTCCCCCTAATCGCGCTGAGCTTCCTTCAGCAGGAGCGGGAGGGAAGAACAGCGATCAGCAGCTCTCTCACCTTTAATCCACTTCTCTGGGCATCTCACAAGCGCAGAAACCTGAACATCACCTCCGTAAGCTCCGCAGCGCTAACCTCGCCTCTCCCCTGCCCACATCAGTGCTCACCTCCCAGCCTTGCCAAGCCAGCCCTCCCAAACCCGGACTCTTCCTAGCGCCTCTGCAGCCAGAAGGCAGACAACACACAAAGACAAGTCCGAAGCGCCGCCTGTTCCATCCAGCGGCTCCCTTCCTTCAGTCACATCGCTAATCCCAAGGCGTTTGTCTTTCTTCCAAACAGCTAAAAGGTTCCTCTGACCCACACGCTTTACTCCCGACCTTTTGTTTCTCTTCCTCTCTCGAGGCTGTACACATCCTGGTGCTTCACCCAGATCACAAGATCACAAGCGGATCGCCCGAGAATGAGATCTGAGGGACTCCTGGCAGCCTCCCCCGCTGCCACCCCCCTCGGGGCAGCAATCCCTGCCCCACGCCGGGGGATTTTAGGGCTCCCCCTTTTGTCATTCCGGCTTCGGTCCCAGCAGACGAGCAGTAATGAGCAGTAACGAGCAGTAATGAGCAGTAACGGAGCAGTAACGAGCAGTAACACGGGGTCGCATTCGTAGCCACGCTCTGTCACATCACACAAAGTTCAGCTGCCGAAGCTTGGAATTAAAACTGCTTTAGGTGGGGTGACAAAAAGCTTTCTTAACCCTGACAAAAGGTGCTTCAAAGAGAGCCTATGTACACGTTTCTGACTTCACACTAACAGGCAGAATCTTATTTGTGAGAGCAGCAATTGGGCGTGCTGGTTTTGATCACCTCCAAAGGCAGACGGACTTTTTCTTAGGTTTTGCAAGTGCTACAACGCAGCTCTCACGGCAGGCCCGCGAACACGCAGCACAGCAGGTTATTTCCTTTACTCCACACCGGTGTTATCTTAAGTTATCTCGGGCTAAAAATGAAGAAAAAAGTCAGAAGTAATCCCCAAAAGCGATTTTGATGAAGAAAGAGGAAAAAATAAGATCCAAAACTCCTTCTTCCACCAGCATATTTCTGAGAAATGATTAGCCTGACCGAGCATCGGGTTCCTTGCACAGACACCCAAGCTCCCACAGATCCAGCATGACCTTGGCCAAGATATGTGGGCCCCCAGCCTCCATCTGAGCAGCTCTTGTATAACTCATCGCTTTGACGTCCTGTCCTCTGCGAGCCTTAACCGACTCCAAATTGTTCTGCACTTGGTTTCTTCCCAGGGGACCGATTCCCCTTTTCCCTTGGAAGGAGCCTTAACGCACAAAATGTCTTCTCGCAGATTTTCAGAGAGAACAGAGAAGTTACTCCACTACCAAAACAACCCCCCCGTTTATTTTAGCCTATGGGAACAGCACTGAAAGCCTGGCACTTGGCACGGACGGAGCCCTAACCAAAACCAGCGCCCTTTCCTAAAGTCACAGGAGAACGGGGTTGGGTCTGGGATCTTGTTTGCCAGCGTGCTCAGCAGCTTTTAAGATTTCGGCACCAAGCAGTGGAGCCCTGTTTCCTCCCTGCGTGACCAGGGCAAGGCAGTGACACAGTAACAGGTTTTGCTGCTACAATTACTTTTGGTGAAGGCAGCTGACCACAGAGGTACAGAAACCAGAAGCAGCACGCCCCGTGCACAGGCTGCGCGAACCTACCCGTTTCCTGGCTACGTCCTACAAAGCCCTGCTTGCGGTAGGTTCCCTGGTACCCTCCTCCAAAAGCGAAGCACTACGAGCCACACACTTGGAAATCGAAGATGCGGCCCGCTCCGCTTCCTGAAACAGGAGCTTCGCAGCCTAATCGGACCGTTTCGGCGTTAGTTACGAGCCGCTTCTTTGTTTGACGAAGGAGCCTGCCGTTAAGCTCCACTGAACGGGAACCGTCCCAGGCGCAGGGCAGCGTCCCAGGCCCCGCCGCGCGTTCCCCCGCAGCCCGCCCGGGGCATCCCGGCGGCACCCCGAGCTCCCCCCGGACGCCGGGCCCGGCCCCGGCCCTGCCTCCCCCCGCCGCTCGCCGCCACCCACGCTCGGCGACCGCCCCCCCGGCCCGGCCCGCGGACAAAAGACACGGGCAGCCGGCCCGGCCGCGGCTCGGCTCCTTCCTTTTGTTCCCCTCCTAACCTCGCTGCTCCCCGACCGCAAACGGCCGCCGCCCGCCCCGAGCGGGCCCCCTCACGGCCGGGCCGGGGGCGGCCCCGGGGGCTCCGGGCTCTGCCCGCCGCCGGCCCCGGGTCACCTTGGGGCGGCCCCCGGCGAGCGCGAAGCCCCGGCGGGGGGC